>VWZG01006628.1:46962-192288 GCA_013396735.1 Grallaria varia
CAAGCTCTGCTGCCAGCTCCCTCATCACCCTAGGATGGATCCCGTCTGGTCCCATAGACTTGTGAGGATCCAGATGACTCAGTAGGTCACTAATTACTTCCTCCTGGAATACAAGGGGACTATTTGGCTTCCTATCTCTGTCTACCAGCTCCAGAGGCCAGTTGTCCTGAGGGCCACCTGTCTTGCTGGTAAAAACTGAGGCAAAGTAGGTGTTAAGTACCTCAGCCTTCTCCTCATCTTTGTTAACTGTATTTCCCTCCAAGTCCAATAGAGAATGAAGGTTCTCCTTGCCCCTCCTTTTGTTATTAACATATTTATAGAATGTTATTCTACAAAAAGGAGTCTAAGTAAGTCGTCCCATAACACATCTCAAGGACTTAGGCTGAGAGTCATTGGCAGCCTTTAGACTAATAATTGCTCAGCAAGGACTATTAAGGAGTAAAAAAACCCTAAAAGATGTCTTCTGTAAATTTAAGACCCTGAAGATCCCACTCCTGAGGAGAGGTTGCATCAGTAAGAATTTATGGGGAAGTAAAGAATTGTTATCAGTAAGAATTAAACAGGAAGTCATAACTAATTACCAGTCAAAACTGGGGATGAGACTTACATGATATTTTAATGGGCAGGAGATGCAGTACAGCAAAGCCCCCCTGTAATATGACTTCATTTCTTCCACAGTCACAATTACAAAGAAAAAGAAAAGTTTTCACACAAAGATTTGGGTTGTGTAAGGTAAAACAAAATTACTGCAGAAAGTCTCCCTATTGAAATCCAAGATCTGGTGAACAAATTTCCTTATTAGTGGAAGAACACAAAGCTTTTCAGGCATGTAACTGTAAGGAAGTGGTGTGGTTTTTTGGATCTTTACTTACCGAGTTCTACTTCAATTGTATTGTTCTTCGGATAAATAAACTCTGGTTGTATTTGCAGTGGTTTTTCTAATCAAAACAGAGGAAAAAAAAAACCTTCAGAGAGGAAATGTTCCACAACTTAATTCAACTGACAGTTTTACAATGGTTTTGGTTTTATTGTTTGGTACTATTGTAGTGCCATGCTTACTACCAGTTTCAAATTGACAATAGAAATATCTCTTATTTGCTCTACTCTCTCCAAGTTATTTTCTTTTAGCTCCCAAGTTAACAAAAGGCTTTAGCTTACCTTAAAAATACTTTTTAAAAAACATCTCAAATTTGTTGTAGTTGATACAAAAGTAACACAAAACCAGAGAACAAAGATAAAACCAAAAAATGCAATTAAATTTTTCAGAAAGATGGAAAAGGAAGAGAAAGAGGGATTGTATTAGTGACCTCCTTAAATAAGTATTTAAGTAAAAGTTTAAACAAACACATGGTTAAACTGAGTCAGAATCGTATCATTCTGCATCGTGTTTAGACTGGCTGCTAACAACCCACAGTCCCTATATCATCTATCTAAAGTCAGAATTTTGATTTAATCTCCAGCCAACTATTCCAATAGGACTATTATCATGGTACCAGTCAGGTCACCAGCAACACTGCCCACAAAAACACAATCACAATGATAACAGCAATAAATTACAGTAGTGGGAGAGTGAGACAGCCTGCTCCACATCCTGTGTGCAGAAAAGCACAATCAAGTGCTAACCATAAGCCAATCATTCTAGAGGATGATTTATTAACTTTATAGTATTTATACAGCTTATCACATCTCCTTTCCCAACAACTGAGATTCTACTTAACTTTGTAAGCCAATTTACCAGAAGGGCTGCAAGGAGGTGGTTTGCTGTGATAGTCTCAGAAAAAAAATCCTCTAATTTTAAATGTATTTAATTTAATGGTGCATTATTCGTTTCAGCAAAAACGATCCCCAACAACCACTGCTTTCTTCTAATTCTCATTCCTAACCCTGCATTACTCATTTCACCATGACAATTCTTCCTCAAATGCAAGGCTCAAGGATAGCAACATGCCTCATTATATTTTAATTTTATGTTCAGGAGTAAATTAATTAAAGATTTTCAACTCTAATTTCAGAGAGCTGAAAGGTAACATGACAAATATCTTATGCCTGCATACAAATATGTACAGCAGAGCCCAAAAGATAGTAACCTCATGCACTCACCTTTAACCTCTAGACTTATGGTTCTTGAAACATTATATTGTTTTCCCATATAGGTGTACACCATATGGCATGTGTAGTTTCCTCTATCTTGCACAGTTACGTTACGAATCAAGACAGCATTTTCACCCACTGCCAAAAGAAGTCGCTTGTCTTCAAGAAATCCGGGCTTACACTCCTAAATACATTGAAAGTACCTGTGACTTAAGGGAACCAAAAACCTAACAATTGAATAAGTTATTGCATTCTAAAATTATTAAAATACTTGCCAAATACTGACTTTTTTGAAAGCCATGATGTGGTTTCTTATTCAAGTACCACTACAGTCTAACATGAAACTGATGACATCTTGCCCCTTTTGCACTTTTTAAAAATCACTGCAGCCAATCCTTTCATTTTCAAATGCTGTGATTTAGTTCACTGCCTCTGTTAATAGCTTGACACTTATCCATCTCAGGTGTAATACAGATTATTATGCATGTAGCAGAGTTTATGAGAGTACATGTCTGCATCCCTACTTCACTGTGATGAGGGAGAGCTGTTGTAGCAGTGCATTGTGCTGGTTTGGTTACTTTGGCAATGTGAATAGAGGGAAAAACTTCCTCTCTTCCTTGACCTACAAATAGTGGAGAATCCCTTCATCTCAAAAGATGTACACATGGAGCACCACAGTTATTTTACACATACAGGCCCGTGTAGCTGCTTGAATACCAGCACCAGAATTAAGAGTGGAACTACTTCTGAATTTTACCTCAGCACAGAAAAAATGTATGTATCTAAGCTTGCATAGTCTACAGAGTATTTTCATAGACCCAAAGCAAGCAGCATGAGAATACCACAGCATAGTCAACAGACAGGAGATGCTTAATGTTCAGCAAAACTGAAGTATTATCCAAACCCTCGTATTTACAGAAACATACAAGTTTTAAAACTTATTATCTACATAAAATAATCAAAGGATAAACCAGATTTTCACAAATCTTACACTCATGCCTTGCTCAAACTGTAGAGAAAATAAACTTCCCCTTCCAAAAACTGCTTTTCACAGTTACTTCATAAGACATTTTAAATAATACATTTTGTATCTTGTATATATGAAATACACATGCAGAATACCTTATACCAGTGTACTTCAGGCTGGTTTTTGTCTTCGTCTTTAAATTGTTCTAGATCAGGGCATATAATCTTTCCAGTATTTGTGCTCGTCACTTTTTGTTCAAACTTCATTTTTTCATTAAAACACAAACCATTATCATTCTTAAAAACTGTTAAATTTATAGTTTTTTTGTTAGAGTAGTTAAGGCTCCTGTAATTAGAACAGCAGACAAGTCAGGTCATTAACAGTAAGGTTCCTTATTTCTAGCAAGTCAGGTAGCTCACAGAGAGGAACTTCAGCTTCTCCACCAGCCTTGCCTCTAACATTCCTTCTATATCCTCCTAGCTTGTAAATTCCATTCTCAGCCCCTCACTCCTTTTTCCAGATCAGGAGATGGGAATAAGCTCCAATTTTGTGTTTTGAGCAGAAGTGAGGTCTGTTCTGGAAGCACCAGAGGCAATGCCAGGAATTCTCAGAGCTGCAGTTAAGGTTTAAGTGACTGATGCACAAAATGTTGCCTACAGCTAACACAACAGAACGTTAGCAAGTTTTTTGGCCTGCTGATATTATGGAAGCCAGGGTTGTGAGGTGCCCACAGGAACACATCTCATAGCTCAAGTAACTAAAAGCATAGCAAGAAAGACTAAATTAAAATTATATAAAATATATAACTGGGTAGCTTGGAAAGGATTAGATGTCTTCTGACTTCCAATTCTAGCTTCATTTGTCAACTCTGGAGAAGGAACATGCAAAAGCCTGCAACATTGGAAGTTTTTGGTGACCACTGTTAGTACATTCCCAACCCAAACCCCTTCAGTATAACTGGTTTACTGTATGCACACCAGGACACACAGCTACCTGAAAAGCCTGCATTGGCTGTTCTCAGGGTGTTGAGGAAAGACCATGAGGAAAGAAACAATTTCTGTCTGTCTTCCCAAAATTAATTTCCTGTTCAGCACACAGTGAATTTCAACCATTATAAAAAATATTTGACCATCCGAGGTAGCTAAGTCCAGTGCACTAATCTGAGCTGTAAATATAGCAAGAGCTATAAATTACCAAAAAAAGCTTGATACCGATTCTTTTCAAAAAACCTATTCTTTTCCAATTCTTCTTTGTGCACTCAGATTGTTTGAGTAGTATTACTGACACATCATTTTTGCTGTCTGTAAAGTTGTAGAGTGCATTGCTTTGCTCTTTATATGCATTCTCATTTTTGAACAGTAACATTTGTTAATATTTTAAAATAAATCATAAGAATGGGTCTCTGCCTTTTACTTCATAAATTTCTAAGATTCCCAGAAAGTTGCTAAGCTCTCCAGGAAGTCTGTGTGTGGTGATACAGTATAAAATGAAGTTTGCTCCTGTTGCGTCCCTCTTCTATTTAGCCACGTTCTATGAAGAAAATAAAATGCTCGGATCTGTCAGCACCAAACAGCAATCTGAACACAGGAAAAGCTGAAGCAGCTAAGACATTTTCCTGTGACCTTGCACTTCATCCAAAGCAAACAAGCAACCCCCACAGAGCAGTGTTAGTGTTATCATGCTTTAAGATAAAGCGTCTTCTGTATGAACCACTTTTGCAGTGGTAAATGTGTGGAAGTAAAGAGAAAAAAGGCATCATGCAGAAACAAAGAGCATGGTCAAAACAGTGCTGTTTAGCCTATCTAAGCATTTCACCTAAAACAAAAAGTTTTGTACAATCAAGTTCCACAAATATATTATCACACTTGCAATCATTAGCAATCCAGTTGTTTCCATCCTTCCTTCCTCACCTTACATGGCATTCATAAAGTCCAGAATCTTCTTGCACTGCAGGAATAAACCAAAGCAAGTCCTCTCGTTGGTGGATCCTGGCATCTCTCTCTGTAGTTACTGGTGTAGCACTACCATTTTTATACCATGTCAGATTGTAATCAGAGTGAAGCACTGGCAGTGTAATTATTGGGCAAGTAATAGCTGTAGGCTCTCCAACAAGCACAAAGTAATCACAAAGAACACATCCTTCTATTAAAAAAAAAAAAAAAAAAAAAAAAGGAAATTACCAATGCTTTCAATCTGTACACTTACATGTTTTAGAAGTATCAATATCCATTCCAAATGACACAGAATTAAAAAATAAACTTTCTGTAACAATTTACTGTTAAAACATTGTAAGGCTACTATTTTTTGTTTGTTTAGCACCTTTAGGTCTTCTGGTTGAAGACATAAACACACATTTTACAAGCTTATGTCATAACTTCCCTCTATTAAGGTGGTCAGCAAAAAGCATGCACAAGACCAATAGCCTTAGTGCAAACCAGAGTATAAGATGACCCATGGGATATACCAGGCAGCTCCAAGCTTCCCAACTCACCTGTCATGTCCTTGTTATTTGAGCATGTTAGTACTTTTGCAGAACTTCCAGATTCTTAATGTAAATACATTACATACATACTATGTAAAGCACAGTGCAAACAGCAGCAGCACAGAGCTCCTGACAGTACTCTACCCATTATGACTATGGGGCCAAAAGCACATCAGGGGGAAAAACCAGGTGCTTCGTAACCTGAAGCAGCAGGCAGTATGGAATGATATCAAGACCTCAACACATCAAAGAAGCCTATAAACAAACATGTTACAACAACAAAAAAAATTTGGAGAGGCATAGAATTTAGATTAAGAAGTCCTGACTATAATGCAATGTTTCCTTACTACGTTTGCACCTTTATCCAGAAGGCCTATTATTCTGAACATCACAGAAAAGGCCAGCATAAACAGAATTTTTATAATTATGTCTGTAAGAAGTTGACAAGACACAATCATGCAGTTTAGCAAGCATTTCTTTAAACACAATCCAAAAAAATACCAGAGAAAATAGGACAGATACCGCAAAAAGTTGTCAAGAACCCAAACCAGCAAGGAAAAACTTATTGGAGAATATCACTTTAGCACAAACAGCGCTGGCCATTGGGCTATAAAGTAGACTGTAAAACTGTCAAATTTTTGCACACACTTGCCCAGAGAAGTGGATACCCCAACCCTGGTAGTGTTCAAGGCCAGGTTGGATGGGGCTTTGAGCAACCCTATCTAGTGAAAGGCATCCCTACCCATGGCAGTGGGGTTGGACTAGCTGATCTCTAAGGACCCTTCCAACCCAAACCATTCTGTGATTCCGTGCACAACACTGAATTCCTATGAAAATGCAAAACGTCTGGCTGAACTGATTTTAAAAATCTTGCTGAATGACTGTATAAATACAAAGTTAAGATATTCAATTTCAAAATAAAAAGTCTTCAGCAATCCTTTCAGTATCACCACCTTCCTATCACCTAATTTAAAGATTTCCAAGTAGGTCTCTGTGTAGCTTAAACTAATTCAGAGACATTAATATTAGACTGCTTAAGCCAAGAGTAGCAAGACAAGCATCGTTAATTTGTGTAGTTCTAAACTTCACTGAAAAATTAGACCTGTCATTAAAAATATTACTCATTAACTGTAAAGGAAACTCAGCCCTACTGCTTTCAAGAGCACGTCTCTTAAGGCATTCAAAAACTAACTTTAAGTCAACGAAGCAAATCACTTCAGACTTCCTTCACAGGAAACAGGAAGAGGCTAATCAAAGCCTCAGTGTATGTGGCTAGATTTAAAAATATTTATGTCCATTTGTTCATGCCGTGCCTCGTGTAATTTCAATCCCAGAAGAGGCATTCAGCTATTTTCAATATGCTGAAGAAAACCAAACCCCAAATCCATGCCTTGCTCTCAGTATCTCTTTCCTACTAAATACACACAGCTCATCTCCTGTAGATTTTCTTTTTTAAAATTGTAATTTCACAAAGTATGTAACCTACCAGCACTGAACAAAGGTATCAGTAGAATGAGATGACCAATGAGCAAAAATACAGATGTCATATTTTGCTGCAAAACAGAAGTTTTTTCTATTGGTGGGGTAAGACTGTTCAAGCTGCACTGTCCTCTGCACCCTGCATTACTCCTAAAAAAAAAAACAAAAAAAAAAAAACACAAGAAGCATTAGTTATCTTGGGGAAGGAAAAATGGATTTGGTAATTTAGGCCCAGTTTTGAAGATTTCAACTACAACTGTTGGCCTCCACAGACATCTGCTCAGTTTTCAGCTCTCTACTAGAACTTTTCCTGGAACTAGAACTATTCTGTTGGAGTAATTCTTGCATAAGGTGTAATTGTCTTTTGCCAGCATAGTTAAACAAACAAAAAAAAAATCACACAAGCCTCAAGCACAGACGAATTACACTAGCACAGTGATTTAAGCTATACTGTATAGTTTAAAAACCAAGCTTGATTAAGCTAATCTTCTTTCCACATGCATAAAAGTAACACGATCACAGAGATATATGAGATTTCATTCTTTGAACTGCTTTTTGTATGGCTGAGGCATCACTGCTTTTAAGAGCAGGTAACTTGCAATTCTTCACAAAAGGACAAGCACACTAACTTCTGTGTGACCTGGCACTTAAATTGACATCTAAAATCAAATGGGTGGAAACCGCAGCTAACATGAATTGCTGTGGTCAGACACAAAAGTGTCCAAGAACTGTGGTTTCACTTCACACCTCAGGTCTTGTTTTCAGTTTTCTCCAACAAAGACATGACTGAACAGACATCCACTACCCGTATGGCCCACAAGTGGCTTCCACAAAACCTCTAAACCTTAACCAGGTCCTACTCCTCTCAGAAGCACCTGCATTCTTTTGGCAAGGTGTCACCAGAGATCTTCCCAAGCCTTCTACTGTCAGCCACCTTGCAAACATTTAAATCTTTTCTCTTCTGACACCTCCTTGTAGGTTAAGGTCTGCATTTAGCTGTTTCGCCTTTCCTCAGCTTCTTTGACTACTTTGCATGCTACTGCCTCTCACTCTAAAGCAAACTGGTTTCACATGTAGCAGTCCATTGCAAAGGTCCTAGTTAATATTTGCCTTCTACCCAGCTAGAAATGGCAGGAAGAAAAGAAAATATTCCTGAAAAAGTAAGCCTTGACTTACTTTTATATCCAATGCAGTTCACTTCAGTGACAAACAGGCCACACCAGCTCTTTATTTTGAAACATTTCACATGTGGAAGTGTTGGGGCAGTAGGGAGGGACAAACAAAGCAGAGTTCTTTAATATAACAGACTGACTATGTACTTCTGAACAGTTCATCTGACAAAGCCCTCATGTCACAGTCTTTATTTAGTTGTCTTGTACATGCTTTTCCTGTAACTTGGCAATGAGTAGATCATCATTCCTGAAGTTTCAGTTTACCTGTAAAAAGCAGAGAAGAGAGAAAAAAGGATTTTACAAAAAACATCATTTGGACAGCAGCATACACATACAAAATCAAATTTTCTATAGACATTCCAAATGTAAAAGCAAGAGCTCTGCCTACACTAGAGAGATGATTTAAAAGGACAACAAAACTTGCAGTAGAGATTGACCAAGAATTCTAGCAAAGATTTTTGGACAATGAAGTTTCTGTCAAACACAGGTGTCAGGCAACTTCATAAGACAGATTTAACCACTAAAAGCAAACAAATACTTAAATATTGGGCAAGATAATAACTGAGAAATCAAACAAGTTAAGTTTTACATTTTGCACTCATTATTTGCCTCAAATACCAAGGGTGGATGTCTTTCCAATATTGTATGCTAAACTGAAACAATTTTAAAGTTCTACTCTTTCAAAATTCACACACACACGCCTTTCAAATATTGCAGCAGTAAAGCTTAAAACTTCTGTAAAGACAGGAAGAAGCCTTTAACTTTGTAGTTGCAAAGCTTCACAGTATGCAGAGCATATTTATCCTGGTCACTAAGGTTTTGAGTGACCGCACAAGGTTTTTACACTTTTTCTTATGCAGAATACAAAATAAAACACTACCCAAAATCCACAAATGTGAAGTGTGAAACAACAAACTTTCTTAGAAAGCAGATGTTTGATCACATTCCCAACAACTTTAGCCTGGTAGTGCCTTCTGTCCCAGTCTCAGCAATATGAAATGCCTCCAGGAGACAACGACAGAAACGCAAAAAATTCCATGTATAGAGAATTCCAGTTTCACTGATGACACTGTCTACACAGTCTGGAAAACTGTTTTCAGCTAAAAGCTTAATGGCCTCAAAGGAAAAATGCACATGAAATCTTTTAAGAAATAAAGGGGGGAAAAGCCAAAACAAAATCCCCTACCACAAATCATGTTCACATCTGAAGTTACTAGAAACAGTTAAAGCACGACAGCAAAGCACGTTACAATTTCTAACAGACTATACCTTGTTTTGAGTCTACCACTTTCCCGAGGTCACAACTTTCCCATCTAACATACTCAATATATAAACAGAATGCAGTTGATCATTTTACAGGGGAATGCATGAACACCGAGTCACAAAACATGATGCACAAGCACCCTCAAGAAGTTCACAGACTCACAGAATCTGTAACTGACTGTGATCAATTACAAATCCCACTGCCATCAGACCAGCCAGGCCGGTTATCCACTGGGGTACTCTGACACTGATGTGATGACCACGAACTTTAGTCCTTAAATGTTTCCCTTCCAGACAATCCTGCAAGTTGCAGAACTACAGAAAAGTAGTACCTTTAAGGAAAATCCATTATCCAGGACATTCTGTTGAAGCTACATCAAAATGCAGTCAAAAATATTTACAAAGAAGCCTGCAATAGTTAAGTCTTTGCAAGCTAAATTCCAGTTCCACTTTGAGAGGAAGTATTAACTGTTCTAAATCTGAATTTGAAGAAAGTGTATTTTCTTCAGATTCAGGTATTGCCCCAACTTTCACCAAAGAACAAGAGGAAGGAAACAAAAATAGTACCTGTAGTTGTACATAACTGGCCACCAGTGGTTAACTCTAGTACAGTGAAGTGCTAAATATCCATTCACATCAAACTGGAGGCAATTACAGTATCCAAACCCCCCTGAAAGGAGTAGATCCTATGAATATTCAAATAAATTGAAAACAAGTACCTTCTTTTAGTATCAAGTGGAAGGAGTTCATTTCGCAGCCTGTGATTTGAAGACTTTCCTGTGTAATTTCAACTCCTGCTACCTGCAATTATAAAGCAATAAGAATTTTTATGCGACCCATTTTTTATTTAAATCCAAATTAAGTTATTAATTTTCCACTATAATTTTCAAAGTACTGTTAAGATGCATTGAAAAAGACCTGAATGGCTCATGTAGATAAAACTGCATGTATCAAAAATAGTGATGCAAAGTATTAAAAAAATAACGTATTACTTTTGCGGGAAGAGAGGAAATCAGTAGTATTGTTTACAAAAAAAAAAAAAAAAAGTAATAGGTATTTATCATTTAAGGATTAATTTAAAATATGTGAATTAAAATATCTGAATTAAGGATTCTGCTTTCTAAAATAACTTTTGTGCAAGACCTTTTAGCCCGTTTTTTGAGGATCAAACGAGTGTGCGGTGCTGAATTTCTCACACAGAAAAGCAAAACACATCCAGCAGCTTGCTCGAGTCTCTGAAGAAAACTCTCCAAACTTAAGAACTGCTGCTGGAAACAAACCAGAACCTTGATTCTGCTCAGTAGCTTTTAAGGGACAGCTCACTCCTCCCAGGCTGCGGCTCCCCAGGCTGCGACAAGAACAGGTCTGGGACTGTGAGAGCAGCAGCTCTTGCTGCCTTTGATACCACTATTTCTGCAGGCTTCTTTTCTACCCAAAACCTTGCTCTTGTCATACGAACAGTTAAAAAAAAACCAAAAAAAAAAAACAAAAAAACAAGAGCCCTTGTTTGACCATCGTTATGCAATAAATAAATACAGAAATAGTTTCTGCAGTTCTTTACTGGGTCAAGAAGATCCATGCCAAGCATTATCCCGCTTCCTGTTACAAGTACTTTAAAAAATGTGGCAATGTTAGCACTCCTACAGCCTTCATTCGCACACAGTACTCGCACCTGGGCTTGTTCAATGCGACGCACACCGAGAAGGCAGACACAAAGGCAGAATTAAAAAGTTACTTCCAAGGGCGCTGGCTGGTGCCGTAACAGCTGGGACACCCGCATCCACAGCGGCGGGGAGGCTGTGCCAGCACACCTCGAAGCAACAAACACGGCCCCAAAGCAGCGCAGACCCCGCGCTTGCGGCCGGGGTCTCGGGGAGCCACCAGCACTGCGGGGCACACCTGCCGAGGGGCCGCCCGCGGACACCCTGACGGGCCGGGGGGACCCCCCTGCCNCCGCTCCGCTCCGCCCCGGGGCCGCCCCGCCGCCCGCACGGACCGCCCGCGGACCGCTCGCCAACGCCGCTCGCGAGGCGTCTCCCCGCGGTGTGGGCGAGCCCTGTTTTCCCTGGCATCAATCCGCTTCTTTAGCCGTCGCGCCTGGGTTTAGCTCCCCTCCATGCTGCGGCCGCTGGGCATCCAGGCTGATTGCAGCGCAGTGCGGACTCTCAGTTTTCCCTCAGGCTGCGCTGGGGCTGACTGTGGAAAGCGTGGGAGCCCTGCGGCCAGCTCAGCGGTGGGCTTTGTCACGGAGCAGAGCTGATGCCCCCTTTGGCATCCCGGTGGGAGCGGGGAAGTTTCGTGTGTTCAAATAAAGAGATTCTACCCGTGCGCCACAGTGCAGCCAGGGCATGAGGGGCTTAACTGGACCTGCTCCGGGAAACTGTCACACAAGCGAAACCAGTCCTTGATGGACCCGTCACCCGTTCACGAGATGAGTGCAGGGACTCACTTCTGTCTGGTATTTACCAGAACAAGCAACGTGAATGCCTGCTGACACCATTCCTCTATTCCATCACCTGAAGTTGCTCACCCTCTCTTTTTGAAGCAGAGCTCTGTTTGCTCTCCACCATGTAAGCTGGAGCTGAAAGTAGCAATGATTTTTAAGGTCCCTTCCAACCCAAACCATTCTATGATGTTATAATTCTATTTTTTTTTCCTGGTTCGATCAGCTATCCCTTTCAATGTGCCAGGATACCACTTTTTTTGGTTCAAACAGTAGTTTCTTCCTTTAGGTGTCTAGAAACTGCACAGTTCTCACTGTGTACAGTTCTCACTGTTTGGTCTGATGGTAAAACTAAACTTGTTCAAACATCAAAACGCGAATTTCTCAGGGTGAAGTTTCCCTGGAATTGTTTCCTTTACCATAGTTTTCAATTCAGAGCCTTTTTCCCCTTTGTTTGTCTTCACTTCCTTCATTTTGGTTCCCAGAAGCTTACTTTTAGTCACTTCTCAAAGACATGACTGTAGGCTATTCAGTGATTGCTTATCCCCATCGCTGCTTTTTTTCAAGATCCACATTCATTAATACATTTCAGTTGAAGCAGACACACATTTTAATAGGAATTATAAAAATATAATGTAAGAAGAAGCTTCATCTTGAGATTTGAACAATTTCCAAATTAGTGTGAAGGGACTGCCAGCTTGGTTAAGGGCTTGGAAAAATGTGAGAATGCACATTTTAATTTATTGAATGGTAGAGAAGATCTCTGATCAAGTCTCACAGAACGATTACTCTTCTCCAAGTGGGAAGCTTGGGATTTGGGGAGATAGAAGGGCTAGTTTACTTCCTTCTTTGTTTCACTTGCACTAAGGAAAGAAGGGATTCTCATACAGGCTTCTTCCATGTTGCCAGTGTCAGGATAAAGGGCTGGCTTGAGCCATGGACCTCTCAGAGAAGAAAGCTCTGAATTGTTTACCAGCTTATCTGGTAGTATTAATGGGGAGAAAACCTGTTATGAGTTGGATGGGGAAATTTCCATTCCTTTTGCTGTGTAGGATTATAAGCCTTTGCAAACTCTATTTTAGCTGTTCAAAATGCTTTTTATCTGCTTTTGCCTTCACTATTGTTGAGTCAAGGGTGGTCTTAAGATGACTGGCTAAACTGGGGAAACCTCATAGACCATAGCAATCTTAAGAACAAAGACAATAGAGTTTTCTAAGTGTTTATCTGCTGTTTATCTGCCTAGTAATTTGCTCCACAATGTCTAAAGGATAACAGAAATGGTTCAAATTAAGCTGCACAAAGTTTGAAAGATGGTGACCTAGGGAGGGTTCAGAGAAAAAAGTGTCTCTCAGTAGCTAGCAGTGATCAGGAAAGCTCTCTACCATGTAACAAGAGAATAAAGGGCATTCCAGAAATCCAGCAGTCTCTAGGAAGTGTAACAACTTACGTATTGGATGTATAGAATACTTGATAATTGTTGAAAATAAAATGGTCATTTGTAGAATGTGACACACGTCACTATATCCCTAATTCTGGTATCCCATATCTGTCATGACCACACTTTTAAAGTAATGCCTCAAAGTACTTTCTGGGGTGCATTTTAGAGAAACTAATCACTACGAACTGAAAGTACACTTCCAAAAGAACGCACGCAACTGCCAATTGTGACTCAGGAGAAAAGTATGCATTTTTCGCAGAGCAGAGGATGTTTCCTAGAGTTTACTAAGAATTATGTGAATTGATCATTAAAAATTCGTAAGACTCTAGTTAGAAACCAGTAATTTTGCAAAATTTTTTTCTTCCACTGTAGAGCTGTTTCCCCAAGTGAGTTTTACAACCCAACACGTTACCTCAATTACTCAGTCAACTGTCTGAGTGTACCTAAGTACTGAGTTAACATATAGTTGGGAAAAGACTGTCATTGCTTCCAACTGCAGGCCTCTGAGGCATGTTTCAGGTCTCAGACCTCTGGACTGATGCCTGTGCAAGACTGCATTGTTCAGAAATCAGTCAGCGCCAAGAAGCCAGACAGGAGTCTGTGTCCTTCAGTATCCGGGAGTAACTGGTCTAGGTGACCTTCAGAACAAGACAGTGAGTTGTTCCAGTCAGCCCTGGAAGGTATGGCTCCTCTCCACACGTATCAATCACTGATGCTGTGTGACTGTGTCACAGTAGTTAATTCAAAGACTGGTAATTCCACTGAAGTTCTGCACAGGGCGCTTTAGACTTGCATTTTAATATAGGTTAATACAGAGGATGGCAAGCAAGAAACACAAACTTATGTCATAGGGACAATTTATACTTCGGTAAATCTTGCTCCGGCTTACTGCAGCACCAAAAGCTACAAATCATTGAAAACACAAACCAGTTCTGAGTCTCCTACAGTCTGAACACACCTATTTTAGCACAACAACAGAGGATGTGGCCACCAAGATCCTCATTCCAGAAAATCTTAAATCTGGGTGTAGTTGATCTTCTGGTCACCCAAGTTCAAAGTCCAAATCAAAACTAAGTAGCTACATATCCTACTAAATCCCATCCCTTCACGCCCTTTTGTATGAAACTCTCTCTTAGAGAGGACAGGGTAGTAACAGAACCATAAGGACACACACATCAGTCACATTGCACTCGGAACAATGTGTAACACCTGCAAAGGCATGTCAGATCTATTTTGCAGATGGCACAAAACCTGAAACAGGCTCTCATGTATTGAAATTTGTTCAGCCATCCTGCTTGGCATTTCTACACAAAAGAGAGGTTATATTTGATCAGGTGTATCCTTCTGCCCTTAAAGCAAATTTATACTGTATAGAGCAACTGATCTCACACTGCTATTTTAAGTAAGTGAAAAACATAAACATATCAGTTATCTCAACAGGCAGCTTTTGCATTTGGAATCTGGTTTAAAATAAAAATCAATGTTCAACTTTTCTTTTTTAAAAAGCTAGAAAATTTTTCTTAAGTTCTACATCAAAATCACTTTTTCACATTTCCAAGCGCAACTGCTAGCTATGCAGAGGAGTTTGCAGCAGTTATGTGGCCGTCACTGCAACACTAAGCCAGGAATGCATGCTAGGAGCACCTTTCTGCTCCTGCCCCACCCCAGATCATTGGGGATTTCTTTACAGAATGCTTCTCTTCTGTCTTTTCTGTGACTCTTTTCCATTCCTCATGAGAACAGTTGTTGGGGAATTTTCCTTTCTGCCTTCAGCACACAGAAGCGCTATAGCTTTGTTTAATTCCCACTGTGACTAAGTAGGTCCAGAGCCCCACTGTCTTGGTTTTACCACATTACTGCTTCATTAAATCAGCCATGCTTGTATTACTGACATGACCTGAGTAGTTCTGGTTTGAATCAAAGCAGTTCTCAAGGCAGATCCTGGAATGGCTTCACGGTTATTGGTCTCCTTCAGACTTCCTTGAGGTGGAGACAGTATTTTGGCACTAACAATACTCGTCAGAGCCAAAGCAAGTGAGCCTTCACTAAGCAGTATTTGAGTCACTGAAATGAAAATCAAGTTTTACAACTTTGTATCTCTGCCTGATATACATCCACCTCAAGATCTTATCCTGTTTTGTGGGTTAGAGCTCTTGGAGTCAGCAGAAATGCAACTGAGTTTAAAATATTCTCATCTGTTATGACCAGGATCTGTCTGTTGTTATCATGGACCAGCTCTCTAACTTCTGCTTTTGCAATTTGCTCATTAATTTGTACAATGTGTGCTCAGAAATTATTCTTAAGTATTGTACAGTAAGGCCCAACATCCAAAAAGAAACCTGGAACTGTGAGCAGGGGACTTCTAGATTTAGCCTTCTTTCCCAGCCAGAAAGGAACAGCACACAGTAAAATCTGGGCAAACTGTACAATGGCTGCATGTCTCAGATAGTCTAGTGTCTTGCTAGAATACCACTAAAATTCATCAAATTATAGAATGATTTAGGTTGGAGGGGACATTTAAGATCAACTTGTTCCAACCCCCTGCCACGGGGAGGGATACCTTCAACTAGACCAGGTTGCTCAGAGCTCCACCCAGCCTGGCCTTGAACACTTCCAGGGATGGGGCATCCACAACTTCTTTAGGCAACCTGTTCCAGTGCCTTACCATCCTCACAGTAAAGAACCTTTTTGTAATATCTAATCTATACCTACTCTCTTTCAGTTTGAAACCAATCCCCCTTGTCTTGTCATTACATGAACAAAAGCAACACGTAAACTGGAGTAATAAAGTGGCCCAAGGAAATCCCTACAAGACTATTCTTCTTAAAATTGCTAAAAGAGTACAAAAAGGATGCACACAATTGTAGCAGACCCTTAAATATGGTAACTGAAAAAGAAAGAATCTTTAGGAGCAATAACTTGCAGTGAATTGAGCTTTGAAAAATAAAACTCTTATCTCAGGAGACACTAGGGTATGTTGGTGATTTCACCTTAGATTAGAAGGAAGGAGTAGTTGCCTTAAAAGCATGTAGTAATTACTGTACTGCTGCTTTCTTCTAGCACTGTAAAAGCTCAGAGCAACATGAGACAAAGGAAACAAAATTAAAAACTACTTTTGACTGAACTTCAACATCCCTTTCAGCTAAAAAGCAAGAAAATTGAAGTAGCAGGTGTTTAGAAGATAATGCTCATGATAAAATAATTATCTATGGCAATTGATTTCCCATGACTGAAGCATGAACCCTTTGCCTTTAAAGAGTAATGTACTGACTTTCTAAGGCTGAACATAAATCTGTGCTAAATGCTGCCTCAAATGCTTCCAGAGATGAGGCAGAATTCTTGGATTAACATTTTGGAAAGCAGTCGATTTTTTTGTCCGCTGGATGCATGTTTCAGGACCTTGTGTTGGCATTGTCACTATGGTCATGCAGAAGCCCTGTTTTTGCTAAGGTGTTATAAAAAATAAACAGTACAGCCATTGTTAGTAGTTTTCAATTGATTAGTCATCAGAAGCTTTGTGCACAATCTAAACAGGCTACTGACGCTAACCTAATTGCAAGAAAGCCTTAGGAAAAGCCCAAGTAATTTGGAGTGGCGAACACAGCTGGAACTACAACAGGCTCACTTGAAATAAGTTATGCTTATTACTAGTTTTTTATCTATTAATAACACCAATCCACTGCTCTTTAGTACATGATCTTTAAGGTCCCTTCCGATACAAACCATGCCATAGTTACATGATTATGTGTTGTACATTTCTTGGCACAATTTTTCTTACCAACCTCTGTGTACCCACCCTACCATAAACCTAGGCTGCACAAAGAAGAGCCATGGGCAAACAGAAAGGACAATAGAAAGAGTCTAATCAGAAATAAGAAGTAGAAATTGGTTTTCAGTCATCTACTAGCAGTAAATTTGGAAGTAAAGGAAAGAAACCACTTTAAATAGAAAACTGCTATGGCTGTGTCATGACATAGGTTTTGCTCAGTGCTGGTATTTTAGCTCTAATTAAGATTTATCAGCCTTTAAAATGGACATTTTTAAAGCCTGTGAGGCAGACTTTGATTTCCATTGCTGCATATAAACAAAAAAATCTTGGTGGTGGCAGACCCCTCCCTGTGGCATCCCTGTCATTCATTGTAGCACACTGATCAGCAACAACTATTTTCTCAGTGGGCTTTTAGTGATCAGCAGCACTCGCAATGCATAACACGACCAAGATGGTTTTGCTTCTTTCCTTCTCCTTCCACATGTACCTCAAACACAAACATTAGCTCAAACTTTTATTTAAGAGTAGTTTGCAATTCTCTCATCTTACCCCAAGGAGACCAACTCCTTACAGCACAACAGCTTCTCCTAAATCCTATTCTTGACCCGCAGCCCTCAGCAGAAACTAAAACAGTCTCCAGCTTTCTTTCTGCCAAGACATCAGTATCTACCTGCCACACTCTTCTCCTTAGATCTTCCTTCTTCCAATTCCTTGGCTGTAAATGTCACATTCCTCCTTGCAACCTTCCTTTCAGGGGAAGTTTTTCAGGACTTTCAGCTCACAGATCTCTCGGGTTTTCACAAAGCCTGATTTAAGCACTTAGGACAGAGTTCAGCTCAGCAGGCAATCCATCTGTGGTCAGCAAGACTTGTGGGGAGCAGTTCTCTGACCTGCTCCCCTCTCTCTGTTTCAAAATTGTCTCAGCCATAGAAATTTGTCCGTACTCTTGATGTCTACACTGGAGAAGATGAACCCAGTCCTCAGACCTGCCTAAACAGCCTACAGTATAGTATCTCTAATACATTTTATGCATTTAATTTATAATTTGTTTTATGACAGCATGATACAGAAGAGAAGGAAAACAATTTCTTTCCCTCATGGGTTACATTATGTTTTGAGATAGTAATTTCTTGTTGCTTCCAGAAGTATGTGCAGGAGCTTTTTTTGCTCTCCTATGAAACTTTCCATTGCCTGAAGTCCTGGTGTTCTCAACCAAAGGAAAGCAAACAGAAATATGGAATAGAGAAGCAGTTCATGAGCTGGTTTTCTGTGAGTGGAACCTTTTAAAATGAGCTGGCAAATGCTGACAGTGGTGTTAAGCAATCCCACCTCCCATTAACATTATGTTTTCTCCCCTGGAAACATTCATTATGTGTGTTTTTATTGCTATAAAACACAACTGGACTACAGCTATAGAATGGCATTTTGAAGATGGGGAGAAAAAAAACCCAAGAAAAATACAAAATTAAAGAACAGGAAAGATGACTCCAATATTGTTATTTTCAACAGCACAGAAATTTTTGTGCTGAATTTCATGAAAATGTCTTCATTTTTCCTGTTGGCAGTCACTCAAGGACTACCTTGCTACAGGAGTAGAGGGTAGAATATTTTCTGTATCCTTTTGCCCAGACAGTCACCTTTGTTCCCGTGGTCCTTCCTTTACTGTGTTAGCAACTGACCTGTGTGTGATAAGAAAGTTACAGTAAAATACTGGTACTGTGTTTACTGATTTATTTGACATAGATAATATTTTGCCTGATAATCAAAGCTAGCTCTCCGCCCATGGTAAATACAGCTGCAGGTGGCACGGTAAATTGCTACGTTCCAAAGTAAATGAAGTTCATTTTGAAATTCTTTGAATTCAAATGCTTTCCTTCTCTAGATTTCCATGTGCTCTTTTTGTCCTCTGTCTTTTCTCTAGATTCCATGTGAGTACCCACAGAGATGGGTACTGCAGCAGTCACGGTCACAACCTGTGGGATTACCTGACTCACAAGTGTATAAAGATGGTGCCCATGGGGTTCTCAGGATTCTGCAATACACACCGACACAGCGGTTGTGGTTTCTGTAAATTACTTTCTTACAAATTACTATAAAAACTATTAGTAAAAACAAATATAAATATACGCTACAAGTCTTTGCAAAATTGCTACTATGAAATCAAGTATATATATTACAAGAGTAAAGAAAATAGAGATATAGAAGTTATTGCAGTATTCCAACAAGTGGAACAAGTACATACTTACAAACTTTTACCTGTGTGCATGCCTATAAATACATTATGTAGTATGACACTCATGAAACCACTCCCAAGAGTGGGTCTAATTAACAATGAAGAAGTCTTACTTCTAAGATGATCCACATCGTGGAGTCTGGAGTCAGCTCCATGGTGCACCCCCAGCAAGGGTCCAGTCTGTCTGGGAGATCTCTTGCAGAGAAGCTCATTTTGGATAGGGAGCAAGTTACGTTTTACACCTTTATGGCATAAATATCTGTGTGTAGGACATCAGTTCCTGGAACAGTTGTTTGACTCCTGTTTTCCTGGAAGGTCAGTTTCTTTGTCCTGTACTCATCAGGTTTTCTTCGTTCTGCTGACTATTCCCCATCAAGGAAGTTTGGACTGAGTTTATCAGGGTCTGAGCTTATCAGGGATGTCTTGGAGCTTTAACTAAGGAGATACCTGCCTTGCTGGTGTGCTTACTGGATTGCCTTTGTGAGAGCTCCGGTTAGAACTTGACATAAAATGAAGTAAGCCTCGCTCTGTAAGCCAGGACAACTGTGCAAGGCCATGTCTTCTCAGGGACTAAGGAGTCCAAGCCATGTCTAACCAGGAATTAACAGAACCAGCTTGAGCTGGGACTAGACAAAGCTAAAAATGCCAAAGCTTCACTCTGGTACATACACCAAATGGGAGGATTGATTACGGGTCAGCCACTTTATGCCATAAATCTCTGTAGCCTCCCTGAGCCCACTAAGCAATCCTGTACAGGCTGCATAGCAGTGACCTCCTCTTGGGGAGGGACACCTCTCAAGGTGAATTTTCAAGTCTAAGAAACCCCTGACTCAGGATCTGGTATCTAGAACAAGTTAAGCAATATTTTGCATTAGGCCTAAAGGTTTACTGTATGCTAGCCACATTTATATAACCAGCTATATCTTGATTATTAGAAGTGTAGTAAGTAGGAGAGTGTTTGACAGATGTCCATATTATTTTAACCATCATTTTAATAATTGTGAAGTCGTAATCAAATTTTAAAATCAAATTGTCAAATAATTGTTTTATTACCATTCAATTATTGTTTAATCACCATTTGATTGTAATTTAATTTTCATTCTGTCATCAGTTAATTATCATTTCATCATGGTATAATCATTAAAAAGCCCCTTTACGTTAACTCCACAATGAGGATTTCTCTTTAACAATTCCCCTGTGACAAGGTGGCACTTAGTCTGCACTAGGGATCTGAAGGCTCTGACAAAGCCTTCCCAGGAAGAAGATTAGAGGATTTCTTGGAGTATGTTTTAACATATGTCTTATGACTCCTGCCAGGATCGTCCTTCAGACCAGCTTACCAGTCTGTGGAGACTATAACCATGTCAAGCATGGTGCACTGCACAGATGGAGGGCATCACACAGGACACATGAGACCAAGCACAAACTGTACCTTCAGATGTCCCTAGGTAAACTCGGAGGAATATCAAGGGGCTGTCCAAAATGACAGAATGATGGACAAATGAAATGAGTCTGCTTTGCCCATGGCCCTTTCCAATACTTCTCTTCCAGAGCTTTCTAAATATACCGTTTTTGGCTAGTGCACTTCTTAAGTGTCTTTTGCAACCAGCCAGCAATGATTAATTGGATTCTTTTTCAGGAGTGTTTACTAGTCAGAAACAGTTCAGCCTAAACTGGTGGTGTGCTATTGTGAATTACAACAACAGCAAACAGTCCCATTATGTTTCTCAATCATTTTCCATAATAAATGACTTTTCAAAATCTCCCGTATGGCTGTTGTGTTAGCTGAAAGCTGGGAATAATGAAAAGGGGTATCCATGCTACCTTGCCCCCAAAATGTGTCCCAAACTAGCATGGTCCACACAGATGAAGAGTAATTTTACAATTTTCAGCAGCTCATGTACTCAGTTAAACAAGTCATTATCTCATGGGAGTAAATGACACGTAATGGATGTCTTTTGATAATGCTGTTAGGAGGAAAATCAATGTGATAGATAAATAGTCTTTGGCTAAAAAAGAGTGAAGATGATTCAGTTCCACTAAGAGGTAAGGAAAATGGAAACCATTTGGAGCTGTCTTAAGCTGTGGTTTCCTGAGAAGTTCTGGCTTTGATTTTGTTGGTTTTTG
This sequence comes from Grallaria varia, assembly GCA_013396735.1. Classification (NCBI taxonomy): domain Eukaryota; kingdom Metazoa; phylum Chordata; class Aves; order Passeriformes; family Formicariidae; genus Grallaria; species Grallaria varia. The sequence continues at coordinate 68,427 of VWZG01006628.1, forward strand.
TTTTTTAAAAACACAGCCCCTAAGAAGCATCCTGAGCCAGAAGAAGCCTGTGTTGTTAATGACAGGCTTTTCTTTCAATGATACAGTAAAACAGCTAACCAGCATCATGTTTAATGTTGGTGAACTTGGAAGGGTAAGGTTAAACTGAAGAACTTCTCTTATACTCACCTATTTTCTTCATCTCTTCATGGTGTATCAAGTCACTTCACACCCAAGTACCAGGTTTCTATATTGCTCAAGCTTTAGAAACAAAAACAAACCTACCTCCCATATGTATTCTGCATTCAGATTTCATAGTGACAACAGGTGGAAACAGTTCAAATAATTTGACTTGTCTGCACTGCAGCTGAAGCCTTTTTTTCTTGAGATGTCAGGCAAAACATAGGGTGGTGATGTAAGAGTGTTGAAGCTTTCCTACCTCACAATATCCTACCAAAGAAACAGCTTGGTCTGAAGCACCCAGACCTTTCTGCTGCAAAGTGTAGAGCTTAAGTAAACACTGTAGCAAGTAACAGTTAATGATAATGATAACAGATAATGAGGTACTGGAGTCAGCTTAATTTTACACTTTTCTGATTCTAGTGCCGTGTGTCTCTTTAACAGAGTTTTACCATTATATGTATTATTTATGATCATCATTTTTATAATTTTGCATCTCATTCATGTCTTGTCCCATCATGCAAAGCAGTGTTTAAACAGCTATGATATACACTTTTGCCCAAAAGAACATGGAATACATGTAAAATTATAGGATATTACCAAGAAATTTATACAGGAGGACAAATATGGTAATAACAATAAATGAGAACTCTTGATATGGTCTCCCAAGCGAGACAATGCAGTTTTTTCCAAACCCCCTGTTCTGAGATAAATCTGCCTATGTTGTGATAATTTTATAGGAAGTCATACTGTCTCAACCTTTGTCTTAGGCCTTCAAAGCTTATCAGACTTGTATAAGGAAGAGGAAAACTTGAGCAGGACCTACATGGACAGTTAGAGACAGCCTTCTGAAAAAAAATGGTATTATTGTGCTGAGTGAATGGTGAGAAGAGAGTTTGTATTAGTAGGAAGAAGGGAGAATGGGTCAGATTTCTGAGGCCACATCTAAAAGAAAGATTAAGAAAAGTGAAGTGAAATATTATTACAAGGTATAGCAAGGCTGTGCTTGCAAGTAGAGGTTTCTTTGTGATTTCCTGCAAAAGAGCAACCAAGACTTTTAAGAATGTGTTTATGATAAATGTTTGAACTGGAATCCTAATTCAAATCCATCATTCAAGTGTCATCATTCTGCTGGGGCAGAGGGTCAGAGCAGTATGAACAGCAGCCACAGCTTTGCCTCAGAGGTTAACCACTATTTTACAAGTGAGTGTAGCTGGAGTGAGAGAAATGTGTCACTGAGCTTAATTACTCTTTCCATTTTTTTGTTCATTTCAATGGAACTCTGGATTTGGAGGGCAGGATGTTATTATTTGCCTAAATGAAGTATCAAAAAGCTGTCAAGTAATCAGGAGGACCAAGTGGAAACAAATATTGTTTGAGGAGTTCTGACTTTATTTACAAGATTCAAAGCAGTTTAAAGGAAATAATCGTTGCTGTGGATTTGTTTGGAGGTTTTTTGTTTTTCCTCTTGCAAAGAAATCTTGTGACAGTAACCTCATAACCTCCAGTCAATGGGCTGCTTTCTCTCATTCCACAATAATTGCTATTTTTTACTGCTTTTATGAAATCGACTTTTGCTGACTTAACACTTTTTACAATACTCTGTAATGAATTCAGAATCACATCATTCACCATTGCTCAGAGCAGCCTTGGTGTTTCTCCAGCTCAAAGCAAGCGCACTGAGTTGACGAAGGTCAATGCCTGTGAGATTGAGCAATATAATCAGTTTAGGAGAACGTGCCAGTTACATCAAAGCTTTCTCCATTAGGGATTCCCTGAAAGGGGTACTAGATCACTGTCTGAAAGGGGTTAGCTTAAACACAGTGGATGACCAGAATGCCCAATGCAAGAGAAGGCAAAAAATCTGAATCAAGGACTAGCATTTAATTGTTATCACACTAGTAGTTTGAGGTGGTGATAATGTGAGCTATTAAACTGGTAATATAAACCTCTCATGAATGCTAAATATGGAGTTTGAAAGTGAATTAAAATGGACAAAGCATCTCTGCTTTTTCAGTGCTTTTTTAAGATGCATTAAAAAGTTCAACTTAGTGTAATGGCCAGTTCCCCCCACACATCCAGAGTGGATGCTCCAGGTCAAAGAGTAGCCACTCTTTGCAGAACTGGGAAGGTGCTACCATGCAAGGAAGTATCTTTTCCATCCCTGGAGCGAATGGAAGAAGCAGTTCTTGAGCACTGAATGTTCCCAGCCTCCCTTATGCTACCGGGTGATGAGTAAACTTCATGCTCTCCTGATTTCAGTCTCTTGAGCTTCAGCCTGAAGGGGAGGGGGGAAGAGGAGTCAGACCACAGCATGTTGTCGGTTTCCTTTTTTTTTTTCTTAATCAAGGATACACCAAGGGTGGAATTTCATGTTGCACGCAGACAAACTGGAAACAGTAGGTTTTGTTCACATGACTCATCTGTAAGTTCTCTCTTTATTTCCCCACCCTTCATTAGTGCGTTATTTGTGCTGTGTTGCTCAGCAGCATTGCAGGGAACAGTTGCAGAATGACGGCACACTTGAGAGGAGGAGCAAATAAGGCAAAGGATATAAAGGACTGCGAGTGAAAGGATAGAGCTAAAGGAAAGAAGCCGAATGTGTACTTGAGATAAACCGTCTTCATCCAACACAGATCTCATCATAGAACCGATCTTATCTCCATTTTTAGAAAGCTAAGTGCACACATTAAACAAGTTGCAAGACTTGTTTTCCCTTGTTTTACCTATCAGAAGCTTATCAAAGCTTGTTTTGCTTTTTTCAAGAACAGCTTTTCAAGGACATGTTTCAGTTTACTGAAAACATTACAAATCTGACATACTTTTACACCAACCGGGTGAGGTGTTCAAATGCAACCAGTGGGGAAGGGAAAGAATGTGATTAGCAGGCTGTGCCCTACTCAGAGGAGGGCTCCTGCCCCTCCAGGAGGTTCTGTGCCCAGTAGGTTCCTGCCCTGGATGTCTCCATGACTTTATTGTGCGTCTCAATCATTAACTTCAGGTATCCAGTCAGAGGGAAAGCCAAAGTAGGGAAGGGCAAAGAAAGAGCTGTTGTACAGTAGCATTGATAGACTGCTATGAAGGAGATACTGTTTAGTGCAGCTTTCAGAGGCACCCTACCATGGGGGAGAAACTAGCCTGAGGCCCCAGCTGGCCTACAGAGCAATTGCAGGCTGCCTCCTTACCTTCTTTGCACTGGAATCTACAGCAATTGGGACCCATTGTTTTCTGGGAGGGGATGGCATCAATGACTTATGGAGATGATGTTGCAATAACTGTTTCCTCTCTCATGGCATAGAAACAAGCTCACAGAGCATAGACAGAAATCAGATGAAACATCCTAAAAAGAAAAATACTCAAAGGGCTTAGCTGGTAACTCAGAAAATATGAGCATGTGTGAGATGAAATGTGCAATGATTTATAAGTTGGCCAAATCCACACACCACTTCAGAGAAACACAAGCTACACATCCCTGATTGTGTTTCTGTTCCTGCCTTTTAAACCTGTAGATACAATGTTTTTCTTCTCTAACATCGTTTTAGAAATTTCTGAATGGATCTGTGTGACTTTCCTTTTTAAGAAAACAAATTTAGATGATTATGGAACAGAGAAAATCTCTGTTCAAAGGAATAATATTAGCGATATTAAAAAGAGGTTAACCAGAAACTTACAGTTTCTATCAACCACATTCATGATACTATGTATTAATTATTACTGATATTGTAACTCCCCTTGTAAAGCCTAAGGCCAGCCAGTTGTAACACATTAAAATAAAATGGGCCAAAACACACTGTTTCCAAATCCATTGCATATGAAAGATTCATGTGCTTTTCTCTATGTTTTCATTGCAATGGGTAGTGAAAAAACAGTCTTTAAAAAACATTCTTAGGAAAACTAGACTTAGCTCACAATTTTATTGATTATAAATATTTTTAGGAAACCTAGAAAAAACAGTCTACAGGGAATACAGCTCCTCACTGTATGTGTAAGAACAATTTTGCATGGACGTCAATAGAGCACTTTTAATTTGTCATTCAAGAGGTTTTCAGCCACAAGCGGTGTTACATGAAGGCAATCATGTCTACTACATCAAATGTAGGGCATAGTAGCAATCGATGCAGCACTAAAGCAGGTTAGACTGCAACTGGAACATTACTCAAAAGGTGCCAGCAGACTATGCTTATACCTCTGTGGTTTGCCAGGCTTCCTGCCCCTCCCTGTACCACTCAAAAAAGGAAGAACTTTCATGGTCTTAAACAATAAAGTATCATCAGTACTTGTAGATATTGCAAGTTTGTTTTCTATTAAAGAAATTGTGAAATTTTATCTTTTTTTTTTTTTTTCAGTTCCACATTTTCAGATATTTTATAGTATTTGTTAATCTGGGTCAAACAGGATGCTAATTCCCTGGCTATATGCAATAGATACCAGTTAGTTCACATCTGTGCTCAACTCTGTATCCACCTATGCAATATGAATGTGACCCATGTGAGGACGAGCAGCTGGGACCCAAGGGCTCCTTTTCATTCCTAAAATCATATTTCTCAAGGTCTCTGGATGCTAAGATACCTGAAATATGTAAAACAAGTTTTACTGGCAGATTAATGGTGTGTCTTCCTTTTCTTTGTTAGTGTTGTTAGCACTATCAAGAGCAAAAAAATGCATTCAGTCCATTGGTCCACAATTTCTTTATTGAGCTGTAAGTGCCAGTCTTATGTTCAAAATCATGTAGGCATGGACTAGTTTATTTTTATCTACATGTATTACCTTAACTTATATATATTTACCTGTATGAGATTTATCTGCCACCTTTTGGCCTACTTTCTTGGTCTTGTGGGATGGAGTTTCTTGTCATAGTCCCTGTTTTCTTTGACTTCTAACCCAAATCATAATCTACTTTCATATATAGTCTCATTTTCTTCTCCTCCTCCTCCAAAGCAGGTGCCTCCAGTTTCCCTGCTTTTGGAGGGTCTGACATTACAGCTGTGCTTGAGCCCCTCCCCAGTGACTGTCATTCCCAGTCACTTCACTCACCTCCTCCTTCAAACACACCTTCTCTGTGTTCTTACCCATTTCTAGTTTCCTCTTCTCTAGTTCTTAAACGTATTTATTTGTCTCACACTCCCTGCATGCCCATATCTTGTCCAATTCTCCCCACATTGTTTTTTTCTTCCTACAAAAGTGGCTAGTACCAGTGTCCCTGTTTAGACAATCTCCATATTTCAAATTTTTTTTCTCTTTACCAGGTTCTCTTTCCTACCTACTTTTGCTGTTTTCTGTTATTCCTTCAAACTCCTCACTAGACTATGAATCACTTGCTTCTAATCTAATTTTGATGGGATTTAGTTCACTTCTCAGTCTTGGGGTCTGTGCTCAGTCTGCCCCAGTTCTCCTGCTGCAGAGCCGCATCCCTCAACCTCTTTTTTGAGATGCACCATGTACTTTCCTCCACTCCTTTCCCTCTGGGCCAGGTGTAGTCCCCTGTGCACTCATGCAGACTGATTACTGATGCCCACTTGCCAGCTGTGGGATGGGCACAGGCAGCCAAGGAGAGACTAGTTTCCCTCTCTTAGTAGCAGTGTCCAGTTTGATTGTCATGTAGTAGACTAAATACACATACTTTTCTTCCAAGATTGGAGGGTCCTATTGCTCTGCAGACTCGTTCTGCCTGCTCAGCACAAACAGCTGGGAAGCAATGGAGTATGTTCAGTAAAGGCTGAAATCTTCAGAACTGTAGGTTGCTAAATCTGAAAAGACTCTCCTAAACATTGTATATGGGAATTTTCCATTTTCTATTAAAGCAGGAATTTGACATTCAACATCTGACATCATCCCACCATATTTCTCAAGTGCATTTCATAAATGAGCTATCAATATCGAATATTTTATCGTATCTTAGTTTCGAAGTTCCTAATTTTTCATAATGATGAAAGCAAGTGATGTTGGATTAAACAAATCAGAAAAGGAGAATAGGAAGCCAAACCTGATGTAAAAAAGAAGAGAGAAAAGAGTATTTGAACTTGTAAAGAATTGAGGATATGAGTGGAGAAATTGTCATGTGTGCATAGCTTTATCAGAAAAGCAATATAGAAGAGAAATAAGCAAGAATCAACAGAAACCAGAAACAAACAAAAAATTGGAAAGAAAAAATATCATTGTTTAAAAAAAGCCAAGACAAAACATTTGAAATGTCATAAAAAGTAGTAGCAGCTCAATGTATGAAAGTGGGGGGGACAAAAAACAGAAGAGAAGGAAGGTGATGCCTGTAAAAGGAAGAGTGATGATTCTGGAGTATTTCAAAGTGATGCCATAAATCTGCAACTTTCTGAGAAGCCACCAAAGGACATGCTTGAAGAGGAAGTGAAGCACGTGCTTTGGTGGTTAGGTGACCTAATTAGTGTTGGAAATTGTCTTGATTTAGTAAGCAGGAGATACGTTTTTATAAATCACTGTCTTAACTATAATCAGTAGTCTACCCATTTGAATAACATAGGTGTGATTCTTTGATTCTTGATTGTACCATCCATTGAAGATTTTCCTATATATAGTGCTAAGCAAGCCAGTATTTTTCTATAGATGCTCACTTCACAAAGTCTTTACTAAAGAGATTTCACTAGGTGGAATGCTTTGTGAAGTCTTACAGATCAGATTTGTTGTTCATTTTGAGTAGGTCAGTCTCAAATAAACGGCTGAGCCAACTTCAAATACTAATAGTTTCTTACCTTAATTTGACAAGAAATCTCTGTGAAATATGGCATCACTTAGTCTGAACTCATGAGGACAGCAAAGGTCTGCTCAAAAAGATTCAAAAATTCTTCCTTTGTGTACCAGTGAGCATATGGTTGAAGTCCCTTAATTAAAACATAAACCATGCAGTCATTTTAATCTAGTTTTTTTTTTTTTCGGAATTACATGAAACCACATTAGGCAATAGTTTTTGGCAATTAAATGAGATAATTTTTGTACAATATAAAATCCAGCTGTTCAACGAGGAGGATTTTTGTCCAGGCCATAATAGGCACTACTTAAATCATGCAGTGGCACTGCCGGTGTTCAACTAGTTTTGGCTAAACCTTGAAATCTGTGCCTGAAGTGACTGTCATCATCTCAACCCTCATACATCCTTTTCCTTCCCCACCTAATCCTTTTCCTCTCTTTCACGCCTTAGAATTTATTAACTCATGCATAACTTAGAAATACTTGTAAGTCTCTGAGAAATTGGAAACTGTCATTTTTACTGTATGAGTGTATCAGATTATGATCAGCTAAGATTGTTTTGATATTTCTGGAGATAGTTTTGGCTCTACCTCTTCACACTTCTCTCGCTCATTTCCAGGCAATTGGAAAAATATAAAACAATGAAGGGTTATGCTGAAGCTTCCTGTTTTATCTCCTTCTTATGTGTGGCAGAGAAAAGGAGATGCTTCCAAACCTTTTTCCTCCGTTTTCAAGTTCTGCATGTTTTTAGATTAGAACAATAACATTCAGCTTGAGAGCAATTCCCTAGCTGCCTAAATGTTTCCCAAACTCTCACAACATTTTCATCCTTTGCAGGTAGTTTTTCACTCCTCTTACAGCTTCAGAATTGGGACAGTGGCTCAGTGTTCCTTTTCTTCTTATGCTCTGCATCTTTGCTGGGGCCTGGAGGTGTCCCCAAGATGCCAGCTAAGTGGCATTCCCAGGCACATCTTTGCTTCTTCATGACGTGCATCAGCTCACACTTACCCATAACCTGCTTCAGCCCTGGGAGGGAAACAGAGGCTTCTGCATCTAATCAGTGAGAATATTTGCACCCCCTGGCAGATACCTTACAAAGGTGAGGGAAAATCTCTGCTGTGTCTTGATAGCCCAGTACTGATAAAACTGACCACACCTAGACTGGCTAACAAGGTCATCGTATCCTTTATGAAGTCTACAAGGGATGAACTTGGCTGTACATGAGAGAGTCACACTGCACTTTGATTGCTCCACATGGATGCCAGTGTAAGCAACGCTGTAGAGACTGAGGGTGAGTCCACATTAGTAGTGTACCACACAGCACACATTATTTTTAGATGAAAAAACTTTTCTGCATCTGTATTTGGAGTTACAGCTTTTTCCAACTGAAAGGGTGTTATGTTGCAGGCTTCAAGCTGCATTGATCTTTTGCTGCATTCTGCATGTGTGCCCTGCCCGTTTTGCTTTTCTGCTGTAAGAAAATTCACAGCAAAATTGAGAACTACTCCATAGGCCTTCGTCCCTGTGATGTGTACTCAAGTTGTGCTCAGACTTTGGCTAACACACAGCTAATGCTAAGGCCTGATGTGTGCTGGGAACAGTGCCACTAGGTTGAAGCAAGGACAACACGTAGGCAGGACACAGCGAACAGTACAGGCTAAAGGTCATTATGCAGCCACAGTTACTTGCAGCTTACTCTCTACAGCAGCCATCATGCTTCCATATTGATTGTCTGGCGGTTTCTTCAGAATAAAATAACTGATGAAAACTGTATAGACCAAACTTCAAAGCTGGAAGGTATAAATACCAAAAAAAAGTTTTTGAAGGACATCCAACAGTAGCTGGACAGCTGATGCTTTCAAGCTTCACAGTGTGAACAGGGAATCATGAAAAATGGGATATCCACACCATCAAGGAGGGGGAAGGGTAAGCACTCTCACCATCAGCTGGGTAACTCTTTTACAGAATCCTAGAATCACAGAAAAAGCCAAGTTGGAAGGGACCCATAAGGATCATGAAGTCCAACTCTTGGCCCTGCACACGACCATCCCCAAGAATCACACCATGTGCCTGAGAGTATCATCCAAACACTTCTTGAACTCTGTCAGACTTGGCGCTGTGACCACTTTCCTGGGGAGCCTGTTCCAGTGCCAACCACCCTCTGGGCGAAGGACCTTATATAAAATGCAGACTAAACATCCCCTGACACAACTTTAGGCCGTTCCCTCGGGTCATAGGTGCACAAGTTATCAGTTAGAAATTGGAGAATTTGTGAGTTGGAAACATCATAAATGAAGTGATGATTTAGTGATTTAGTGAATTCACATGGTAGACTGGTCTGCATAAAGGGGAATGCAGCTTGTTTGTTGAATTTGTTTCTTTTCTAATGCTCATACAATAAACTTTAATTTAAAGATTATGTTTTGCTGCAAATTTGAGAAATCCCGATGGACCATGAGACAATCTGCAATTATCTTGGCATCAATATATGAATGGGACAGAGAATAGGTTATCTGAAGTCTCTCTCCATTTAGTTAAACTAAACTCCAAAGGGTGGCCTCAAAAGGGTGTTCTCAGCTTCACTTCTGACTGGGAAAAGTCCCTGGCCTGGGCTAGTCCCTGTACCACAGGGTATTTCCTAGCAGAGTGCTAGCTGACACAAACCAGAATGTGCCAGGGAGAATGCAGTTAAAAGACATGGTCATGGGACAGAATTTGTGCCTCTGCCATGAACCACTTTCATTTATGAGCTTGTATGCAGGCTGCCTGTCTCCAAAGGGATTTCTGAACACCACAAAATAACCTTTCGAACAAAAACTTTTACCTGAAATTCCTCCATATATATATATATATATANNATCTGAGACTTCTCTATATATATATATATATATATAATGTAATGAAAAATAGAGCTGTAGGCATGTACTGAATTTTTCAGATGTTTCTGTTTTTCTTTTAGAAATCTGTTGATGCATGTCAAAAGGATTTTTAGAGGCTGATAACCCATAGCAGCTGAAGTTGTGGCCATGCCCTTATTTCTGTGTGCAGTAGTTATACTCTGTGTTGCTTCAATAGAGAATGTAACAAAGAGAAATTTCAGTAAGAAGCACAAATCAAAATAATAACACCCATGTGTTTCTTGCAGGCTGGTAATGAACCAGCAGTCAGGTCACGCTGCAGCCTGTTTAAAAATGAAGCAGGATGGGAGTAATTTAGTTTAATATGAAAAAAGTGATAAAACTCTTATGTTCTCCTCATTGCCTGCCAAGAGCTTAGTGCTTGTTAAGCAAGAACACAAAGCATGAAAAACAGTTGTTTGTACTCCTTCAACAGGAGAAATCTAGTAAAAAATCATTATCAATTCAGTTCCACAAATGAAAATTTTGGCTTAAAAAACAAACAAACAAGCCCAAAGCAACACAAACAAAATCCTTTTCCAAAAAGATGGACGAAATCTCATCATCCCTGGTCTGCTTCCACAGGCAGAGAATGTACTAGTCTGGTATTTTAATAGATTTGAACAAGGTGCCATGTATGAAATTACTGCTGCAATGCAATATCAAGACTTTGATTTGGCCTCCACATACAGTAGAAATAACAAGTCAAAATTCGTAAGAGAGGCTCCCAAGTTACTGTATCTTGACTGACTTGGATTTCCCCAGTTAGCTGCTGAAATGAGCTATCTGATGTGAGTCACTGGACTGCTTTGAGTTACAGCTTGAGATCAAGATAAATGAAGATTGGGGAAATTTAAATAACCTTAATGGAGGAATGGCCTGGAAATAAAAATCAGAAATACTAATTTATAGTCATCTCTTTATACTTCAGTGATTAAAACTCTTAGAGGGGTAATCATTAAAACCTGTATATTAAGCACGTGAGCCATGGGGCTATACTATGTAAGTGATAGAATCATCTAATCTGAAATAACATCTGCTTTTAATTATATCCCTGTACATAACGATGAATTTTACATTTTCTTCTTTTTAAATTTATTTCTACATTTTGAAAAGGAATTTCTATTAACACAGAGCTAATACAAATTGCAATGTAAAAGAACCAATTATAATATATATATTATAATTGCATATATAGGACAAGCTTGTGAGCCATTCACTGACTATTCTTCTTCTTGAGACATTCCTCACAGTAGACTTTTCTCTTTTTTTAAACTTGAATGACCAGTGTCCCGCTGGTCAGAATCAGAGCATAATGATTGTAAACATCGTATTTTTTTTCTACATTTTACATTGTTTTCACCTTTCACCCTTTTAATTGGGATTTATGTAATATACCGTACTTGAAGTTTTATTTCAGTTTCAGTTCGTTGTAAAAACATCTTAATCTTAGACAGGAAGATAATATGAATGTTATGCTAAAAGGTTTAAAATTGAATTGCGGGTACTCCCAAGAGGAAATGTCAGGTGTGATCAGTGGTCAAGCCTCCTGGAATGAAGAATGCATGGTTTCTCCCTCTGCTTTAAAATCAGACAAAAGGATGGCTTGGGACCTTTCTTGGCTAGAAAGGCCCTTTTGGAAAGTGTTCAGGCATCTTCAAGTACCCTCCATAAAAATGTGCTATTTTTCTAAACAACTTGAGCTCACTCTGACTTCAAAGTGCTTGTAAGATGCCAGGATGGTGTTGGCATCTCCTCCGAGTCTGGTGCATTCCCAATAGCCATCAGACAGGCACAGAACAAACTCATTTAACTGCTATGGCAGCCAAACTCCCCTGCGTTGAGTGCAGTAGTTCTGGATAAGCCTTTACAGGCTGAGTCACAAATGGAATTTTTTCCAAGAACAAAACTATTCCAACAACTTTCAAGGACTCTGAGTTTCAGTACATCAGTTGATTTGGACATTGCAGGGTAAACTGTCTCTCTCTAATTAGATATATTTTTCAATAGAACTTTATGATACATAAACAGAAACCATAGCAATTATGCAGGGTTTAATATATAGTCTACATATTTAATTATTAATTGAAATACAGTCTAAAAAAAGATTTACAGGGAAAAAACCCTATCAGATAATTTGAAGCACTTTAAAAAAAAATCTGTCCTGTTGTCCTGATTTTGGCTGGTGTAATTTTCTTCCTAGTAGTGGGTACAGTGCTGTGGCTTGGATTCAGTACAAGAATAATGTTGATAACTCACTGATGTCTCAGTTGTTGCAGAGCAGTGCTTACCCTAAGTCAAGGACTTTTCCTTGTCCCGTGCTCTGCCAGTGAGCAGGTGCACAAAAAGCTGGGGGGAGCCGTGGGCAGGACAGCTGACCCAAACTGCCCAAAGGGATCTCCCTTACCATAGAACATCATGTTCTCTACATAAACTGGGGGGAGTTGGCTGGGAGGGGCTGATGGCTGGGCATCGGTCAGTGGATGCTGGGAAATTGTATAGTGCATAATTTGTTTCTCAAGATCTCTCTCTCTTTTTCAGTACTATTATTATTATCATCATCATTAGAAGTATTACCATTATGTTAGTACTATTATAGTAGTAGTAGTAGTGTAGTATTATCATATCTCTCCTTTTCAGTATTACTATCATCATAATTTTTTTTTCAATTATTAAACTGTTCTTATCTCAACCTATGAGTTCTTTTTTTCTGATTCTCCTCAACATCCCACTCGGGGTGGAGTTGGGGAGTGAGCAATTGGCTGTGTGACACTTAACTGCCAGATGGGGTTAAACCACGACACCCATTTTTTCCATTTCCTGTGACATCATGTTTCAAACTTATTTAGCAGTTTTATTGCTAACATTAAAAATAATTCAAGGTGATGACTAGGCTCCCTTTAATTACGCAGGGAGAGAGAGGCTGTGAAAGAGCACAGGCAGGCAGGCAGGCAGTCAGCCTTCTGGCATTCAGTAATCTCAAACAGTAATCTCAAGAAGTGGAAGTACAGAGTGCACTTCAGGATTTGCAAGGCTTGTATCTTCACCCCCACTCCTGTGAATCCAGGCATACTGAAGAACTCACAAAACTCCATTGAAATCCCACTGGAAATTAGCAGAAAATCCCATGGGCCACTTCAATTTTCATTTTGCAACACTCCATCTAATTTCTTTTCTGTCATTTCTTAAGTGCATGTAGTACTTCATCTGACCTCTTCTGACTTCATCCAAAGATTCAGGGTTCTCCTTCTGAAAGCATCATTCATCAAAAAGAAGCCCTTGCTGCTCTGATTTGCCCATGGAGCAATAGAGCATAGGCATAGGCATAGAGCCTGCGCTTGTGGGTTTTGCTCACAGAAGCCTCCACTGAACAAGAGGGTGAAGGATGACTGCTTAAATGCTATGTTCAGCTTTTTCCCCTTATATAGCTGACCTTTGAACATGCTTTTCTACCCTCCTGGCTATGTTTTCTGTCTCTCCCTCCCCCAGACTTTGTTCAGGGTGCAGATTTGAAGTTTCCTGTTGGGCAGTGTGTGCGTGAAGTTCTATGATTATTCATCCTTGGAGCTTTTCCATCCACTTTCACAATCCTGGTTCTGCAGTGTATGAACCACACAGGAAAATACATTCACAGTCCGTATGGTGAGGAGTGCTTGGTGCTTAGGAGTCCGTAACAGCTCTCTTCCGTTCTGCCTCCAGTTCCAGCATGATAAACTTGCAAGATCATCAGAACATACCCCCCCAAACATTCCATCAATATGCCATGCTCTCGAATCCGTATCTGCTGAATGTCCCTGAGGTCATAATGTCTCTGAGCCCTGCCGGCTGTTCACCCCAAGCCTGGAAGCCCTACTGAAAGCAGGACTCTGAGACTCAACCTTGTCCCTTTTTCTAGTTCTTGTATATTACTCATTTTTGGCAGAGCTTGAGCACAGGAAGGCTGCCTTCTGCCATTCTACAGTTCTGTATCTTATGTTGTGTCTCTTCTTCAGAAGAGAGAGCTGCGACTCTTAGCAGAGTTCTGCAATACAGTGTAGTAAACACTACAGTGATGCTTTCAATTTTATGTTCACATAGAAAGTATGTAGAAACTGTCACACCAGCAACAAGGCATAGAATATGTGGAGCTCAAATTGCCCAGAAGTAACCACAAAAGCTATGCAGGTAACAAGGTGGAGACAATGCCTGTTTGGAAAGGTCAGCCATCAGCCTTGGGAGTGTTATGTGTCTACAGGCCACTGTACAGATTTTCTGTGACAAACAGATAGAATAAGTGTCCCTTCTGTACTGTATCTCCCTGCCAGGTTTCAGCTCTACAAAAACAGAAGGTAGAAAGTCAGGTCAACACTGCTGTCTGAATCCATTGGTTCCTGCAATCTATACCCTCTCCGTCACTTGCAGGAAATGTCTATAGGTTTTAGGATGCCAGATCCTGGGTTAAGCAATACTCTTCTATGTTTTGTTTGTGCTTCAGGCAATTCCTGGTGAATTAGTAACAGTTTCAGTACTGGAGGCATTCTAGTTCTCTGCTTTTTGTTAAACCAAATACTACTAGAAGACCACCTGTGTTTTCATTCCTGTTGTTCCACAACAGTGGCAGTTTAACTTCCCAGCCTGGCAAAAGATGTTTTCATGCAATTTTTTGTGAGCCAACTGGGTCAATATAATGATCAGTAGTAGTGGCCAGTTTTAAAGCCTGCTTTTCTACAAACTATTCAAGCAACAACCATCAAAATTCAGCTAACTGTTAAGAAGATACGTTTAGCAGATATGCAGCATATGATTATTAAATCTGGAATTCATGGGCAGATTAATCTATAATCCACAGACACCATTAAGAATAAATTTCATAAACTATCAAATAAAACTCACTGAAAGAGGATTTGGAGCTGTGAGTAAAAGCAGTTTCCTACGCAAAGCGCTCTGTGGTCAGGAAATTACTTTATTTGCAAAACAAGAAGTGCATCAAAGATATCTGAACCCACCATCAATGTCTCCTCCAGATAGAGACAACCCACCGGATGCTGAATTTTGGTTAACCAAGTAGGTCAAAAAAGCAACACAAGTGAGAGATTGTACAGGACATTTTTGAAGTTTCAAGAGTTAAAGTGATCTGAAGTCCCCTCAAACTGGAAGGGGAATTGGAACTGGTAACCCCATGAGGTGGCTCAGACACTATTATTCTGAACATGAGGAAGAACTTCTTTACTGTGCAGTGACTGAGCACTGGAACAGGTGTGGAGTCTCCCTCATCCTACTTGAGCAGGGAGATTGGACTAGATGATCCACATTGGTCCTTTCCAGCCTGACCCATTTGCTGCTGCTGCTGATGATTCTGTGCTGTGTATTCCCATGGGGATGGGATGCCTTTCCTTCTGCAAATAGCTTTTGTAATAGATCATTTTATAAGGCAATGATATTACAGCAATGGGACCACATAAGCTACGGGGGGAAAAAAAGTTTTATTGAAACACAAATTGCTTTCTGTAACATTGCAACTGAGAGGACATTATAGCCCTTAGCATTTAAAGTTTCCTCAGCAACGTGGGCTGACTCTTGTGGGGAAGACCACAATTTGTGAAAATTATTTTAAACCTACCTTCCAAGCATGTTTGTCTTACCCTTGCCTCCCATTATCATTTTGCATTTGTTTTATGAAGGTGCACACAGCTTAAATTGCCTCTAAGTCCTGAGGTCTCAGTACCCTGGAACTAGCCCCAGCTACAGGACTCAGCCATGCTTTCAACCTACATCAGGGAGGCATTTCAGTACATGGTAAGGACCCCTCATCCCTTGTTTTCTCACAGATTAAACCTCACTTTGAGGGCTAAAGTGATATTCTTCCTTTATACAGATTTACAGTATAAACACCTAGAAATTCAGAATTAAAGGCACATCATGTGCCTTATTTGAGTCTAGAGAGAGGCTGAAAAGGTTAGTTAATTAAGAGTTTAAGTAGTTGGTCAAATCGTAATTATTATACTGCAGTTCACACTTTCACCCTTAGAATAACTTGATGGACACTGAGCACCAGGATATAAAGTTTTAATTGTTTGTGAGATTGAACGCATATTGTCAATATCATGGGCTTGTTCTGTGCATTTTATTAACATAGCTGCAAGGTTATGCTATATTGACAATTTAAACATAGTAATGAGTTTTTAATTAAAGGAAAGCAGAGAGTAAATCTGAGCCTACAGAAAGTGAGATATATATGAGCTATGCAGACCTGGAGCTCTGGGCTATCTGGTGCACAGCTTGGGATTTCAAATGGTGCAGTTTATGTTAAATCTTTCCATAACATGGTTTCTGTAACACCAGTGGGTCAGCCTGTCCACCATATCTGAAAGACCATGGGTCTCCTGAATCCTTTACTCACTAGTGTGGTTTTCCTAATTTTAGAAAGACCAGTTGAGTCATGTTGTTTGGTTTTCACTGTGCGGATGCACAAGAACCCCATTAACAGCTGCCATGTGTTTGTTTGGAGTGATCTTAGCGCAGGACCTGCTCAGCAGCTGTCATTACTTGGACGTTACAGTTTTATCCCAGCAGATATCATGAGTATATCTGGTATGATTCTCACTGTTCATGTATTTATCAGTTGTTCATACCTCAGTAGGGTAGACTATCTTTAGTCTGCTTTTCACCATTCACAGGAAACAAAATTAATTTAATCCAATTAGTTATATATTCCTGTTATAATGCCTTCAGTGATGAGAAGTCACTGAGGAATAAATATTCAACTGTATATCTGTATTTACACCTTGCAGATCTCATTCTAAGTTTGTGGTATGGAGAAGAACTGTACTTCTTCTGCCAGCTCTGGCTGAGCTCCTAGTCAAGAGTCAGAAGACATCCTGTCAGCGTAAAAACACTCACAAAAATGTCAAATCTTTGACTCACATTGTGTAATGCAAAGATTGTTTTGCCACAAACAGAACAGGATCCATATCTGCACTTTATTGTTTCTTTCTGGTGTAACAGATATAACTTCTAGCTAATAATACCGATCTGTGGCTGGTCCTTTAAAATAAGTTAATGACCAAATTCATGACAAAAGCCCTTTCATTAAAACACCCTGTGCACAAACTTGTGTAATCCAGATATTGAAGCACACAGGTAGCATGATGTCTCCCTTTTGTGGCTCCTAAAAATTATTGCTGTGTTTGGGAAGGAGCCGAAACAGAAGATAAATCGCTCTCCAGATAATAATCCCTTCATTATGCTTTATCATTTACTACTTGTATCCTTTAGGAAGTTCAAATAGGAAACTAAATAAGCAGTGTCCCTACGGGGCCCCAGCAGATGACAGAACATAATTTGTTGTGTTATGATGAACAGGAAGCAGCACATTATGTTGTCTTAACCTCATTCTCTTACTTCTCCACTGAATAACTGAGCTAGAGCCCGGTTTTGGCACAGACTTACAGAATTAATATTTAATGTAGATTTGAAACCTTTTCATATCCACTCTCTACTGCACTGCCTTCCCACTTTCCTTTATGTTGATATGTACGAATAGGGCATTATCTGATCTCATGCTGATTCTGTATCTGTTTCTATTAGAATTTATTTCTTCCAGAAACCACTGTTAAAAGTGAAATCATTGACCTGCATTTGTTCTGTGTAGTAACTTATGGGTTCACAAAATAGAAGATTTAAAAATTGTCACTCGCCAGCACCAATGTGGCAGACGAACAGACATTTAAGGCCAGATTTAGGGGCCATAAAACTCCCTGTCTCTGACTATGGCCAGCTGCAAGTACTTGTAAAAGTAGTAGCTGAATAAGGCTAATAAGAGTTTTGTCAGTATTTGTCTCCTATTTTCCAGTAATAACATTTCAGGCATCCTGTCAGCAAAAGGTCATGCCCATAATCAGTAGCTGGTAATTCACTTTCCCTTCATAGCTCTGTCTAGTCCCTTTTTAAACTTATCTTTCTTGCCTCCACATCCCATGGAAATGACTTGCACATTAATCATTAAACACTAGCCACACGCTGTGATTAAAAAGGAACACTGCTGCTTTTTCTTAATCTGCCACTCAGTAGTAACTAGGCACCCCTCGCTCCAATTATCTGAGAAAGCATGAACTCCTTTTTTTTTTTGTTCACTTTCTAAATTACCATTCGTGACTCAGAGGATCCTGTCTGCATTTCCACACTGAAGAGCCTTCCAGCAAAGCCACTCCACATCACCAATTATCTGTGACCCTCCTCTGTGCTGTATTTTTTGGTGATGGGAGGATGAGGACTATACACTCTTTCCAAGGCACTGGTGTGCTCACTTTGATGCAACCTTATCCTTATTCTATGTATGTAACATCACATTGAATTTGGACTCTTTTAGTGCACTCTCCATTCCTTTCCTAACAATACCAGAAAGGCCATCTGACAGACTGCTGCTCATCACCAAGCTACTGCTTTCAGAGAACTAGTCACAGTCATATCAGTGTGCCTTCCCAGAACACAGACAGCTAATGATGAGCTAGCTGTTGGTACAGCTAGTACTCTTTTCCAGGTACAGCTAATACTGTTTTTCCACCGGCAAAAAAGGCTGTTTTTCTACACTAAATTTAAATCTCTCATTTTATCAGATAGTTCTGTGGGAAGATTTAATAAGACCCTTCTACAGCCCTTCCAGTATGTTTTAATGTATTTGACTAGCTTAAATAATTCTGAAGCACACATGAAGTCTCTCACCTTGCCTTTTTGAGAGCAACAAACTTGAAGACCCAGATCCCAGGACATATGTCAGTAGGATTCCTCTGAGACCTCTCCTGGTAGGTCAGCAGCATCAGGGACCTGAATCTGCATTAGTCATGCAGTATGTAATACCATCCTTTGGACTAAAATACTGTAATACCATCCTGTGGACTAAAATACGGCTATCAACAGTGAGTGGAAAAGAGGATGCTACTCTTCTCTTTCCCTTGTAGAAATCCAGTGCTATCATTCATGAAGAAGAAGAAAAGTGGTTCCAGGCTAGAAGTGATAGAACTTTGCAGCTTTTCTCATGTTCGGATGGAGATCAATCCTGTTACTCCACAAATGAGGGAGGAAATTCTTGCTAGACAGAAAAAACAATTAAATAATATGCAATATAGGAAGCATGACATAAAACACATTCACGTGGCATTTATGCAGTTCAGTGATCAACATGATAATCAGTCCATTCTTGTGTGAACTGCATTCCTCCTCCAGCTGACTCACATAAAAATGCTACATTTTGTGTTACAAAAAGCACCCATTTCTTACACTGTGACACTCTGAAGCTGTTCATGATCTGTGCCAGTGATGATCAAGGTATTGTAATCCATGAGTGAAGAGGCCAATGAGTTGTGAAAATATTGCTCTTTCTTACTGCCTTATCAGTACAGGCTGAGAGGAAATCCAAAAATATCTGTGGCAAGCCACACAATATCTTTTTGAGTAATATCTTCTTGAATAGTATCTTGAACTTTGATATGAACAGGATGAACAACTACCAGAGAATTATCTGAATTAAGTCTAAATGCCTGTGGAATCTCGTTCCAAAATGCAAAGAATTTATGAGGAAAGAAAAAAATCCTTTGGATGACGATATGAAAACATTGGGTATTTGTTTTCTTAGCACATTCAGTTAAAGATTAAATCTTTCTGAATTTTTTATCAGAAACCTAAACAACATCCTAGTTTCTGAAGGAAAGCAGGGACTAGAGATTCAATCTCATGCTTCACTTCCTTTGGGACAAAGAATTTAGCCCAGCTCTCCTATGTCCTAGGCAAAGGTTCTTCCTGGAAATTAATATGGCCAAAATTAATTAATTCTTTTTAAAAGTTTAAGTTTTAACAAATGGGTATTTTCCAGTGATTAAAATTTAAATCAAGGCAACTGTCCTTATTGAAGGAAGACTTTCTGTCTTTTTTATGAAGTAGTCTAATTAAGTAATTTCCTTTCTCTCTTTTATTTTTAAAGCACTTGCTTTAATTTGAGCCCCACTATACCAGCTTACTTATTGCACTACATACCTAGCCAAAAGGTATCCTGACTGCTTAAGCACTCACACGAGCTTCTTCTGCCTTTGTAGAGCCTGTTAAACCCAAAAAGTTCCCTTTTTTATCATTTATTTCATTTGACAGTGACGTATAAAAGAGAAAAAAGTGTACTGAAGGCAGATCTGCTCCTTCCAATAGGAGTTATTCTGACCTGAAGTGAGCTACAACAAAACTAAAGCTCAGGTTGGCAGTACATGTTATGGAAGGTAAAGCCTACCTGGAACAGCAATTATCTGTCCTTAAGGAAGAAAACTTTCATTCTCTTGCTTAGCTAAAATCTTCATGTAGTAGAAACTTAGGTAAATACTACAAGGGTTGGTAAGGAAAGGTGGGAAGTTGCCAAACCTACATTTATGGGAGCATAAGTCAAGTGAGGACTTGTTTTCCTGCATTCTTTTTGTCACATACTCATGCTCATAATCTGCCAACAAGGCAATTCTCACTGTGTGTATGCATGCAGGTTAGGAGCTTTGAAGTTAGTGGGAGCTTTCCCACTAACTAATAGGATTGTACCCTGTTGTATGCTTCAAGTATCATTCATCCTTAAAAACCATGTGTTCCATTTAGAGTCATTGCAGTCATTGCATCTAATCACGTGTCATACCAGTGACTGGGAGCAAGATGTGCTCCCTGGTAGCTTATTGTGTATGCTAATTATTGAGACAAACCTTTAGACCCCTACTATACACCAGCACTCTATTCTCCAGCATGAGTCCTATTTGTTCTGAGCCTTTTGTCCAAGAGTTTTTGGCAAATGGATTCACTGGAAAAGGTGTCTGCAAGACTCCTTTACTATTTTCAGCCACAGTCATTTAAAGGAAGAGCTATCACTTGGCACAACCAAATGCTCTTTAAGAAATTTTTGCCCCCCACCGTCCCAATACTCCCCATCCCTCAAAGTGTTGCTTGCTTTTTTACTTCATTTTTGAAAGTCTGGTTCATTGCTCAGCTCCTCTTTGCACAGGAAAGTGTATCCCAGTGAAGCTTGCGTGTCTTTCATGCAGCTTCTTCTACTTACAGATCTGATCCACTTCCGACTAAAGTTATTGGAGAGATTTGTTTACTTACAGGGTGATGTCAATGAAAAACTAGAGAATAACTGGAATTTTAAATAAGTTTGAAGAGACACAGAAATATGCACATATGCATAAATGCAAATCAGTGGCTCTTTTGCTTCATATTCTGGGCAGTACAGAAGACTGCCCTGATCCTGCTTGACATACTAATATAGCAGAAATAATGAGTAACTGCAAGACTGTTGGAGTGCAATTACTGCTGTATTTAGGTTTTGTGCAAGCTGAAGCCCACAAAAACAATCACAATTGCCCTTGGGAATCTCAGGCTCAGCTGGAAACGTGTACAGTTTCTGCTGGAGATGTTTCCACTGGTTTTCAGGAAGCCACAGTTCTCATCCTTATTCACTGAGTGCTTTTACTGACCTGACTCTTACAAAACCCTTTCACTTCAGGGTTCAGGTTATCCTCTGAGCTCATATATGCACTGAGTCCTTAATCTGAAGAGAAGTGGCACTGAAGCTATGGCAGTACTGAGAAAAAATAAAAACAATGCTAGGGGCCAATCAAACATCTATAGGTATCCATACTCTGATCATGCGGCTGCCAATCTGTCTTCCTTTCCTCCAAAAATTGCCTCTTCCCAGAGTTAGAGCTTTGGGCATAAATTTCTAATTTTTCAGAATTATAGGCTACCTCAAGTTTGAAGGGACCTATAAGGATCACTGAGTCCAACACCTTTCTCCTTGCATCACTACCTAAAACTAAATCATACAGCAAAGAGCATATTGACACAAAGTCCTGTTTTGCTTTTGGACAAGGCTCATTTTGTTCTTCCTGACCACATCTAGCACAGTTTGTCCTCACATGTATTTAATTAGGTACTACTACCAAAGCTGTCAGGGTGGTACATCCCTGTCTCAGCACGTTCAAAAATAACACAGCTTCTGAAAAGAGACAGCCCAAGAGCCTTCTGAGCTGTTCTGGGGAGGGCGATGTGCTTGAATGACAGGCAATTGCAATCAGCAGACTAGATATGAACTGAAAGGGCTACTGTGTGCAATTAGGAATACAAGCAAACTGTACAAAATGAAGAAAGAACATCTCATCTCAGAGTGTTTCAGGTTTGATCCAATTAATCTCAGGCTGAATTCCCACTGAACACTTAGTTTTCAGCCAAATTATTAGTGAACAATGTCTCTGCATGATATTTTATGTCACAGTTCTATTTTTTTTAAGAGAAAACTTGACAAAAACGCTGGGCTCTTCCCCAGCACACTCCACTGCTATCTGCATTGCTGAATCAAAAGCTGCTCTGTGTTCTCAGACCTTGTTCTTTACATGCCTGCTGATGAGGACAGCATCACACTACGCTCAGTTGCTAATCACACCAAATTTCACCCAGCCTTTGACTAATCCTTACAGGAATTTCAGCCCTGTGTAATCCAACCTGGCTGGATGCCAAGCCATGTACTTGCTGCTGGTACATTTATGGTACATTCAGCAAGGTATGTGCAGGTTAAGTGCATGCAGATGGGAGGAGGTTTTGCTCTTCCTGGAGGGTCCTTCTCCTGTTTTACCATTACAGGGGTTTTCCACAACAGATTCTTGCAGCCTCTCATTCCAATGGGACAGTTGCAGACACAGCATTTCGCTCCACATGCAGGCAGGAGCTCATGGTTTGTACCACCTGCAGCTTTATAACCACAGGGCAACTTCTATCACTTGACCCTCCTGGAAGTGGTGAGGCAAGGGGAGGAAAAATTCTTCTTCTTAATCACATTGTAATGGGTTTTATCCCTAGAATATAACTTGAGTTTCTTCCAGTTGATCTTCAATTTTTGCATATAAAAGTCCCATAAATCAACTAAACACAATAAATTAAAAAGAAAAGGCAAGCAATAATTTTATTAAAGGAGGTTGCTTTACAATTACCTTCATTATGAAAAGTTCCTGGGATGATCTGACTAGCATTGATTTTTCTTATGATGAATAACCATTCAGAAGCTGCACATTGGCTGTGACCTTGTAGTTCTGAACTATAAATTTCAGATTTACTTTTTTGAAACTGTTTTTATTTCCTTTTTAATTTATTCCAGGGTATTATCAGGGTTTTACAGCATCTGTTACGAAAAATGCAAATGTACTTTTTGAGACTTGTTACAAAATTACCAGAAGGCAATCAGAACCAAAATTCAATAGAAAAGCCTCGAGCAACTTTTGCAGACCGCACAATCAATAGAAGTGTCAGGTTGAATAACCTGACCTGTTTGTTACCTAGCTGCTGACGTCCAAATTCCTGCAGCCAAAATAGCCATTGTGCAAATCACCCAAAAATCAAACAGTGAAGTAAAGGAACTGCATTTTTTTCCTGGTTAAAACAAATAATATGGGGGGGGAAGCTTAGAAAGAAAGAAAATGTTTAATAAATGTTCTTAGGTTTTTTGGGAAATGCAAAATCACAAAGTTAATTATATAACTATATTGTTAGTTGATCTGTGAACCTGAGCTAAAGCTGAACTGTATGTTTATGTAAAATGTGTATTTGTGTCCACAGACCTAAAAAAGCGGCATGCAGAAGAGGTGTTAAGGTGAATTTTACATCCTGCTATATGTAAATGTCACTGAAGGCTTCCAAAGAAAACCTCTCAGATTTTATGCCATACTGAGCTGAAACATTCAGCAATGAAACTCAGCCTCAGAGAACCAAGAGCAGACCCAGTATTTCTGTCAAGAGGTTAAACCACACGTCTGTCTCTAGACAGAAGTAAAGGAAAAATTTGGGCTGCTGGAAAGGTCTCAGCTCTCCCATGCAGGTTCAATCTGATTTTTGCTCACTTGAGTTTTTCTTATTATGGAGTGTTTCCAGCATGCTCCAGGAAAAGCTCCAATGGATTAATGGGGTAAAAAAGCAACAAAATCTTTCCCACATTGGTGAACACAGAGAAAAGGTTGACTCTGAAGTAGTCCATAAAAACTCTGATAAAGCTGTTGGAACTACAGACAGAAGCATGTTAAACTGATGCCTGGGCACATTGCTACCTGCAGGAAGAGGGAACAACTCCACAAACCCTTGCATGGGACCTTGGAGGTAAAAGCTGAGATGTAGCTTGAAGGGATGTCACAAGGGCATCTAATCTGTGCTTTTGTCACGAAGTATGGCTGGTAGATCTGTAATGTTCAGATGGATATCTAACATACCCATGAAGATTTACCAGTGCCCTTGTCACGGTCTAAACCCCATCTGGCAATTCAGCCCCACACAGCCACTCACTTATTTTCTGCAGCCCTGGTAAGATGCAAAAGAAACTTGGAAAAGTCAAAGTGAGAAAACTTGCGGTCTGAGATAAAGACAGCTTAATAGGCAAAGCATACCGGCAAAGCAGAACAAGAAATTCATTTCTCACTTCATCGGTACGCAGGAATCCAGCCATCTCCAGGAAAGCCAGGATACAGCACATGTAATGAGACTTGGGAAGGCAAACACTGTCACTGCAAATGTGTCCCCACTTCCTCCTTCTTTCCCCAGCCTTTATATGCTGAGCATGATGCCTTATGGTATGGGATATCTCTCTGGTCATTTTGGGTCAGCTGTATCACCTCCATCCCTCCCAACATCTTGTGCACACCCAGTTTTCATAGTTACAGGAGGGTGTGTTTTGGGGGTTTTTTTGTATTTTATTCCCTTTTCCAACATTTTTGGAGGAACTGTCTCTTTAAGATGTGCTGGGAACCCCTGCCAGTGCTGGGCCTGACAGATGACCATGACTGGTAGCTGGAGGGAACACGTGGCAGAGAACAAAGAGGTTTCTGGACTAACATCAATGCTACAGTCAAGACCTGAACTTGACCGAGTGATGCAGAGTGGGCAGTTTAATAGTATGACTTCTTGTGAATGACACAGTTTTCCTAGGTTTTTGCTATTACCCTTGTTTCCCATTGTTTCTTTTGTTTAGTTTGGCAGAAGGGAGTGGTTGGCGGGGGAGAACCCTCTGCCATTTCCCCCCTCTTTGTTCCTGGGGGGCCACATGGGTTGGTGAATTCCTCTCTTTTGTGGGCAAGCTGTTTCCCTTGTATCTTTGTGGTTGCTGCTATTTCCTTGTCAGCAAACTGTTATTTTTTCACTTATACCTCCTCACATTTTGTCTCTCTGTACTGGTGGGGAATAAAAAGAGGAATTCATTTTTTTTGGAGTTCCTGCCCCAATATTTGTCTTTAAACCGAGACAGAAGTCTCCTCACTAGTGGGGTGGGATGAGAGGCAGAAAAGGTCTTGATGTTATGTAAGTACTGTTCAGCAATAGCTAAAACATTCCTGTATTAACAACTCTGTATTGTCACAAATCTGGAACATAGACCCATACAAGCTACTAGGAAGAAAATCAACTCTAGCCCAGCCAAAGCCAGCACACAAACCCCCATCATAGTCTGTTTATGGCCTTGAACTTAAAAAACGTTCTTCGGCTGTGGAGTTTTCCTAATGTAAAACTAGGTTTCCCTAGAACAGTACATAAATATTTGTTTTCCCATGTGAAACTGAAGACATTACTCCTTGTCCTAATCTAGTGAACGCGGAAAACAACTGTTTACTATCTTCTTGCCATTCTGGAAGTCTGTTATCATGATACCAATATTCCCTTAGTCTTCTCTTATTTAAACAAACTCACTTGTTTAAATTTGTTCCAGATACATCATATTTTCGAAAAAATCTTCTTGGATCTCTGTCCTGGATTCTCTCCAATCTATGTGCATCTTTCTCAAAATGTGAGTTTGAAACTCAATAAAGTATAAAGTTTGAATGCCAGATAAGGTCTTCCCAATAAGGGTAGAGTAGAATAAGTACCTCTCATGCCTTATGAACAAGAATTCTGTTACTACATGCCAATACAAATTGTCTTTGTTGCAACTGCTTTGTATTATTGACCTACTCAATTTCTGGCTGATTTTGTTTTCCATATGCCTTGCAGAGATGATATTGCCTAATCAGTTCCCCACATGCCACTAATCCTTTTTCCTAGTATTTTCTTTCTTGGATTTATCATCATGTATCATGACCCCACAATACTACCAGAACCACTTTGACCTTTGCTGTTTTGTCTTCACAGTGCTTCCACCCTTTCCTACTACAGTCTGAAGTATAAATTCATGAAACTACCCCATAGTCCAGCACCAACATTGTTAACCTAAATGATTAGAATAGTTAGAATCATGCTATTTTCAGGAATTAAATTTGCACCATTGCCTTGAAATATCCCTCATTTCACAGAAATCCATTATTGACAACCCCGTGAGTAGTTTTGCAACTAGCTGAGCATGAACCTTTACATTCCCATCGTCTCCACCACATTTCCCAAGCTTACTTGTGGCACTCCTCAAAGCCCTTACTAAATCTGAAATATACTACTGCTCCCTCTCTAACACTAAACCGGTTATCCTGGGAAAGAGGAAACAGAAGTAATAAGGCATGTTTTGCTCTTGGCAAATGCATCTTGTTTTTAATCAGCTTTTTGTCTCTTGCATGGGTTCTCACTCCTTAGTTACTCTTTGAAATGTCTTCCAAAGAAATCCTCCCTCCTACCTGTCTGCCTTACATCGATTCAAGGCTTCCTTCCTTTATTTAGAAAGCTATTGTTTTGTAGTCTCCTGCAACTCACATTACCGCCCGGCCTCTGTCTGAATTGAATTTCAAACAGATTTAATTACTGCCACTTATCTATTAATTTCCTCTGCCACTAAAAGTTACTACTAACACGTTCCCAGAACTTGCTGAATCTTCTGTGTCCTCCTCTGTTTCTTTCCCAATAGATAATTGAATAGTTCAGATCCCCAGTACTGGCAAATCCTTAACTTTTTCTTGACTGTGATACTGATCATATTCAATTGCTTATTTTTAACTAAAAACATCAAAGTAGTCTGTCTTCTGTCTTTTTCTGGACTTCAGAAGAATCATATGCAACCAGACTGTGATGCCAAAAACCTCTCATGTTACTTTTTCTATCCTCTTCTGTACCTTTATAAATCAGCATCCTAGTATAATCTGGATATGATATTAACTGGCCAGATTGCAATAAAAAGGGTATAAGAAACTGAATAATAAAGTGAATAATAATATGAGAAAAAGATATAGGTACAAATTATATCTTATATAAATTATACATATATTTTTAGTTATTTTATGGAATGCATATGTATAACAGAATAAATTCAGACGGAATATATTTTATTTGAAGTAATGAAATATCAAATCTTTGTTTTAAAGAAGGTATTGACTACTGCAGATATTTTTAACTTTTATTTTGAAAGACTTTTCTTATGTGGAACATATTTATCTTTCTGACACAACCTTTGAGCAGAAAGTTCACTGAAATAAAGTATATTTCCCACTTTTCTTCCATTTTCTCTAATTGTGTTATGTATTAAGAATAACATAAGCAAATCAATACCACAAATTGCAGGAGACAGGAAAAACTTTTGATCCAAAAGAATGCAATTATCCTCGTATCCATTTGAAAGGAAAGCTGAGGCTTTTCTATGGAATGAAACCATCCAACAATCTCAGTGCAAGGGAAGGTTTTAAGATAAGCGAGGGCCAGCAAGGTTGTATAAGGTGCTATCTGAAGAGTTTCAGATACAAAAGGAATTGCACATGTGAGAACTAGGATCAATGGCCATGGCTATAAATAAAAAAATACTGTGAATTCATAAATCACAAAAAGCTAAGAGACAGAACTAGGCACAGTTAGTTTATTACTTCACGTGAAATACTGGAGAAGAATACCTAAGAAGGGTCTTCTCCATCCTTCCTAAATTCTCCACTTTCCAGGGAGGAAGAGCCGTGATGCACTCCAGGAAACAGCCAAAACAAGCCAGGGAAAAGGGAGACAGACAGGGCTGGGGATCTCCACTCCCTGCTCTCTGGGACTTGTCTGCCTCCTACATTAGTCACTCATCAGAAGCAGCAAACCATGCCAGTCACTGGAGCAGACACTCATACCCTGTCCTCTGCCTGGGGCAGCCTGGCACTCTGTGGCACTCTCCCAAGGTGGAGTTTCAGCCTCTTTGCACTAAAAAACAGCTTAGATCTGGTCTTTCCCTGGGGAGCTATGGCTGTGACGAAGTCCAGCTTTTCAGGCTGCCCCTTGATGCTAAATGTCTCTCCGCAGAAGTCTGAATATCGGCACAGCTCTAACAGCACATTGCTCAGTAAACATGTTTCTGTGTGCGCATCAGCATCCAGCTGTAGGCACTTGGGAAATAGAGAATTAAACCTGGTGAGTTAGAAAATGCTAGAAATTAGGAGGTGGAGTTGTTGT
Source organism: Grallaria varia (assembly GCA_013396735.1). Lineage (NCBI taxonomy): Eukaryota > Metazoa > Chordata > Aves > Passeriformes > Formicariidae > Grallaria > Grallaria varia. The sequence goes on from VWZG01006628.1 coordinate 96,560, forward strand.
CTTGGATCTCCAGACCAAGGTGCAGGATATGCAGAACTCAGGCACACTGTAAATTCAGGGAAACAATTTTCATATTTAAAGAAAAATGTTTTGCTTCAGTCTGTAGGTCTGGCTGGGCTATTGCAAGTCAGAATGGAGAATGGCAGATGACCTGTGTCTTGAGAGGTGCATGAGAGAATATGTTTCAAAGCCAAACACAACCTCTCCTCTTCCTATGTGCAGAGACATGCTGTATATGCAGTGTAGAAGGATGCAAGCTAAGATGCAAAGTGCTTAATAGTTTCTGGAAAAATACAACTTGAGAATTTAATGGCCTTCAGCATTAGCTTATGCCTTTCCAGAAAAAGTGTGGGTTTGTTCTCAGACAAGGAAGGAAAAGTACCTCTTTATGGGAACCAAGCTGCTATTTTCCCATTCAGGCAGTCGTCATCTGGCAGATGTTTGTGGAAAAGCTTTCCTTCACAACTGAAGCCAGGAAAGCAGTACAGGGATACTGAGTGAGAACATATGACACAATTTCGTGTTTTATTTCCTCATAGCCAAATTGCAAGAGACAGCTAGTCCAAAAACAGGAAGGAGAGATGCACAAAATGTCAGGGTGGAGACTGAGACTGGATGCAGTCAGAAGTGGACCGAGGCAAGGACTGTTAAGCAGTGGTGGAAGGGTCAGGATCAGTGGAAGAGGTAGTCATGCAAGAGGCAAACAGTAGAAATAACACCGTAATCCCTAATTTTGAATGGCTATATTTTTCCATGTCCACCCACAATAAATATGTTATACACTGCAGTACTATTTCTCTAACTGATGTCCTCCATCCCTTAGACTCCAGCCATGCCTGGCTTAACTAACATTCAACTTAACCACTGCGATTTTTAATAAACAAAAAGCTATTTTAGGAAAACATACACAAAATGTGTTTGAAGAACATAAATAAGATTGTAAAATCAAGTCTTCTGAAATTGTGTAATTTAAGAATTAAGGATTGAGACACATTAAGACAAATTCTTTAAATATATGATGCCTTATATTCTTTTTTTACCTTGGAGACCACATGATGGCCCAAACCATGAAAATTAATGAGGACTGCACCATACAGGAAGTTGTTCATGAGAGGCTTCCTCTCTTCTTCACTGTAAAAGGGATGAACAGGAGTTAAAGAGAAGACTCTTTTTTAAGGATGTGAACATTGCTTTTGAGAATAAAATTTCATCCTTAGGTCTGCCACAAAGGTCCTTTGAAATGACAAACACATCTCTTTAACTACTCGTGGGTGATTGCAAATGTTGTGCCAAGCCTTTGACACCAGCTGGATCATTATATTATATCTTACAAATTAAGCAGCAAAGGAACTTTGAATTTCCTAGTCAAAGAAGGTTATCTGCATGTATTGCTGAGTGAACTGGTTGTTAATGTCCCTAATAAACATAAAAATATTGCAGATAAGCAATAGTTTTGAATAGTGTAAGAAAGGTTTCCTGAGGGATTTTTCTTTCTTCTTCTGCAGTAGTAACAATTAGAGTCATTCTGTAGGCAGAAAAAAATTTTAGTAAGTTTCATCTTGGTGAAAATTAGGAGAACTCTCGGTCACCTTCTTTCTTTCCTTCCATCCTGCACTTGTGTGCCTTCATTATGAGATATAGGAGCCTGTGATCTTGTGAAATGCAATTTCAGGCCTGTGAGAGGGAAATAAATAACTTAAGTTCAGTATATATTTATACATCTATAGACAGAGAGTGTATTAAACTATTTTATAGTAAGTTATGGAAGTCTAAAATACTTTAAAAGGATGCACATGTCTCTCAGACTAATGGCATGCCAAACTAAAATATCCAAGCTCTTGTGTTGGGTTTAGTCTGTCTGCTATGTCCATGAATAAAAATGTAAGAAAAGCCAACAACTTTTCAATGAAGAGGTCAAAAAGTGAGCAAAGAAATCACAGGCGCCAAAATTTAACAGTGCTGGCTTTAAAACTGCCCCTTTCTTCAACCAAAGCACTCAGACATTAACTCATTGTCCTAAAAGGACAAACTCATACCAAGTGATAAAAAGCTGCAGCTACGTTAATCATGTCTTGACAACCTACTGTGTTTAATTAGGAGTCTAGCATTTATTTTCACAACCCAAATTTATCTGTCTTACATGAACCTATAGTCATCATTCTTGCAGTATTTTAACGACATGAGGAAATGCAGAAGTTTGCAAATATGATGTTATCAACATCAGCATTTAAAAAAACACCATTACAAATGCCCCCGGTCACATTATTTTATTGTAATATACAAACACTTTGTGGTCTCTGGTCTCATGCATTAAAGCTTTACTCACACGGAAAGGCTGAATATGACCACAAGCACCCATGGGTTAGTGACTTATTTTTGTTGGTGTCGAAAAAAATAATTACATGCCCAATTTCAAGTTAGATATATAGCAAGGAGTAAAAGGCTCCCGCCTCGTAAGCCAATCTGAACTGGCTCTGCTCTGAGGAAAACATCCCTATATTAGGAACGAAGACCAAGGTAACTGCATCCAAACACCCACACAGGAAGAACGGCCAGGCCTGGGGCACTCAGTTGGCTGGACATCACCTGGGTCTTTGCTGACCAGAGGAAATAGCCTGAAATGAAGAGAGTGCTGTGCCACAGAGGCAGAGATGTGCCGCTGGTATAACAGAGGTGGGGTCTGGAAGGCAGACAAGGTGATCTGAGGACGAGAAGAAGCAGAAAGACTACTGTTCACAGGTGAGCTACGCTGAGACTTGTCCCTTTCCTCTCCCTCCCATCCCACCACCCTCAGCAGGCTCATTGTACAGTTGGTCCTCTTAAACTCACTTTGCTGGAATATATGCTACAAACATAATAAATTAAAGGAAATAGAAAAAAAATGAAATGTTGAAACTGGACCTAGGGAAATGTAGGATATTCTCTGAAAATTAGGTTTTGCTCATGCAAACAAGTTATGGCATGCTCAGACCTCCTCAAAGCATTGCATCATAATAATGTGTTTTAAAGAATAACAAGATTTAAGCTCCATGATCCACTTTTAAAAATCATAGTAAAAGTAGGATTTCATTAGTTTTCTTAATCAAAAATAAACAGAATAAAATCAAATGCTACACATGACAAGCACTAAGTCTAAATGCCAAAGCTGGTGACAGATATATACACAGTCTCAGACTGCCTTGCACAATCAGTGTGTCGCATATTGGGTAGACAGTGAAAAACTTGAGTTACTGATTTAAGGAGGGGTGAGGGGGTTTCATTTGTGTAAATTCTGATTTTGTAATTAAAGTTTTAAAAAGCCCACATACAGAAACAGGCAATACTCCTGAAATGTAATCCCATAAGTTATAAAATATTTCTGACAAGCCTCCAGCAGTCATGTTTCAGCAGCTGGTTTCTATGTCCTAAAGAGCTATTCCAGAGCTGGGAGTTGAATGTCACTGCCAGTTACCACTACTGCTCTCTTAGCTGCTTGACTACAGTGTTCTGACATTCCTAGCAGAGGCATCATTCCTGCTGCTTGCTTGCAGTCTGAGAGATCCTTCTAGCCTAGGCCAGGAAGCTCCTGGGATCCTCTCTGGGACAACATTGCTCCATCATGGTTCCCAACACATGGCCAAGAGTGAATGCCACAGAAACAGCCATTGAACAGTAGAACAGCACCATTCAAGAGAATGAGTGGAAAAGGACATAGCAGCATTTAAGGGCCCCTTCTCCTCCTTTTTGCATAACACAGGCACTTGGGTCATATGAAGAGCTAAATTATCTCTTACAACACAGTTTTGTTTAGAGACTATTCACTCTCTCCACCATGAAAGCGCACTCTTATTAAGGACTGCTTTCCAGGGGCAGTCGGCATCTTCCGGCAGAGTTTAAAACAGACCAGGACTTTGGACATGTCTACAAAGACATATCCAGCAATTGTGTTCAGTGTTTGATTCTTTTGATCTTCCAGACCTTACAGGCTTGTAAGGTCTGTAACTACGGATACCAGAGATTTAACTGAGGAAATAATAATAACAAACTTATTAAACTCTTAGATGGCATTTTTTATCTTCAGCTATCCAGCCCTTTTTCAATGGAAGTAAAGAACACAAAGCCAGAGGACATGATTCAGCTGTGCAGGAAGACCCCCTGCTGTCACACATATCAAATCCTTTTCGTAGCTGTACCCCCTCCAGGTTGGAAAGAATTTCTTTTCCTACGCATTGCTCCTGCTGAGATGCCCTTTCAGGTCCTCACTGCTGCAGCGATTAGAGACCAACTTAATTTTCGTTATGCATTTCTTATTCCTACCTCCTTCATTAGTGGAAAGAATTACATGCCCTTGCTTTTTCACTCTCCCTTTGGATGAACTTCTGGGCATTTATCATGGCCTGTCATTGCCTTTCCAGGCACAGAATAAACTCATGTTGCCGATTCTCACAAGTTATCCATTCCCCAGGTGTCCTTGCAGTTCTTCTTTACCCATGGGAAGCCACAGTTTATGTTCTCCTATGCAATCCATATTTCCTAAATGGTGCCACATCAACATGGTAACAATAATAATAATTAAAAAGCTTACATTTTGTTTCCTAGGAAGGAACAATCAGTCATATTCTGCCACTCTTAGGTGGAGGTGTGAATCTCAGCTGTTTCATCACTGTGCTTTATCCTGTATTTTAGTGGCTTAGATCCAGCTAATAAGCTACCCATCAGCTTATGACCAAAAGCAGGACACCTGTTTATTCCCTGAGCTGATAGCTCTTCTCTATTCACAAGAACAGGGCCCATGAGAAAGCTAGAGTGACTTTTTACAAGGGCATGTAGTGACAGGACAAGGGGGATGTCTTTAAATGGAAAGACAGTAGGGTTAGATTTGACATTAGGAAGAAACTCTTTACTGGGAGGATGGTGAGACACTGGAACACATTGCCCAGAGAAGCTGTGGATGCCCTATCCCTGAAAGTGTTCAGGGCCAGGTTGGATGGAGCTTTGAGCAGCCTTAAAGTAAAAAGTGTCCCTGCCTGTGGCAGGAAGATTGGAACAAGGTGATGCTTAAGTCCCCTTCCAATCTGAAGCATTCTATGATTCTATGGTAAGAAGGAGGCCCTAGTCTCCAGTATTCACAGTCTAGCAGAGTTATAATGATGAGTGTGAAGAAACCACCATGGTTTGCCCACTGTCTCCTCTTGAGTTGTTCTCATATTGGCTGAAGATTAGCCAAGGTAAGGTCCAGTCGAAGCAAAAAGAGTGGTAGTCATATATTGAGGGTACAGGTAATGATACCCTTTAATTACTTTGTTCAGTGTTGTCTCCAACTTGAAAGCCACAAGTTACTGGAGAGGGTTTTATTTTAAGTAAACAAACAGTGTCAACTATTTCCAGTCACAGCCTGACCTCCCTACCACTTATGACTAAGCACATTTGGGAGCCAAAGCAAACAAACAGGATGATTCATTTGTCCCGCAGCTTATAACCAAAGAAAAGCAGGACCTCTACTGCTTTAAATAGCACCGTTCAAGACCCACAAGACAGAAACACTGACAATGCCTCATTATTCACAAAGTAATCAAGATGTGCACTTCTATGAAATTTGTGTACATGTAAGTGAAGTTCTTGCACTACTCAATAGATGACAAATCAGTAAAAACAGTTAGAAAGAGAAGGCCTTCACTTCTTGTCAGGAATGTGAGACTGACTATTTCAACATGGTACAAAGGAGTTTCCTGTTTACACCTGAATTCATTGTCAGGTTCTGAGACAATTAAGACTGGTGGAAAAACCTAAAATTGGTAGGAGGGTCACACAGTTGTAAAAGCTAATCTGCACTTTGAAGTTAAAGATTCAGTAATTGATGAATTTCCCAAGTTCTTGGATCTATGTGACTCTTTATTAGGTGCCTGGCTGAGGAATTTCAGGAAGAGAATAATATGTCCTTTTGGAAAACTGACTGGTGTTATATTTCATCTGCTTTGCTCAGCTGTTTATATTGTATATACTTGCTAATGTATAGACTGAGACTATAATTTCCACTGCAATAAGCACACTAAAGCAGACTAATAATTTATTTATATATATATGTATACACACACACACACACACGCACACACACACATTCCAGTGGTTTTCTTTCCAATGGCCTGTGTTTGTCCACTGGCAGCAGGGTAGTTTTATGGTACTACAATTCTATATAACAATTTTTTCCAATCTTCTGCTGTGGCCCAGCACTGCCTGCAAGGAGCAGGTGGACGCTTTGAGAACTGATCTGGCTGAGTGCTGAAGAAGGGGTGGCAGCCCCCACTGCTCTGTGCATGCCCAAGAGCCCTCTGCTCATCTGCAGTCACACAGCAGAATTTCTCCCAGTCCCAGCAGGACCCTGTGTGCTTCAGCCACACACACAGGGCAGCTCTTTCTTTTCTGCTGGTAATAGCTGTGGCAGTTCATGACCACAAATGTTTTTCAAGGCACCAGTCAGATATTTTCAGCCCGCCTCTTTGTTGGATTCCATTGTATATACCTTTGTGCCTGCCTCCCAACATCTTGCAGAATTTTAATTTACCAGGAGCCTGTGTCATTTCATGCAAGCATGAAAGTAATTTGCCAAGAAAGCCCAGCAGCTTTGACCACTGAAAGGGTGTCTCTGGGCTTAAGTCTGTTTCTTTTTATAACCTCTCTGATGACCTGAAATCCAGCAGTCCACAAGCAATTGTTCCTGTAATGCAGGTTGGATTCTTCTCATTTTCTTGTAAACTGGTGGAAAACGACAGGCACCTCTGAGGTGCAATTCATCCCATTTATTTCAGGCACCAGAGAGAACTCTTTCTCCAGTGAGTGGAGAGGAAACATCAATGGCTAGCTTGGACCAGCTGTTTTGGTCACATGAAGGCTGCATGAGAGGGACACCACCAAAGCTACCTTTACCACTACAAGGTTATGAATGGGCAGGGAGTTCTTGGCTCCAAAACATAAGACTTATTTCTTACTTTGTTTTGCTCTGCTGGGCTCGTGCTTTGCAGGCTTGAGTCAGAATAATCATAAACACTGTCATCAGCTGTTCTCGTACTTAAAGCACTATTCCTGACAATGCTATTTCACCTAGTGTTATAGTTTTAGATTTTGTCAGGATTTTTCTTTCCTCTCCTGCCACCACTAACTTTGGGGGCTGACACTGCCTCCACCTAGCTAACTATCCGAAATTCCACCTTGATGGCTCTAAGGACAGTTCTTTTGTTTTTTGTTTGGGGAGTGGTTTTTCTTCTTCACTTCACTTCTTCAGCGGGGGCAGAGGAGACGGAACCCGCGCACGGGGCTGCTGCTCTTTCTGCTGCGAGTTCCAGCTTCTTTCCCTGCTTTCCTGCTCCTAGCCCATTGGGCCCAGGGCTCCACTGGGATATACAATCTAATCTTCACTGCTTTGGAGTTACTGCCATTTTTTTTGCCCTGAGACACCAAGGCAACAGCGAGGGAGATCCCGGACCCCTCTGCTCACCACCCTTCCCGCCCCGGGGCCAGAGCCGGCCGGCTGGAGAACAAAGGGACCACGCTGCCTGCTACCTGCTGCCTGCGGGAGAGGAGCCGACCGCCCACCCCGTATCTCCAGGGACTTATTGTTCGAAGGTTTTTTTGGTTATATAGTTGTTATCTGTTCTGTTCTGGTGGTTCACATATACATATATTTATATATATATATATATAACTATATTTAGTAGTTAAGAACTGTTATCTCTCCTTCTACATTTTTTTTGGTTTCAATTAAAATTTGTTCTAAATTTAAAAGAGGCGTGGTCAATTCTTGAGAAAGGCATTCCAAATTATTTCAGCTTACTCTAAACTAAGACACCTAGTCCTTGTCCTCCTGCATGCACACCTTCCCTCCCCAGCTACCAGAATAAAAAATTTAACTTTCTTGTCTTGATTGTCCAAGACCAACTCTCTGTGCAGGTCCAATCCTTGTTTCCACTTGTTCCTACATTTGTTTAAGGGTTTTGTTTGGGAACGAGCAGATCTAATTATCTGGTGCTCTTCAAATTACATTGATGCAGTTTTTTTGATGCTACACTGATCAAACATTAGTTTTATTGCCTATTAAGATGGATAGTTGACATCAAGATCACATATGCTGAATAAAACAAGAAAATAATTGTTAACTGAATTGTTTCCTGGAAAGAACTGCTTCTGCAAGAACAGCCTCCATCCTGAAGACAAAAATCTTGTCTTTGAGAAGCTGAACAAGACTGATCTTCCCACCTGGGAAGCACATGCTCAATTCGCATTCCCACAGTGACAGCCTCTAACCAGAAGTCTCCCATCGAAGCCAGTAGGGGAACAAAATACTCAGACAACTGGTAGGCAGAGAAAGATCACTCAATGCCACCTGCTCTGAGTGAGCCTGAACAGTTGGAGGACTGCTGAGCAAGGAGGGTCATGAACATGGTGGCAGCCAGGAAAAAACCTTGGCCCATCAGAATTCAGTCCTCCTTTGGTGTGACCAGTCACAGTTGCAAGGTGAGAGAAGAAGCAGATGAAGAATGGAGCCCACCCTGCAGCCCCACAGATTAGGGGTGACTGTGCCTCCAGGGGACAAGTCCCTCTGCAGCAGAATGCTGGAAAAGTGGCTACTCTCTGGAAAAGATCTGCCATCCTCAAAGAGCCATCTCATATCTCACATCTTCCTTCACACAACCTCACACCAGCATTTTGTTTCGGTTTTTATTTGTTTTCCATTTTTCATGTAATATTTTCAAAAACAATGGTGCCCTTATGTATAATGATACAAATCAATGTAAAACATTTACATTATGTAGGTCACTTGTTCAAGTCTATCTGTAAAATATCTGCACTATGTAGTTCACTTGAACAAGTCTGCTTATGAAGAAAGCCTTCAGAATATTACTATACCTATAGTTCAGAAGCAAATATCACTTCATAAGAAGCAAGGTTTTGTTTCTTTACATTCCTTTTGTATTCAAGGTGCCACTGCACATGTAACATCCATTCTCTATATGCTTAATTTTTGTCTCACATTCACATTTCTTTCTCTTCTTTAGCTTGGAGGAGGATCTGAGGTGTTTAACTTTCTTATGGCATCAAAACTCCATACACTGAAGTTCTGCTTCTTTTCCACTAGTAAGTAAAATCCAACCTGCACCTACAGCCAGATGTGTTATCTGAGTACTCTTGAAGGATACAGATGGAAAGGAAGAACAAATCACACTATTGACAAACCTAGTTTGTTCTCTAGCTACAGACTAGTGATTGCTTGAAAATAATGAGTATTCCTGATGTTGCTGAAATATTTCTCATGTGCTTTCCAGCAGTGGTCAGTTCATCTATAGCTTCCTTCCTTCAAAGAACAGGTATCCAAGTGGATTGACTGTTTTCCACACTTGCAGACAGCTTTTTCCCATCTGCCCATAAAATACATATAGTCTTTATCATAATATCTAACATTCTGTGCTTGAAAAAAGTGAGTTCTGTGGTCTTCTTTGGTTGGTCTTGGCTCAGACTGTGTTAGAACTCTAATCTTTGTGCCTGTATCTTCACAGCAGACATTTAGAATATTTAAAGGGAGGGTTTGGCTTAAATCTCATTACATGTGAAGGCTCCTGCTAATACATAATGAAGGTTCCTTATCACAAGACACATCCTGCTTTTTAAAGTTTTTCCAGGTATTTATTGGACTAAACTCAGAGCAACCTATAAGAGGTGGTGGAAGGGAATTAGATTATGGTCTTTCCCAGTTGGATGTGAGCTGTTCATTTCCCTAGTTTGTTACAATTTGTTTCTTTGGAGCCAACATTTTTTCTCTTTTTCTTTTTTTTTTCCTACAGAGTTTGAAAAACCTCTGGGATGACTTACATGAACAAAAAGCTTTATCTTCAGTGTCTGTGAGAGGTGTCAGTTATGGACCTGTAACAAGGTAGTCCATAAGGCAGATTCTCTTCCCTCCCATACAAATGAAGATAATACACATTATATACCGTGGAACTATTTCTCACCTATCACAAGTGGTATCTCTTCAAAGAGGAAGTAACCAAGTCATTTTACTCATTCTAACCCTCAAAGTGCAACGTGGTCACTGATTATTTATTGCTCCCTTCTGATTTATGTCAAGACTAGAAACCAGTTAGATTAACCTAGTAGGCAGTGTTTTGCATCATAATTAATCAACTTGCATACTGCAATTTAAAGGACACGATTTGAAACTTTTACCAGACTGGTCACGGAAAGAGTTGGAGGCATGAAAGGGTGAGACTGAACATTATTACTGGCAATCTGTTCAAGCACTTCCAGGAATAAAAGTTTTTATTAGTCAAGTGACTCCCAAAACACTAAAACATCCCTCCAAATTCTTTCCTTGGCGAAGATAACAACATGTTACAGCTGCCTATGAATCTCTGTCTGTGACATTGGTAGATAAAACAGAACTGAATACTCCAGTGTACAGTTATCTGTTATGCAGATGTAGTTAACTTTGGGGGAGGGATATTCTAAGACAGTCCATTAAAGAAAAGAGTAATCCAAACGGCGAAAAAACCCCTAGTTTTTCTGGGGAAAAGTTCACAGATACATAGTTGCCAAGACAACTGCATTTGGCTCTGAAAAAGAGGGAAAAATATCACTCTTTTTAGAATGAAGCAAAATAAATTTAGTTTGGTTGCATAGGAAAACTGCTTATCACTCTAGTGTTGAATAGTCCTTTTGTAGCAAGTTTTCTTAGCTTTTTTTTTTTTTAGGTGGTTTTGTTTTCCTTTTCTTAATTAAAAACAAACAAACAAACAAATAAAAAAACAACCCAGGAAGTTTATTGGAATTACAAAGGATGAGAGCACCTCCCCTTGCCCTATCTTTCCCGTATCTAGAGCACAGTCCTGGTATTCTGTGTTACAAAATTCTACAGTTGCAAAATAATAAAATCAGGTTTCTTGCATCTAGGCAGCATAAAAATGCAAAACCTTTATTTTTAACTTTGTCAGATCACAGAAGACTTGGAGAAGAGGGAATGAGCTGATATATATCTGTCTTCTGGGAATGCAGTATATCAGGTCTGAAATGTGTCTCATGCAGAAGATAGCCATGGTGGTTTTTTGTTCTCCTGACAGCTGGAGAACCAAGTAGATTTTAAACCTTTGCTATTGTATATCCTTTATCGTCTCTTTTTTTCCAACACTTGTGCATGTATATCCCTCCCACGATCACACAGGCCAATGCAACAGGAATCATTGCAATGTACCAGGACAAGCCAACAGCTGGAAAAATAAAGAAATTAAATATTAAAAAAGATCCAACAAACTCCCAGGAACATAGTTCTTTTAAGTTCAAGGAGGAAGAGGAGAAGTCACAATAAAAAGGAAGTCTGCAAGTTAACCTTCCAGTGGGGCTTATTCACCTGTGGAAGGAAGAGGTCTGTTGATTGAACACTCTGACAAATGTGTTTATGAAGATGGGAGGAAGAATCAGAAAACAACAGAGGGCGAGAATTTAAAGTTAAATCCTTTGCAAACACCTGACTCTTCCCAGCCCTGATCAGAGGGGCTGTGCACTTTCAATCTTGATTTGTTAAAGCAAAGACACTCCAAGCAGGAAGTAAAAGCACTGCAAGCTCTGAGAACAGTTTTCTCCTACAGAGCAGCTTACAAATTAGTAATGATCAAGCAAAGATGCTGAACATCTTCCCAAATACCACTCGTTTCCAACACCAGTGTATGTCCAAACCATGTTGCATTATTCCAACATACACTGGTACTTTCATTGCCTGCTCTGCAGTAATGCCTGTGTAGCTCATGGAAGACAGAGGCAGCATATCATCCAGCAAAGTGCATACAAATCTCTCATCACAGGATGTCAGAGTAAGTTATAACTCATAATGAAGATTTAAATGTGCCTTTCTAAGACAGTTTGAACAAGCTTTGGTGATTCATCAACCTCATGCAAGAAACAATTAGCATTGCTTCCCGCTGTTTTTATGGCTGGTCCGTAGCCAATGGTCCTATCATGCTGCAACATCAATTGTGCTGAGCTTAGGTCTTCTCTTCCCATCATTAGGAGCCAAAATAACAACACCCATCATAATTTACACTTCTTGTTATTTTGGCAGCAGTCTGTGCTTGAGGAAAAGGAACACTTGAGTAGTTCATTCTGTTATTGTCCTTTGTCCTCTGCTTCTTGAGGAACTGGAGGAGATCTGGCCCTGCTGCACCCAAAGGGAATTTGCCAGTGGTCTCACTGAAACCATCATTTCACAAAGTGTATCTCAACTGGAGTCTTATGAAATAAATATATATACCAGCACAGATGGATTCTTATCCCTGTATAAAATGCCAGTAAATGACCCATAGAAGGTATATTTCGTGAACAGGCTATATTAGAGACGACAGGTGAAAGAGGCAACCAGACTTTCCCTAGGCAATAATTCATCTCAACACTGTCTCTGATGGTATAAAAGGCTTGGATGATATGTCAGCATTAGAATAATGATAACAATTATTCAAAATAAGCAGTCAAAATAGCTACCTTCCTGCTTGACCCTTGTTGGCAGTACTTGGTATCCATATGTGTTCTGGGCCAGACAGGTGAAGTCTGTGTAAAAGTCCATTTCTTCAACAGAATGAAAAATCAATGGTACTTCAATGAAGTTTTCCCCATTTTCTACAATTTCTCTGGAAGAGTAAGAAAAATTTAACATTCAATGCTTTTATAAGCTCTCTTCTCTATTTGATATGTTCACTCTAAGAGCACATTGCAAGAAAATGCATTGGATATTGGCTAATTTCTGAACCAGTGTTTGAAGACACATGTCGTCTCCCAGTCCAGTAGAGCCAGCTGTTTGAGTCTCAGTGAGCAGTACCCATCCTACACTTTTTGGAGCCTACAGAAAAAAAAGATCTGAATTTGTCTTGCATAAGTAAATAAAAGGGAGGGAAGAAAGGCAAGTAGAATTCTGTATATTTTTGAGCTTGCTGTACAGCATTGTGGAAGGATCTGATTCCTTCTGACCACCTATTCATTTCTGAAATTATTATTAATACCAGCTGGAAGAGGACATATGGAGAACATAAATCTGCAAATGTTCTCTGAGAAAACTGAACCACCACTCCTGTCTATCATGTACCCCAAACCAAGAGCTCAATACAAGAAACTGTCTAAGAAGATTCCAGCTTATTTCAACATTATTGTTCATGAGTCCAACTATTTGAAAATGGTTTTCTAGCTGCAGTCAAACAATGTCCCTTGGTATCTTTTAGTCATTGTTGGAGCAGTTGTGCAGCTGCTCTTTAATGACCCAATCATGAGCCTGCATTGCACCATGGCAATGGACTTGCCTGAGCACTCCTCCCAGCACTGTACCACAGGAAGGCAGCAACATGGTGGTAGGCTTTTTGACAGAGATTTCTGCAGGGAATTTGTGTTCCTGGTGGCATTTGAGCTATTTTGTCATGCCCTCATAATGGTGGCTTCCAGCAGAAATGGAGTGTCTCACACACTGTGGGTTCTACATGAGCCTGAGCTGTCATGGTCACTGTCCTTACGCAATTGCATAATAATATGTAACAGCAATAATGATAGAGATGGTCATAATACAAGTAATTTTTAAAGTCCAAGTAAGAAAGTACATGTGTGCTCTGTTCTAAAGCCTGCAGACACTATAGCTGCAGTACATTTTATGGTTCCTGACCACAAGTTGAATGCATTTTCACTTGCTCACATAAACAGGATTATAAATTTATGTTCCAAATCATGCTATGGGGAATGGGAAAACATTAAGGCTTGGGCCTACAGCTGAGTGACTATGTTACCTCTGGCTGCAGCATGACCAGATCTGGCACTGGTGGCCACAAAAGGCCAAAAACAGATCCCATCCATAACAGTTAAACACTCTTGTCCCTCAAAAATATGGATGCCACATCCCCAGACTCTGTTGGGAATGACCCATACTAAACCCTAATCAATATCCAGGAGCTCTTTGGGAAAGTGCTAGCCTGTGCATGGTCAGTTTAGCAGTTAACAACTGAAGCAGTGGCATCCTAGAGCCAAGAAACCTTTTGGGCTCTGTCCACCAGTACAGGCAGAGCCACTGTGTCCCAAGTGAGGGTGTTGATCTTTGTAGACATTTTCAGGTTCATGAAACAAGAGACAGAACAGTCCAACTTGGTCCTCAATGAAGGGATTTCAGTTGGAAGCTTTACCTCCCATTTGCAAAACACAAGAGGTGTGCTTCAATGTAGCAAGTTACTCAGGTAATGTGTCACAGGTACAGAAAGCAGATCTCTTCCCTCCTTTCCAGTGGGAAAAGCCTTGAGGCATGCAGCTATGAGGCAGCTGAAAGAAGACTCCTTAAGGCTAACAGACACAATGGATCAGGGCAAGACGATGTGGAACATCCTGTTTCTCCCTCCCACCAGCACCCCTTTCCATGCTACCCTGGCATCAGTTCTAGCACTCACTGGGCATCTCTATGAGTCAGTTTAACTCACTAATGTGGAACAGAACAAGTCTAAAGGGAAAAATGATTATATTAAAAACAAAAAATCATCAAAACACTGGGTAATTTTCTCCTGCCTTACTGTATTCAGAGAACCTTATGAATGTCAGGGAGAGAATGTTGCCACTTTTCTGGCATGGGGTAAGGAGAGAGGTAAGAGAAGCACTGGGAAGGATCAAGTCTCATTGCTTTCCACTGCATCAGCTCTTACATCAGCTCAGTTGCTCATGAAAATGTGTTTCTGGTTTAAGTCTCAAAGTTGGCTCATTTGCAAAATACCATGAATCAAAAAATAGAGGTAAAGAATTTATTTCAGCCTGGCTGGGTTCTGTTTGGGATGTTTGTTCACTTGCCTGCCCGTTTGTTTTTTTTCTCAGCTCTCACCTTCACTTCAGATCTGTCTGTATCCCATTTCATTACCTGGCATTCAGCTGCACCAAGAGCCCTTGCAGCACTGCAGGCTAGAACAACAAGCACAAGGAAGCACTTTCAGGCAGACTTACTGTCGTTCTCCCTCTGTAACTCTGCTTTGTTTATAAACCACGTCAACACTGGTGTCATTTGCCAGCCATTCCACATCAGTTTGGATGTGGTTGCTCAGCCCAACAAACACTTTGCATGGAAGAGTCATCTTGGAGCCTGTCAAAAAAAAAAAAAAAAAAGATTGAAAAACGATTTGGATACATGTGAACACTACCCTTTCTTTTGGTGGAAGCCAACAACTCCATTGGGAGATCAAGTTCCCACATATGTCAAGCACCACTACATTCAAAATTGAAGTTCATCCCCAGATTTTGGTCCCCTACTCCTTGGCAGCAAGCCCCTTCAGTTTGGCCATCCTTCCCCGTGCTAGTCAAATCATTTTGCTATTGCAACAGTTAACAACTCTTGCACTGAACACAGTCCTCAGGAGGCAAAGCTGTGTTCCCATGGCCTTGCTCTTTCTGATGTAACTGTAGCCCAAAGGGCACCATGTGATTTACCCCTCAGGACCAACTGCGCTAGCCAAAAGTGTAGTTTCACTTGGAGATCCTGTGGCCAAGAGCATTCATCTCAACGTGGGACCTCCAGGGATAAAGTGATTGTGAAAAATTCTGAAATTTTGTTATAGTTGTTGTAACTCAGAGTTAAGGATAAAGAGACTCCAGACTGGTGTGGATTTATATTATATGGAAAACACAAGGCTCAATAATGCAAACAATGTTATTATTATACCTGTGCAGCAGTGATAAAAGGAATATAAAACACTACATGGAGGTAGACGGGGGAAAAAAAAAAAAAAAGACTTGGTAGGCCTGCAGTGATGGAAAGAAAACTAACAATATCCTAGGACACAGCTGTGTGTATATTACCTAAGTTAAAAAAGTTTAGTGGAAAATATACCTGGCATTTTCTGGGAAGAGGAAATGCAACAAAAATTTGTTGTCATAATATAATCTTCAAAGAAAAATGGAAATCCTATCAAAGTAGTTGCTAGTTAAAGAACCGTGCCTTGCCAACACCGCCTATGGAGACTTTCTGCTGTGCCTTTTGCAACCGGACTCGCCTGTCTCGCATCGGCCTCTTTAGCCATCAGCGCGCTTGCAGCAAGCGTGGGTAGAGCCCTTCCCAAATCTTCCTTCACGAAGCCAAGCCATGATGACTTGCTAGTTAACAACTGTCTAGTTCTAACCATAAAAAGCAATGAAAAAAAGGTCTCCTTTTAAAAGAGCTAGATGGCTCATTCAAAGCTGCCAGATAATCAGCCCAATGTGAGGAAATATGAACAAGTTCTTAGTGAAGGGGGAACTCTGGACAGCTGAGCTAATGGTGCAAACACACTTTTATTGCTTTGTAGGGGGCTAAAATCTACAGCAGTTCTGCAGCTTCTCCTACCTGGAAGACAGCGCTGACCCTCAGGTAAGATAGTTGAGATCAAATAAACTACAACAATTTGCATCAACAAATTACTCCGTAAGAGGGCCTGTTTTAATTTTTCACTTATTAGAGGTTTCCAAAAATAATATTGGGCCTTACCGAGAGCAGCTGATGTTGTCTTTTGCGTTGGATATACAATTATTGGGGTAATTCTCTTCTCTTCTTCTGAAGTTAGAAAGAGAACAGAGTCAGTGCCAGCGCAAGAGAGAAGGTGGGTACGCCCCCAGAACTAGAAAAGTGCCACTTCGCTCAACATCTGTCGCCTCCCAGGAAAGCATTTGAATGCTAAACCCCCTGGCAGAAAGAGGTATTCCCACGTGAAGCCCGGCGGCGCGCGGTGGCGGAGGTAGGATGCGGGTCGCACGCCGTCCCGAGGGATGCAGCCCCGCATTGCCGGCCCGCCGCCCCCTGCGGGCCGCTCGGCGCAGCCGCGCCCGCCCNGCCCCGTCCCCCCCCCCCGGAGCCCCCCCCGCCGCTGTCGCCCTGCGAGACAGAGCCTGTCACCGCCCTGAGCGGCTCGGAGGCGCTCCAAGTCCTACCCCTCCCTGAAGGCGTTCGCGGTGACACCACACTGCCCCCTGGACATAAATTATGCCGTTTAACAAACACGGGTACTTGCAGAAGCAACCCCCATCCTGCCAGGGGCGCTATGGGAGCCCCATCAGTGCCAGGGTTAGTACTCACGGTGTACCCCTCCCTTCCCTTGGCACGCCTGAGAGACGGAGCATGAGCTCCCCTCACGAGTTTCGTTGGCAAAGAAGAGGTTTTCTTAAGTGCTGTAATGTTTTAAGGCATCGATCATTCAATCATAGACTCACAGAATGGTTTGGGTTGGAAGGGGCTTTAAAGACCACCGCATTCCAACCCCCCTGCCATGGCAGGGACACGTTTCAGTAGATCAGGTTGTGCAGAGTTCCATCCAGCCTGGCCTTGAACATTTCCAGGGATGGGGATGGAGCACCCAAAACTTCTCTGGGCAACCTGTTCCAGTGCCTCACCACCCTTACAGCAAAGAACTTTCTCCTGAATTCTAATCTCAACCTGTCCTCTTTCAGTTGGGAGCCATTATCCCTTGTCCTGTCACTACATGCTCTTGTAAAAAGTCCCTCTGCATGTTTCTTGTAAGCACCTTTAGGTACTGTAAGGCCACAATTAGGTCCCTCCGAAGGCTTCTCTTTTCCAGGCTGAACAAACCCAATTTTCTCAACCTTTCCTTCTATGAGAGGTGCTTCATGCCTCTAATAATCTAATATTATATTTACCTACAGTCTCCAGCTGAATTGTCCTGGTGATTTCATATGTCACACCTTCAAATGGAAATGACATTTTGCAAGTGTAATAGCCAGCGTCTGTTGGTAGCACAGATGTCATGATCAGATAAGCTGAACCTTTCAGAATGACGAATTTTTCATTGTCGTCTTCCAGAGGCAGAGCATCCTGGAGAAAGGACAGCAACTGGTGTTATGACTCAGATAGCTGCGGTTACACTGTGTGTAACTCCCAGACAGAATTACTTATCCCTGTCCCTCTGTTATTGAATATCACTGAGCAGTTCCACTTTCTCACCAAAGGGCAAGTTCTTTTAATGTGTATCCGTCTTTAAAATACTCTGTGGCACTATATGAAGTGAGAAGAACCATTATTTTAATCTATCTACAATATGTGTGCATAATTCTTCAATAAAGTGGACACTTTAGGACGGAAAAGATGTAACATGAGTCCACTTAAAAGCAATCAGTCAAGATATTCTTCTAAGACAAAACCATTTTAGTACTCATAAAGGTTTTCACAATGGGATCACTTTCCATACATGAACCTCATAAGACTAATATTCTAAGGTGTTCCTTGAAGACAAATACTAACAATCGTTGGTTTTCACATGGCTGTTACTTACCCTACATACCTCATAAACTGTGATAAATTCCTGCTCTGTATCCCTAAGGCTCTCTTCATACAAAGATCGGAGCCCTACCAGGAGCAAAGACATTCCTGCTCCATGAAGGCAGGGTAGCTCTTTCTGACAGTTTTAATGAGAACCATATTGAGGGCGACAGTCTTAGATAATGTGTCTTATATCCCACTTCTGAAGGGAATGATGAGCAGCAAAATTTTGCTGGTATGGTGCCAGGCGCTGCTATAGGAAGCCAGACTATGTATTGCATCTTACGGTAAGACAACAGCTGAACAAGGCTGCACATCTGACTATAGTTGGAGCATTAATAAAAACTAAATCAACCTATTATGAATTTACAAGAAGAATCCCCTGCTCTCCAGTGAGGAATTGTACAGCTAAGGATGATCAAGTGAAGGATATTTGACCTTAGAGGCAAAACCAGGCTTGCCTACTTGAAAAACCACAAACTGACAAGTTAGACAAAAGAACATTCTAAGCAAGCGTTGTGTAATTAACCTAATATTGCCAAATCCTGTATTCCAGTTGATTAACGAAAGCTACCCCTTCTGAACCTGGAGGAAGCACCCCTGGGAGGTCCTACTTTGTGGGATTCACTAGAAGGGCCATAAAAAGAAGCATAGCACCAAAGAGAAGGGCCTGATCTCAGGTGGCAAACCCTGTAGCTGGGTAAGTAACCTAGCCTTAAAAATAGTTACACTGCCTGTGAGAGCATACAACATGTGGAGCACTTCACTCTGTGTTGAATCCACCACAGAGAACCTTTCTTAAAACACATACATCCACCCCAAAATTCCCAGTATATTACAATGTGCTTGTAACTTTACCAACATAGTGTTCAGGAGAAACATAAAGGGGAGATTTATGTGCCAAGTTGTGATAAGGCTATGCACAAAGAGGAGTTGAATGTCCTACCTTATACCACTTGAGCTCCAGGCTTGTCCTATTTGGAGTAAAATCCCACAGGTCAGGACAAACAATCTTTCCAGAGGTGAAAGTGAAGAGGACCTGGGGATAGGCAATCTCCCGAGCAGCTGTTTTCTCCACCACTGTGAGGTGGATGGAGACCTCTGCACAGTAGGAGGAATTCCTGCAGACAGAGCAGGGAGAGATGAGCACCCACCAGTGACATGGGGAACTTGAGTGACACTTGAGGTTTCCTCCTGGCTCTATTTCTCTCCTGAGTGGTTTCTAGGAGTCCAGGACTGAGATCATACCAGGAGAGATGCTGGAAAATCACTTGTACTGTTCTTTTGGCACAATCTAAACATGTTGCTGACACATGTCTGCCTCAGGCCCTCAGTCTTTTCTTTTTCTGTGCACCAAGTTTCCTGGGCACCTTTTGACAACACCATGATTTTAATTTTGCAAGGAGGGTGAACGTGTTCACCTGAACAGCACCAGGTGTGTCATGAACCCTCCACCATTTCCTTGGAAGAGTCCTGACTGTGAAAACCCTAATGACGAAATAAAAGCCTTAAAGCATGTATTGAAATACATCTACAATCACTATTGAACCATCGGCATTTCTGTGAGTACATGTCATTTTGTGTAGAAAAGAAGGCATTCTGGCTTTGAAAGGATTATAATATTTAACTCTTCTTTCAGGCCCCAAGTGACAGTCACTTCCAGTCCCAATGAGGACCAAACTGGGGGAGATAGATGATTAAATTATGTCCTCTACAACCTCTGAAAACCTTCCTTGGTGGTGCCTCTTCCCAAGGCAGTGCCTGATCCTTGAACAAGCCAGCGAAGCCGGGGTGTTCAGGCTGCCACCTCCAGGAGAGCAGCTGTGTGCTGCAAGCAGATGGACTGATGCTACTGCCAGGGCACCTTGGCCATCTGTCGCTTAAAGGCCAGATGTCCAAATCCAAAATACTTGCTCCACAGAAGTAGAGACCTGTGATAGTTTGCTTCTACCCTCATTTTACATCCCCTTTCCCATGGGATGATTTGCAAAGGAAAAACAATTTACTTGCAGTCTATTAAACCTGTAATAATGTTAACAATGAAGTTATGTGCTCAGTTATTGCATGACTTTTTCAAATGTGTTTCATAGCTTTTTATTACAGCTGTTAGTACCACTGCCATACTGTTATATATTGACAGACTGAGGCAGAATAGTCTGATAAGGGGATTAAAAAACACCCTTGAAGGTCTCAGGCAACTACTCTGCTCTAGAAAATATTTGCCACCTTTTATTCTTTTGGCCTCACTATCAGTGTCTTCTCTTCTGCTCCACCACTGTAATCACTGCTGAGACATGCGGAATGGCCAACCCAATATGCTGAACATGATTTCTCAACTTGAATTCTGCCTGTCGATCTCTTCTACTGCTGACATGTATTATTCACAAGGTGAGTTTTGCCAAAAAGGAAATCATGCTTTACACAAGCAACTCCAGGGATGTAGAGATATTCTCTCTTCTATAAACCCCAGAGCAAGGTGCCAGGGCTGTACTGGGCAGCTGGCTGGAAGAGCTAAAAGGGGACAGAGACCTGGAACACTTGCTGGAGTTCAGGTCCTAAGGGTGATGGGAGTTTTTGCCTTCTTCAGTCCCTAACAGTCCAGACCCTGGTACCTCTTTTGAAACAGTACAATGGGCTGTCAGATTGTAAACACTCAAAAAAAAAAAAAAAAAAGAGCAACAAGGCTGAAAAAAGCCATGCCTGAAGTCTCAGCCCACTGCAATATCACAAGTCTGGTATCAGTCTAGTAAGTAAGTACACATCGGGTCTTGTGAAAGATCTTTCAGCAATACCAAGGCAGTCAAAATCTGGTTCAAAATGTGAAGCAGATGAAAAATGAAGATCAGGGAGATAAGGAAGTGGGAAGAAGGAAGCCACTGCAGAGCCACTGTGCCTTAGTATATGCCTCATAATGCAACCTGAAGTGCAAGGCTAGTTGCATACTGCAAAATCCCCTGCCTGCAGCATGTCCCGTTGGCTGTAGCACTGATTGGTGCATAGGTAAGATAGAAAAAACTCTCCATACAGTTTTGTCATGAAATCATAGCCGAAGTGACAATCCCATCTCACAATTTAACCAGATTTCAGTATATATAACTATAGGAGACGCGCAATGCATTTAAGATTCTGATTTTCCACATTCCTGTTTCTAACAATGTCAGTGAGGAAATGATCTTACCCAGAAATGCTCTGAATATAACTGGAGTTTAAAGTAAAGCTAATGCATTTTAGACATAGTAGTCTTGTTAGTGCACCGTATTTTCTTTTAAATACCCACCTTTTGGTGCAGATATATACTCCTGAGTCTTCTACCATCGCTGGTAAAAACCAGAGTGCATCTCCTTTTGCCCAGATTCTTGGATCTTCATCTCTTCCTGATATCATGGTTTTTGAACCATTTTTATACCATGTTATATTAGGGGTCAAGGCAGAGAAATCCAAATGTTTGTATCTAGGGGAAGGGCACTTCAGAACCACAGGTTCTCCATGCAGTTCATAGTAGTGTTTGAAATACACAGTGTGATCTGGGCAGTTTTCTGTGAAATCAGAGATATTTTTACATTACTGTCAGACAGGCACATTGAAAAGGAGGGTGAGGGAGACAGAAGGAAAACAAAAAGCATGCCCGTACCTGTGCTTTTGACTTGCTGGAGTCTGAAAGCAGAGGCACCTGCTGTGTACATCACCAGGACAAAGAAGAGCCCATGCATTTTTTTTCACAGGAAATTGGAAGGAGAAGGTTGAGGAAAAGTATTCTGAAATCTACAAGGAAGTTTATTATAAGACAGATGATATAATGAAAATACTCAATGTTATCTAAAGAGTTAATTGGTCTTTTCCTTACTCCAGACCCGGAGAGCTTTGGTTCACTGTTAGTGAACAGAAAGGTGTCTGCGTTCCTTGTTTATGGGGGCTGACCTCTGGAACCAGAACATCTGGCTTGGCAAACACATGCCACTTCTGTCCCTTCCTTTTCACTCCAGGAGACGAAAACAGTATACCACAAGATGCTGCTGTGCCCCCAGCTTCTCAGTGCAACAGCTACGGGTGGAAAAATCTAGCTCTGCTTATTTTGCAATAAGATGTGACTAAGGCACAGGTCAGCTGCTCCTAGTGAGCTGTAGTGTAGTAGCTTGGGTGAACACAGGAGCAAAGATGCAGCAGAAGAGACTTTAGTTCTCTGAAATCATCACCTCAGGTGTCTCCCAGTATTGTAAGGCCTTCGCTAAATCAATCCTGTGTCACTGTATCTTCCCCAGTGTGGCTACCAAAGTCGGCCAGCTCATGTGAATCAGGCTGCAGGCAAACTTCCTGCTGTAACCAGAGCCAAGCCTTCAAAGCCTCCGACAAATGTTTCTGTTGGGACAAAATGTGTTGACCCCCATCACATGCACACCCATCTTGCTGTCGCTGCACAATTAAGTGTTCAGCATGGACACTATCACATTTGTTCTTAAAAAAAAGATAAGGAAAACCCAGAACAACTTGTCCTGAAAATCAGATACCGTGACACTAAGGGAAAACAAAACTATCCACTGCCAGTCATTCATCAAGTGTCATCTGTATGGGCCTGGCATGGGTCCAGCAGCTTCTGCATACATCACTGAATGCTTCTGCTCTCCCAGGAGGATTCAGCTGCTGTTACTCAGTTGATTGACAATGCATTACCTCAGTGTGCTGCAGGCAAAAGTATATAAAACATGCTGTACAGAGGCACTAGTTTATATTCTGTGTAAGGAATTTATAAGCAATACCGTGCATGTATACACATGATACATACTATTTCCATTTTATATACAGAAATGGAAATTGTATGCATTTAGCATTAGCCTAACACAATGTTGAATATTAAATGACTGGACAACAACTTCAAATCATATCCAAAACCAAAAAAAAACATTTCTAGCAATATAACACAGCCATATTCACAGGTATTCACCTTCAGGCATCTTCTGTGTATCCTATCATTCTCATATTTGTATCATGGTTTTAATTCAAATTTCTTCCTGTTCTGGTAGCTATACTTATCTGACATCTGATAGTTTGACTACAATAAACTATTTCCAGCTTATTGCCATCTCTGCAACAACCACAAAGCCAACTTCTTGTTCAGTAATACTGTTTCATAACCATGAGTGATGTCCCCTACTGCTTGATCTGCGAGGGTTTCCAGGACACTGGTATGGAGCTGTAGCCCCTCTCAGCTACACCCAAACTAGGTGCTAGTGGCATTAACAAGCCCCATGGTTCACAAAGATACCCTGTAACAGGTGAGTTTCTGTCTCTTCATATCCTTAGCCTGACGAAAGCACTTGGTTATTTTGTTCATAGGTTTTTGGTCCCTTTGGTTAGTAATTTGCAATCTCCATAAGCCCTACACAATTTGAGGGCTTAGGACAGATTTTCATTTCCAAATTTCCATCAGATTCACTTACCTGTGTTTCTTCAGTCTTTCAGCCATTAGCTTCTCACAAAAAGAAGCTAACATAAAAGTTGCTAGTGAGGACCTTATATAAGGTTTAACTCAACACACAGCGGAAATTTGTCTCTCATTGCTCAATCAGATTTGTGTCAGAACCAAACGACGCTTTAGACACAACTTTCTTTCCTTCCGTAGAGCGAGGATGAGAGAAACAGAGGCACAGAGAGAAAATATGTGTTTGGATTTCCCAAAAAAGGGGAAATAACTGCTAAATAAATATATGACTAATTTTCCTTTTTTTCTGACGAATGGTAGCTTGCATACACTCATGTCCTCACATGACTGTTTCATGCTCTACCTCAAATAAAAAATTCTCATGGGTAACAAAAGGTGTCCTGCAGCCTAGTCAACAGCTAAAAAGTTGCACAGTAGCTAAATAATTGTAATCCTCGCAGTATGTGGTTTAGCAAGCTCTTCATGGACAATATAAAACTTCTGTGATTTCTCAGATCACTTGTGAATCCCAAATGTGTTGACTCCCCTTGTCTTCCATAACATCTGTTTTAGTGTGACAGCCTATATTAAGGCTCTCTCGCAGTGGGGTATAAAGAATTGAGAGATATAAGTAGATCATGAGCAGAAGGCGTAAGAAATGGATTATGAATTGTAGCCATGTGGACACGCTTTCACATGTCTAGAAGAGGGCAATCTAATGAGGGACTTCAGCCTGGAACTGAACTACAAGACAGTTTTTCCTGTGCTGTGTCCTGACTCCAGGCAACCCTGCATCTCTTACAGCCTCTTGATACTTCATGGAGCAGCTGTCATGCACTGCCTCATTGTAAGCCCAAGAAGGCAAGACATGATACCCAGCAGACCTGCCAGACCTGGAGTCAGAACACAGGTCTAGCAGACCTGTAAATGTCCTCACCTGCCCTGGCTTCATAAACCTCAGCCAAGCAGCCCTGGTCTGGAGCACTGGGGTACCTGGCCCAAGGCTCAGGCTTGTGGTGCTCTCACTAACCAAATAATAACAGTAATAAAAACAACAAAGGTGTTTATTAGAGTAAACATGTAAGAACAATATTTTATTTAATCCTAACATAATTCATTGACTCTAAGTAATATCAGTCTCAGTCACAATTTCAGAAAATAAAGAAAAATTTGTAAAAATCACAAAGCCCCGTATTTCGATCTGTAGTGGTCTTTATAATTTCTGTACCCTTATCCATGCAGTCATTGCAAGGTTCTCTACAGCTATGAGACCCACACATAGCTGCCCAGTTTTCCTTAGCCATCATGTTATTCATAAATCTGAAAGGCTGAAAATGCAACTAAAGTTACTTGCTGCCCTGTAGTGCTCTTCCTGTAGAAAAGAAAGAACTCATCTGCCTTGATGCTAAACTCCCACAGCTGGACTATGAAACCTTTGGTTTTGCCTTCCAGGATCTCTGCACTTCATTCTGAGAATCTTACGTAATGAATTATAAAACTGTATCAGTCTTTCCTTTTCCAGTTCACTGTATGCAACAAGAAGGAAGGGCTATCAGATTGAGTGGCCTGTATTATATTTAGTTTAAATTCAGGCTATTACTGTATGAGTGACTTGTGCAATAGATGTGGGAGTCTCTGATTGTAACACTGGTCACCAGAACCAGGTAAGACCCCTGTAAATAACCCAGATGTTTACCAGCCTCCAAAAGAGCAAAACTGCAGGAAATGAAGCTTGATATCTTCGGACAGATTGTACCTACCCACTGCTGCAAACATATTCATTGCATGCACTGAATAAAGATGTGCCAGCAAGCTGTTTGATGAGCAGCAGAATTTCTTTTCCACAGATTTGTGCCCCATGCTCTCACAGACGCCCTCCCACTGCAGCCACCTCATGGCCTTTCTCCACCATGCTCCAGTGCTTTCCTTCTCCTCGTATCATGTCCTCTGCTCCCACCTCATCCATGACCAGTTTGTCTAGGCCAAGTGCAGCAGCACATCCTCGAGCTCACTCACAACTGCACTGATGCCAGCTGGTCAACTTGTCATTGTCCATCACCACGTGTAAGAACTGGGTTCTGCCTGGCTTTCTCTCTGTGAGGCAGTGCTCTGGGTCTCCCATCTGTACATATCAGCAATGACCAGCTTTCCTCATACTATTACAACTCCAGGTACTTTGCAAACACAGCCCCTTGGAGGATGCAGCTGAAACATTCAAAGTGAGTTTATAACACAGTAACATATGCTGACCTGCCTTAGAAAACTAAACTAAATCCAAATAACAGTGCAGTTCCCAGATAGCATCATGTCCTCAGATACATCTATCAAGGATCAACACTGTTAAACAGCTTTCTGCATAAGAGCTCTGTCCTGGCTGTGTTTTTATCCAGAAATTGTTCTGATCACATGCACCTGTACAAGAGCCTCAAGTTAAAATAATTTACCAGGAGGGGCAAAAGTCTGGTTTAGAATATCTCAGGAAAAAATGAAAGATAGAACAACCATTTTATATTTTTTTAGGAGCTGTCTGCTAAGAAGGCCATGTCATTTTTGCGGTCAGTTATCACTGAGTATTTATAAACAGAAATATGCAAGTCTAGCAGCTATATATATATAGAGAAACTCTTTTAGGGAACCTGGTGTCATTCTGTGGTTTCGTTGTGCTGATGATTCATTTATACAGCTCAAAATGCTGGAGCATAGCTGTGAAATTCCTAACTTGAAGATCAGACTCCCATATGTCTCACTTGTTGCTCATCTCACTAGATAGCTATTTCCCACATCAGGGCTACACGCAGTTGCCTTGCCACATTTGGGTGGATTTTGCTGTCCTCAGACATCCCAGCAAAATATACAAAATCTCAAGAAATATTTAGTGTTCTGGAAGTTCTTTGCAACAGAGCCTTTCAAAAGGCCTCCACAAGCATGGTATATCTGTTCAGTCTCCTCAGTCCAGGGAAAGGGAAATGGAAAGTCAGGCATCATGCAATGGGGATAAGACCATTTCTATAAGGGGCAGTTAATGTGCCAGCTTCTTCTAGCAACTCTCAGGCTCTGCTGTCTGTCCTGGAGGAACTCACCCAAGAGGCTCTGTGGCTGAAGACGTTTGGTATCGAAGAACTGCAATCCCATGGGGTTTGCTATTTATTTTGTTCTCCAGTTTGACTAAGCGAACATCATGCAATTGAAAACTGAAGAAAATGTCTCTGGTTCACATAAGAATAAGGCGGCGAGGGATTAAGAAATATTGGATGTTGAAAGACGACTGGCAAGCCGATGCAAAGTAAACCACAGCTATTGCACCAACACATGTTCTTGGGCTTATTGATATGTGCAAACCTGGTTTTAATAATTCATGATATTCTTGTGCGCCATTCCCAGATGGGGTCTTGAGGAGCACAGAAACTGAGAGGGAAGAAAAGAAGCTCTGAGAATTATCAAACAGCTGGGAGAGAAAGAGAAAGACTAAACAGAGGAATTAGCACCATGCACAACAGATTCCAAGAACACAGGAACTTGCACGCTTAGCCAGAGGAGTAAGCGCTGTCAAACACAAGTTGTACATGACTAAGTGGAAGAAACAGGAGGAGATGCTCCAAGAAATACAGTTTTTCAAGAGGGAGTGCTAGTTTGGCCAGAGGAGCAATGGCTTGGTTACAGGTTGCCTCACCACTACTTGTTCTTGGGATTTCCAGAAAACCTTTCACCACAATAGAAGCCACGCAGACAGCAAAAAAAATTGCACTCTCAAGAGCTGGAAGGGGCATGGAGGACGAGACCCTCAGTGTAGAAACCAACAGCCTGAAAGAGAAAAAGTAATGGCTAGAGAGGCCCAGAGTCGATGTGCACAAACGTGCAGCCATAGACCAGTGAAACAAAGAAATAATTTCTTTAAAAAGTGGAATTTTCTGAATTTTATTTAAGGGAGAAAACGATCCCAGGGCACAGTCTACTTGATATTGGGTGCTATGTGGAAAAGCAGTGATGGAGGGCTGTTACAAAGCTGAGTTTGTTGAAAGTAGTGGAAGTAAAGTGGTATCTCTGTCCCTATAAACTGAACAGGATGCAGTACTTTAAATTGCTAAATAGTGACAGTGTAAACATCAACACATCCTAATGCCTCTCTGAGATGACAATAAAAGTGAAAAAATATCTCTTGCTGCCCTTCCTTGTCTCATGGATAAAATGGGGTGTAGATATTCTGAATTTTGTTCAGAGTTATGGTTCAGGTTAGTGTTAGGAATCAGAGAGCAGAACAGCCTAGAGAGCCAGGGACGCTGGTGATGGAAAAGGCATGCCAAGGGGATCATGCCAGGGCTCCAACATCATTGCTGCCCGTACATCTTTTTAATCTGGTCCATCCATGGTGATGGGGACCTCAGCACCAGTGACAAGAAGCCATGAGGGCTAGTGTTAGGTTAGGGTTCAGAGAGCCACAGAGCCTGCAGCTCCAGGGGTGCTGGGGCTGGAAAAAGCATGTCAAGGGGATCATAGCAGGGATCAACATTGCTGACACCACACTTTTTAAATCTGGGTCACCTGTGGAAAGCGGGACCTCTGCCACAACTCCAAGCTGCCATTAGGGTTAGGGTTCAGGATATAAAAGAGCCTACATCTCCAGGGAAAGCAGGACTGGAAAAGGCCCAAGGGGATAGTGACAGGAACCCAATACTTCTGCCCGTACATGGTTTTCATCTGGGACACCTGTAATGATGGGGATCTAAGTCACATGGACAAGCTGCTGTTGTGTTCGGCGTAGGGTTCAGAGAGCAAAGGAGAGTAGAACTCCATGGACATTGAGGATGGAAAAGGCATGCCAAGAGTATCAGTTCATGGCCTCAGCATTGCTGCTTTCACACTTATCAAATGGTCACCCCTGGTGATGGGGACCTCAGCTTCAGCAAGGGGATCAGTGAAGGGCCCCAACTTTGCTGCCCCTATATCTTTCTAATCTGGGCCACCCATAGCATCATCAAATCCAACCATTAATGTTGGCATGCCATGGCATCACCATGTTCATCACTAAACCACATCCCCAAGTGTCATATCCACACACCTTTTGAACACTTCCAGGGATGGTGATTTCACCACTTCCCTGGGCAGAATTTTCCAAAGCCTATCCATCGTTTCAATTAAGAAATTTTCCCTGAAATCTAATCTAAACCTCTCCTGGTGCAATTTGAGGTCATTTCCTCTTGTTACATGGAAGAAGAGGCCAACCCCAACTTACTACAATCTTACTGAGGTTCCTTCTGCTTCCCCAAGCTGGCAGCCATCCCCATTTCTTGGATGGAGTAAGCCTGCAGCACACATCACCTAACACACCTTAGTGCAGGGCTTCAGGCAAAGCTGCAGCCCCAACACGGTCACTCACTATGTCAGGGCTGAGAGGCGGGGCTGACTGGGAGGCAGCAATGCCAAGGAGAACAGAAAGGAGACATTTCCCACAGCTTTGGCATCTTCTCAGACCGCAGGAGAGAGTCAGCAGGGACACTAGGGACATGCTAGGAAAAAAAAAAACAAACCAAAAACCAGAGGTTGTTTTTCTTTCCCTCCAGTTCCAACATCACAGTGTTTGCTTGCAATCATTATCAGTCTTTTTATACATGAAAGAACATCATGTGCTCTGTGGTCTTGCCTGTGAAAAGTGTTGAGGGATTTAAAAATGCAGCAGTGATTACAAAAAGCCCATGGTAACAGCAGACAGAGGGGGTGCTAAGTCCAGTTGAGGAGTATGAAATCATATAGAGTTGCATGAGCCAAAAAAAACAAGGACAATAGATTTCTAAATCACTTATAGTCCTTGGTTTAATCACACAACCCAGAAAACAGAGGTGAAGAAAAAAACCAAATGACAAAGATTTTTGTTCATAATTGACTTTTTGTTAGCTGAACTTAAATTTAGTAGGTAAGAATAACTTCATGCTATGAAAAACAGTGACAAATATATGGCCTTTGATTAGGGAAAAAATTGAGCTGGTACAGATCATACATTACTGTAGGGGTACTGGGAGGGTAATATTAAACATAACTTTTTCATTACATGTTACTGAAATAAATATTTGTTTCACCAAGAAGATGAAGTCATTTATGTAATGCAGGTAGTAAATCTTCTTGTTTATTTTGGTTTTACTGTCTTTCACACACTTATTTTAAGAAATAATATTTTAAGGCATAAGAAATACAGTTAGTTGATACAATTATGCAATGTATTTCTATCCTGCTCCTCTGCACTAATGTGTGATTCATTATCACAGGATTTGTGGGGGGCTGAGATGGAGGACAGCGCAAAACACATGAAAGTGCATATGCTATAGAAATACAAACAACAAAGTTTCAGTTGTACTTGGCATTCCCCCTTGGTGCTTGTCCTGTACGTAGTGTCACAAGGACCAGCAATTCTGACTGGCATCAAGAGTTACTTGAGAGAAAATATGACAAGATAAACTTGTCCTGGATCCATGATATAATGGAGAGGGGGTTACAAATTCATGAATAGCAAATAAATAGAGGTAACAGATACTACTTCCTAATGAAGAGGTAGGGGAAGAATCAGTGTATTTGAAAACATGAATTAGGAGAAATCAAGTCAGTTAAAAAGAAATACAACCAATCCCAACAACCATTGTCCTAAAAAAGAAATGCAAGAACAACCAATTGATGCTGCAAGATCACACTTGCAATAAGAGTAGGTAGGCTTAGTCTTTCTTTTTATCTTTAGTTTACCTGTTCAGTAAGTGCACACACACTGTGAAGCACTGAAGAAAGTTCAGATTTTGTACCATTTATTTAGGTTAATGAATACATTTGTTTTAATAAAAAGTTACCATCAGCTGAGCTCATAGTGTTCTGTTATACTCTTAACAGCCAACCACTTAACAGGAGTACAAATACACATGGGGCAGCAAAACTGATCTTGGGAGGATTTCAGCCTTCAAATGCACAGAGTTAAGCCCTTCTCTAGCACATAATGTTCTGTACCAGCTTAAAAGGGAACTCATCATTTCAACAACTTCAGTTCCTTAAAGACTTTGGGAGGATTTTACACTTGATGGAAAGCCAAGACAGTATTTAATGTCATTTGCTTAAATCATTGTTAACAACTACATTTTGAAAAGAAAAAGATGTTTTAACATCAATATTGCTTTGACATGCAATTTTTTCTTAATCACAAGCTGGAAGATTTTTCATTCA
Source organism: Grallaria varia (assembly GCA_013396735.1). Classification (NCBI taxonomy): domain Eukaryota; kingdom Metazoa; phylum Chordata; class Aves; order Passeriformes; family Formicariidae; genus Grallaria; species Grallaria varia. Next base: position 127,432 of record VWZG01006628.1, read on the forward strand.
GACAGTTAATTGGAAGGCTTTACCATTTGCAGGAAAATTTGGGCAACTTTATTGAAAGTTTGCAAGAAAGTGGTGAGTTTTTCCTTCAAAACATTCCTGGATTGAGAGCTTCCATACCAACAAAACTGAGATCCCTTCTGGTCCTCCCAGGCTGTAGCTTCCAGGATCTGTTATTGCAAGGGCATTTATTTCACTGGAGACCAGAAGAGCCCCACACTTACTTTAAGGCCAGCTCATAAGTGCTGAGCCATTCCCCTTGTCTTCATGGAAAGCAGAAATACCAAAGGACGTTTATAAGTTACTATTTTGATTAAGGTACAAATTTTGTGAATAGGCTACCCAGGAAGAGTGGTTTCGGCAGGGTATATGAATAATAGATGTGGCTCTTGACTTGATACTGTAGTTATGGGAACAAAAGAGAAAAAAAGGAACTGTATTTAACCATTTCATATCATTATGATATGGCACCAGGGTTTAAGTCATTGTTGGTTCCCTTGAGGTTGCCACTGGCCAGTTCTGCACAGCAAGGACACGGCACTCAGTGGTTCAGAGCTGCTGCTTGTTTCACGGTGTGTTTATGATACTGGCCTGAAATGAGAGGCTTTAGTTACATGCCCTATGCCCAAGTTGCAGGATCTTTTGCTGGACTTCAAAATACTCAAGTGAAATATTGAAGATAAGAGATCTTGTGTAAGAAGGCACATATTCCTTGGCAACTCTCTCTCTCTCTCAAAACATAGATTGAGACAAAGAGAAAGAAAAAAATTATTAGAGACAAATATGTATCCATAGATAGAGAAATACAGAGGCTGCCAGCTGCTGAGAGGAAAGGCTTGTATTCCAATTGCAAAAGTCCCCAGAAGAGGGGTAAAAATGAAAGCCCTGCAGGGTTTCTGTTCCTGCTCTGCAGTCTGTTTTTCCATTGTCCCATACAAAGCAGAACAGCTACAGGGTGCTGGCTGGGCTCGTTGGGAACATCAGAGTGATCTAGCCAAAACTGATTAGTGTAAACTGGTAAATGTTTGTGGTGGCTGAAAACTGTTTTACAGCAAAACTCCAGCAAGAAAAAGTTTACTTATTATTAACACAGCTAATAGCATTTTAGTAATGTTTACACATACAGTAAGAACCCAAGGGCTACACTAAAAATTATTTGCTTTATATAGTACCACAACATAAAAAACTTCAGTAGCAAGTGTGGCATCATTTTAGATCAAAGTCCATTAATGAGTTTGCTAATGATACCATATTCATTAAGGACTGACAGCATCTGGCAGAGCCCCTGCAGCTAGTCATTCACAGAACTGTCAGAACTAGGATGGCACCCTCCAGACCTTGCTCAGACACTTATCTCTTCATCTTAGGGTAAATTTACTCCTTCACTTTCCTGCATCACTACTATAACAGAAGAGAATGATTTTTCTAGTATATCCTCCAATCATCAATTATTCTTATTTCTGAAGGCTTGGGGGAACAGAGAAATGGTCTGAAACTTTCTGGCACTGCAGTCTGCCAAAGGGAGATTATTGGTATTTTTATATGTAAGCAGCCACTAGCCTTAACACTCTACTTAATTGACCATTTTCATATCTTTTAATGTTGTAATGAAGAAAATGGCCTGGCAGAATTCATCCTTAAGGCTACACTTTCTGAGAAGATGAAGAAACACCACCTTATTCTGTTCATTCTCTTAATGTGCAGAATTCGATGTTTATGTTTTCATCAGAAGCTGGTGCACAGAAGGAATAATGAACTGAAGAGGCTCTGCTTTTAACAGGGCTTATGCTTTGCTTAGGATCTGCCATAAATAAATTCACGTTGCTCTGCGTTCAGGTGTTTCATGTTCAACAAACAAAACACAGGGTTTGAAAATCCTCTAGTATTTTATGCACATTATCAAGTCCCTCTCAAAAACAGACCTTTCTAGAGATGTCCCACATCACAGCCAGCAGCTCTCATGAAGGTGTTTCTCAGCAACGCTCAGCATTGATCACAAGACCCTCTCTTTACTTTTCTGCCCTGAAAATGCATGCATAGGTACACCTACGTACACACTGCAGCTTACTCAGGAAATAGGTAAGTCTTGCAAAAGGCTTTGTAAGCCAGTAAAAAAAGGCATTCTGGACTTTTGGGACAACAGGAGAAAAAGCAGCATGTATATATGTAAACAAGAAAACTTTTTAAAAAGCAAAGTAGTGGAAAACACCTCCAGGTCTTCTGAAGACCCTTTAATCTGTGATAGGGCATCCAACAGTCAGGGATCACAGTTTGCAGCACCTTGCAGAAAAACATTCATGGCAACTGGGGAATCTGAAACCATGGGAATGTCAGAGCAGTCACAGTAGGTCAGACTGAAAGTCCACAAAGCCCCATTTCTGGTCTTGACAGTAACTTGCAGTCGATATTTAAGGAGATGTAAGAACATGGCACACATAGTGTGACTTTTCCCCTTTGTATTTTCTGGCAATCAGTAATTAAGGTCTTTCAGAGCCTCAAGAAAGGACTGATTCCAATACCACCTGGCTTTCAGGATTCTGATCTACCTCCTGCCTCTAGCCATGACCATGTCTTCCAAACTCTGCGCTTTCAACTGTCTAATCTTGCCATAGAGGTGTAGTTCTGGATGCTCTGTCATTCTTGCTGCCCATGTGTGTACATTTTGTAATTTTACATCCTACTTGTGTTAGGACAGCCAGAACCACATGTATGCAAAATATGGATTCTCTAAATTCTGTAGAAATATTTTCTGTTGCGCCCTGTATTCTCTTCCTTCTGGTTGAATCCAGCACCATGCAGTCCCAAAATTCCGGTTGTGTCTAGTCACAATGAACTTCCAGTTTGCCACTTAGTGTTGGATAAAGGCACTTTGTGGCGGCAAATTCCCCTGTCATGCATCTTCATCATCTATGAAATGGGTTAGCAAAAAGTAGGGAACAAATTTGCAAAGAGCAAAGTCTGCATGCAGGAGTTCTCATGCTGACAGGCTGTTGCAGCAAACTCTTTCCACAGCCCAAGGCAAGTGACTTCTGATGCAGTGGAGGTCTTTCCCTGCCATCTCATCCTTCTGATCCCCTGCACTGTACCCCTGTCCCTACTTTTGGTTGACCAATCTCCAGAGGTAGGACTACCTGATTGCTTGTATCTTTCTCATTACCTTTGGATTCAGCTACTCGCTGGCTCCCTGTTTACATGCCTGATTGCAGAGACCACAAAGTACATCAAGGCTTTTGCCATGCCAGGAGGCAGAATTTTAAAAAGGCACCCATTTGCAGGAACGGTGAATTTGCAGGAATGATACCAGTGGGCCCAGGACATCCTGTGCGTTCTAAGGCACTGTACAGAACACCCACAGGTTTCCTGGAAACTTGTGGGAGCAATGCTTGACAGCTGACCAGAACACACAGCGCTTATCGGCAATCTGTGCTCATGTGGGAGATAGTGAAATGAACTCTATGGACACTGATTGCAGAACAAAATGTACGGTACGTGCACTACTCACGCAACCATACATTGCTCCAGCACAAGAGTGGAGCTGAAAGTGTAGATATACCTTTGAGGGCAACCTCACGCTGGAGAACAGTTCAGCCCTTGCACCCCCAATTCAGCCCATGCTGAAGCTCATGCTTTGCACTCTGGCCCATAAAGTTGTAGAGCTCAGGTTTTCTAGGTGAGAAGGGTAGCCATAAGGTACCCAGAGGTCACTGTACAAAAAGCATCCCATTACTAGTCAAGTAATAGGAAAATACGCTTGTGAAATAAGACCCTGTGACTGTGTTTACTTAGGCAACATCTCCGTGCAAGTATTCATTGATCTGCTGTCCCTGGGGGCCGTCCCAGATTGCATGTCGCCTGCCCTGTTCCGGAAGAATTGCCACACATCAAGAGGCTTCAACTTGCTTCATCTTTACAAATTTGATTTTGGTATGTTTGCTGCTGACTTGACAACAAAAACCTCACCCTGGATGAACTGATTCAGTTTTCAACTAGAGCAAGTCAGCAGTGCTGTGAAATGAAATGAGAGAACATCTGAGAACACACAGAATTTGCTTCTGGAAATACATCCTAGAAGAAACCAAACCAAAGGGCCATTATAATCACTCATGTCTTAAAGTTCAAGTGGCCTGCTGATGTACATTTTAAAATGTCTCTGTGGTCTCTAGGGTATAGGAATTTGGGAATCCTAGCTCAAATTACTAATTATGACATTCTGCAGGACACCCATTGCAACTAACATTACCAGCATGTTTTTCTCCTAACAAATACTACAAGGAATTTGTTCCATGTTGTGAGATGCTTCCAAGCTACATTTCCTCAAATTTGTTGACTGTGGGAAGCACTTCCCTTCAATGGTCTCAGTCATCACTGCTCTCCACATAAAAATATGGAGAGCTGCGACACAGCAGTTCCTGTGAATGGCAGGCACGTCAATATTGCCCTAAATATGACACAGAGCTCTTGTTGGCTAAGCTGGGTGGTAGCATGGACTGCTCAACATAACAAAGTATCAAGACAGAATGTTGTTTTTTTAACAGAAATTGTACGCCAAGTTTCCTATATACATTTCTTTTCAGCAGCTGGAGTTGGAGGAATATGCTGTCCTCTAATGATTCCTACTGGTAAGGTTATGAATATCAAATCAGTGGCTAACCATGCTATGAACTCTAGTGCAGCAGGGAAGGCACCCACAGCAGTGGACACACAGTGCAATTTTTTGCATCAGTCTTTCACTCACCTCTCCTTTCAGCCCTGGCTCCTCAGTCTTCTTCTGTTTCCTTGGTGGGTTTTTTGTTTGTTAGTTTTTTGTTTGGTTGGGGGTTTTTGTTTGTTTTTAACAAACTGTCCTCTCCACTTTGTCAAGTTTGAATATATGATGCAAAATTAATGTTTTCTAATGGGTGGTCTTATTATTTTTTGGTCTGCTGCCAGTTTTCTTTCTGTGAAAAATTGAATTGGTATTTCAACAAAAAGAAGGCATGCATAATTTATTAATTTTTTTTTTTGTCTGGCTTAAAAATAACAGTTCCCTTCCCCATCTGTGATACATAGTAAATATTCACCCTGTATCCAGAGGTTTTTCAGCATCACTAGAGACTGAAACAATTTGAAATATCTCCCTATTCAAATATTAAAGAAAAACATACTTTACACAGAATATGGTTGTACTTATTAAAAAAAAATAAAAATCTAGGTTTCATGTTTGTACAGATCTTTTTTGTTCTACAGGGTTAGCAGTGTTCAGTTAGAGTACATTTTGCTTCCTCAGTTCCTCAGCGTATCTAAGTATCTAGCAAAAAAGACAGCTGGTACCCATCTGTCTGTGCCCAATGACACTTACACTGCTAACTTTACCTCCTTTTTTAGCTGCTTATTCCCTCCTCTTCTTTCACATATCACACACTGTTCACTTCAAGGATGCCATACAGTCTTTAAATATGCCTCAGATGCAACAGTTCTTAAAAATAATTACCAAGAGTGGTGAAATAAGTACGTTTCAGTCCATCAGTTTAAGTCCCAGCACACCAGCAGAGACCTGAGGTGGAACACAAGCCCATTCATGTATGCCTATTTACTCACACAACCTTATGCAAAAAGGTTAAATAGACATGATCCAAACTGAGACATTTGGCCTAAACAACCTCAGACCTGGGCACTGAAAAAATCTGACTCTGCCCCTGTTTCAGGACTACCCATATCAGCACTGCACCAGACAAAGGTGATGGTGGGGGGAACTCAGTTAACCATGGCCAAACTGGTTTGTTCAAGTCCAGTTCTTGAAGAATGCAGATGTATTTCTCAACAGGGAAGAGTCTAGGTCTCTAGGTGGTGTTTATTTTGGCAGCATTTTGATTTACTTACAATATATTTTAAATATCATAAGCAAACTTGGTATGATTTCTCTTGCAATAAAAAAGCAATATGAAACGACAATAAATAAAGCAATATAAACAGCGCAATGTATCTATGTGAAAAGCTACTGACATTTACACTTGCACTATTTTAAGATTAACTTGTGCAATTATATACTCACGGTTCTATAGTACTTGAGAAATAACAGGCATGCTAGTTCCTAGACCTGGAGAGCAGAGACTTAGCAGAGAGAAAAAGACAAGACCATTGTACCTCAAAGGACCCCTTTGCTAAATGATATCAAAATGGACTACAAACCGTCTGTTTCAAATCTTGAGGAAATCCAGCTACTGATGTATTCTGCTAAAAACAGAGAGGGTTTTTCATTGTTTGGGTGCCACAGTAGGCTGTGAGCAACACATCGAGTCAGTATGTCAAGAGCTTACCTGCCCTCCCAAGCAAAATTAAACACTATATTTTTCCAAGCTGGATGGATGTGGCACTCAAATCACGCTCAGCTGAAGTAGGCTGAAGCTTTTAAGGGTAGTGAAGTGAGAATTTTAATCTCTTTACAGATGAAGATCTCTACATGTGTTCCTAACACATCTAAATGATAGCACTTAGACAAAACCTTTGGAGGTTTTGGAGTTTTTCGGATGGGTCAGAAAGAATAATCTAAAGGAGAAATTAGGAGGATGTCTCCAGTCTTACCCAATGTTTAGAGGCTATTCCCTTCTAGCTTCTGTTGTTCCACCAATCTCACACAAGTATGAAGAGGAAAATAACAATGTGCCACAAGTGAGTTTTTGTGGTTACCGGCTCTCTCCCTTGAAACTTCCTGCTGCAATGTACCTTAAAAACATATAGTAAGAAGATGACTACATTCCACCAGTGTGCTAAGGCTGTACATTAAAAACGTGCCATACTTTACTGGAAAAGGATTGTTCCCTTCTATCGGTTACTAGGAATTTACCTGAGCTAATCATCAAAGTAGCAGTACAGGAGTGACTTTGATGGCCCTTCCAGGAAAAGTCTCCCTATTTTGAGAAAACCAAAATAGAAATCCCAAATGCTAGAATTAATCAAATTGCTTTTTAACTGTGGATGAATTAAATTTTGGATTTCCTGGAGGCCTTTTTAGAGTAGGCTTAAATGTTAAAATCTTATGAACCTGAGAATGGATACAGTCATAATTAAAAATTTCCCAGATGAGATTCACAGCCTCTTACTATGAAATAGCAGTTAGATTTTCTTCACCTGAGATGTGAATCTCTCTAGACTAACACTTGAAGTAGACTGTCTTAATGTGCTCATTCAAAAAAAGGGAAGGAAGAAAAAAAAAAAAAAGGAAATATTTGCCACATGCAGAGTGGTCTTTGATATTGCAAGTGATGTTGCAAGAAGAAGAATTTGTCCATTTCCATGCTCAGCATCAGTGTTACTCACCTGACAAAGACACACTTTAGGTTTTTATCTCTGATCCATGACAGCCTTCAGAAATATTTACTGCCACTGCCTCTGCAAACTTCAGATTTCTGAGCATCTCCCAAACCACTCCCATTGTGCAAAACTCGCACAAGAAGCTATCCTGTGTGCCAGTAAGTACTCAGCATCCGTGCTGAGAGACACGAGCTCAGCCCTGACCTTACAGGAAAGAAACTGGGTGCACTTTTCTAATCTTCACACGAATGGTGTTTCCTGGCGTGAGATTAGAACTTGCAAGATGGGCTTGCTTAACAGCACCGTTTTTTCAAATCCAAAAGGAACTTCCAGGCCTCTGTGTTTGGTGTGTGAGAAATGTCAGCACAGAGTAAGTAGTGAAGACAGCTATTACAAAATTCATTAGTCATGCCTTAGAGTTACCACAGTCAACTTGAATCCAAGTCACGTATGTGAATTTATAGCATTTGCTGAAACACTTTTCACAAATAGATGGCCAATTTAGAGACAAGATTTGGATTTTGCCTGTTCAAAACCTCTTAGCGTATAAAATCATTTAGGCAGGAAAAGACACTTAAGATCACTGAGTCCAACCATAAACCTAACACTGCCAAGTCCACCACTAAACCATCTATATTTCTGATGCTGAGCTACAGTTTTCCAGGAGGTGTCCTCCTGTTTCTGCAGCACTTACTGTCTTCTGGGATTTGCAATGTGCCTGCCAAAACAATGCATGTAAACATTCAGCCTTCAGCTGGTATGTCTTTGTTCTGGATTTGAAAGGGTGCCTACAATTTAAAACTCATCAATCCACATAAAATCGAACATGTCAATATCTGCATTATCTGGTCCCTCTGGTCTCTGTTTCTTGCAGGCTGGTATTCAACCTACAGAGTATCAAAACTTTAACAGATAAGACAGAAATGTATTCTGCAGCTTCATCCCATCATGCAAATACACCTTTGCTTGCATATTACTCCAGCTTTTAATCAAAGAGCTTTGAGTTATCTGCCCATCTTGGGACAGTTTGCTAGGACCTATGCACAGTTACACTGCAGTGTAGAAATACAATCCCAGTACCACACAGTCCCATCTTTGCTAGAAGTAGCAATAGCTGCATCCATTAAAAGAATCTCCAGTGTGTTGCCTCAATTCGTTACATTGCAAAGCAAACATTGCTTTTTGGCAGAAACAGAAGTATGATAAAGCTAGCTAAGGGAGAAAGGAAAGTCAAACAGGAGAAAAAAAAATAGCCGAGAAAAGCAGAAGGGAATGGGAACAGTAAGACTTCTTCAAATAACACTGAATTTACAGCTGCTGCAAAAATACAAGCCTATCAAACTTCTGAGAAGGTAGTGGGTCCTCTAGCCCCTAAAGCCATGGTTTGCAGAGGGAAGAAAGTTTCATCTCCTGCAGCAGATACAGCCAGGTGTGGGAAGATCCTAAATAATAGGTCTTGCCCAGCAGTGGGATCTGCTGATGGGAGTTTCCCCCAGCTCGTGGCACCCAGCTTGGCAAGCCCCAAGGTGCAGTATCAGCTGTGAAGCCTCAGAAGCCTCCCCAGACTGTGTGTCCTCCAGCTGTGGGACATAGCTGTGGGCAGTACCCAACCCCAGCTCCACTGGCATGGGCATGCAGTCTCTAGTATATCTACTCCTTCTCCTAGGGGTGTCAAGAGAGCTCCTGTGTATTTGGCCTCGTCACGCAAACATCTCACAGATGCTAGGAAATCACGTCTTCCTCCTCCCGGTGCTGTTATCACAAAGGAATGGGAAGACCTTAGAGCCATTTTAGCCATTTCAGCAACAGAAATGAGAACACGATGCTCCTCATGACTAGAAACAAAACTGAAGCTAAAAGGGTTGGTACTATTTACAGAAATGGGGCATAAAGGGAACAACTTAATTTTGTTGATTTTTGTTGTCTCTTGCTTTTCTTCCTACTCTCCATGGTGGAGCTGACAGGGGAACAGACATGACCTGGTTCTCTAGGGCCAGCCCTTAGGGCCATTGGAGGGTCTCTCACACCAGCCTAGGTCACCCACTATGGCAATCCCACACAAGGAGACCACTCAAACATAAGGGTTCCAAGAGCACTTTACCACCTTCCACAAAAAGGGCCAGCAAAGGTCCAGGTGGACTTAACTGGACTGGGCAGCCCTTCCTCCCCCGGCAGTGGATACAAAGGGTCTGGTGAAGGAGGTTTTTCTGCCTTGCAAGAACAGAAATGAACAGATCCAGGCACAAGGATGACGGAGGGCTGTCTGCTCCCTTGCCTTAGTGTTTACAGGACCTCACAGATGTGTTTGGAAGTAGCTGCAGTGCAATCTTTGGCTGTACTATGGTCATGAGGTGCATAAAAATCAGAGAGCAGAAGATGGAGCTCACCACCAGTGGAAGGCAGCGCTCCGCTGCCCATCTTCTCACAGTTCGTCCAAATCAACCTGAATTAACTTTCATTGCCATGAATTACCTGGAGCATGGCTGACTTTAGAGAGCAACAGAAGTTTCCAGATTGCTTTGGGTTTACACTCCATCCAAGTTTCTGCAGAATCCAGAGACTTCACTTCCAATTTTCTTAGTGGGAAAAACCCCTAAGGGCACAATTTTAATGTTAGTCGCTTTCTAGACCCTCCATTCTGACTGGTCTTTCAAAAACAAATAAACTCTTGCAGTGAATCTCAGCCGCAAACTGGGGATCAATATATTGGAGTGATTTCAGATAAGAACCAAAATTGTGAGACATTCTCTGCAATGGCATGAACGACAGTGCTGAATAATGCTCTGTTTCATTCTTAGACAAATGTCCATGTGCCACAAGGAGCACAAGGGGTTCTGCTCCTTTTGCCTGTATACTGTGGCACGAGGGGTTGTGCCCAACACCCATGCTACCAGTGATGCAATTAATTGCTCTTCAAAAGCCCCCAAATGGAATATGTGGGAAAATCTATTTTGTGCTGTCTTCACAAAACAAAGATCAAGGTATGCACCTTTAGGCAGAACATACATGTTGAAAGGCAGTTAATAAATTCTCTTGCAAAGACAAGCATGAGAAGCAGGTACCAGAAATCAGGGCCCCATGGTACGCAGTGGTGTTACACCATAGCACTATCACCCGTCTTCCTCATTTTCAGCCTAAACCTCCCTTTGTTCTATTCAGTACATTTTTCCTTAGAAAACAACCAGCTCTAATTAACAGTTATCTGCCACAAGCTTTCTTGTCCCCCAGTGAGCTGAAGACACAGCCTGCTGAACTCCAAGAACTTGCTCACAGCTTGTGTTTAGTACATCTGAGGAAGCGTATGTGTGCTTTGCAGTGTCTGAGTTGTTTATGCTTTCCCCCTTCTGCCCCAAGCCTCAGTTGTTCTGTAAAGATCCATCACTCCGAGGCACCCATCCAAATCAGGGGCAACAGGCACTTGTTTGCCCTCAAGTCTACGGCTGAGACCTGTGGGTGCCTTGGCCTGAAATCAACAAGGGCTTCTCACTTGGGGCAGATGGCAAGGCACAGGGCAGCTGAAGGAGTGAAAACTTTGGCCAGCTGGACAGAACATCACTTCAGTGCTTCATTTATAAAAAAAAATCACAGGGTTCTTATGCCTTTTCCATCTTAGTCTTTTCCTCTTTAATCAGAAAGTTAGTTTGCCTTTTAACTGATACATCTCATGGGAAGAAATGATACTCTTGTGAAATAGAGGTACTCTGATGAAGGAAGGAGAGAGGTAAACTTTGGCCAAGGTCAGTTTGACTGAGACAGAATATTTTTTTTAACTGGTACACTCTGAGATACTTAATCCATACCACAGAATTTATAAAACATTTTCTCTCACCTGGCACATAGATTTTTATATATATACCCAACCCCTCAAAAATGTAAATGCAGCCTGATGCAACGTACTTTCTTTGGAGACAAACTTTGTGAGCTCAGCCATGAGAGAAGCTGTCCATTCAAAATGCACCACAGATAGGGGTGATGAATGTAGCAACATGAAAATACTTTAGAATTCAAATTACAGTTAACACAGTGATATCCTGGGCATTATTACAGCAAGGAAAATATTACAGTTATTAGAAATTAGTTTTGACCAAATACTGCAATGTCTTCTTTTGATTTTTTTTAATGAAACAAAATGCTTAGATTCTCTTCCATAAAAAAAAAACAAAAAAACAAAAAAAAAAAACCTAACCTTTTCTTTCTTACTTCAGGTCAGGATAATAGAAAACAATGCTTCTAATGACACCCCTCCCTCAATAGGAATGCAAAGAATTTCATTAATATTTTTGAACCATACTAAATTGATACAATTTATGAAAAAACAAGCACTTAAGATGATCTCAAGATATACATAAGGCTCTGAACTAATTAATGAGGATAAAGATAGTTTTGGAACACACTCATGAGGACCATCTGTTGTAGAGTGAATGCAGTACTTCAAGAGAAGTCTATAAATGTAATTAAATGCTGAGCAGTAGATGTGTCTGGATTAAGTTGGAACACTTAACTCTGGTATTTTACAAATTCTCAGCATTTTTTAAAAAATCCTTTATTAAAAGGTGTGCATTGCAATATCTACTGGTCAAGCTACACAGCGTAGTGCATGAACACTCACCATAGATGACAAGCCCTGCACTGAGGAGTTTAGCATCGTGGCAAACATGCTAAAACCCCTGATGGGACTTAGGTACCTAAACCCAAGCATGAAGTTCCCATCCAGACACACCCACCTCCTGGAAACCCCAAAATTTCCTCTGCAGCAACTGGAAGCCAGTCAGAATACCAAAGGACATCCAGGTTTTAGGGACTCAGAGTAATCACAGTGCAAATACCCCTACCTTGGGTCATCCATAGAAAGTGCTAGGAGCAAACCTAGAATTCATTTCCTTGGTTTTCAGTGCATGTTACCGTGCAATACAGGTGAAATTATCCTGTCTTTGTTTTGTGTTCTCACTTCTAACACCTGAGTTGGTACATTGGTACCAGTAAGGAGTTTCTCCCAGCTGCAAAATCTTCAGTGCCTTCAGATGGAGAGAAGGTAGCCCACTGTCTTCCTGGCTCATCATTTGTAATGCCACTGCCATCTTGGGTCTCTGATTTCATGAGGAGAACGACTGATCCTTCACACACCTCACCTGTTTGTGGAGCAGATGCTCACCTGATAAGGGCCCTTTTAAGGCAAGGTCACACCAATGAGCATTTATCTCAATTTGGTAAAGAGCAGGTTTTTAACAGCTAATTTCCAGGTTCAGCCATCTCAGCACTAGGGACCGAACCAAGAATGTTAGCCACTCTAAGCCTTGCTCTGAATTGGAGCCCTGGGTTACCAATTTATCAAGTCCCTTCATCTTTAACATGTGAAGAACTCTGCTGGAACCTGATTGCTTGCTTCCGTGATTGGCAGTGGGCAAGAGTTTATGCACCTCACCAAACATGAGTTTAAATGATGCCCCTGAACAGCTGTGTGACATGAAATTATTCACTTCAAAAAAATCCCTGGTGTTTTCTCTAGTGTAAAACTGAGATCTGTCCCACTGGCACATTTTGAAAAGCATTAGAAAAATGTTTTTATCTGAATGGCAGATAATGGATGAATTCATGCTTAACTTGCATTATTCCGTTTTAGAAAAATTAGTTTTAAAAAACGTATCATAGCAGCACAGTAATGGTAATTGCAGTTTAATTACCCATAACTGATTCTTTATGCCCTAAAATAATTTATTCTCCTGTTATACTTGTCTGTGATATCCATTAGAGTCATTACAACTGTGAGTCTATAATTACATACTTTGCATTTTAACATTCTATGCCAGTTTGTGCTCCCTTCTTATCTTTCAGCTAATATCATTACCGAAACATCAAGAAAATTTCCATATGTATTTTCCAGGAGTTCTGGTGATTTTATTGAGGTAGGCCTAGCACTTTATGAAGCTCAGAGAGACAGTTCTTAGGAAAGATCTTCTGTATGTGCCCACCGGTCTGGCTTTGCCAGATGCTCTGCTCTGTGTAGGCTGCACCACGGTAGGATCCTTTAGTAGGAAGTCTGCCTTCAGGTTTAGAATTACATTTAGGCAATAGGTGGAGGTTAGGACACAATTAAGCGCTTGGGAGAAGAGAGGTTAGATTGTGTCTATCATCATTGAATTAAAAATAAATGCTTAAGTCTGCAGTGGGGTTGAAAAACCTCCTGACAAGGCTCTTCTAGGAGGACGAGGTCCACTTTCTGCCTGGTGGCACCACAGTAGGAGACACAAGGTGGCCAAAAGCCAGGACTTCTCCTTGTTGCAAGCAGGCATGCTCTATGCCAACTACACACACGTGTATCTTAGCAGTAGTAGGCAATTTGGTAAAATCATTGCAATAAAAGAGAAGAGGAAAGCATGCATTCCCACTACACTTCTGCTCTCCCACAGAACTCACCTTGCTAATGGCTTCCTGTCTGAATGGCCAAAGGTTAGTCAGCATCAGCATCTGACCCAGAAAGGTGACCCTATGGGTCACACTCTATTGCCTCCATCAAACATCAAGGAGTCACCCAAACCCAAAGGGGTCAAGATGGTTTAAGAGTGGAGTTGAAGGATCTTAAAGTAAAACCTGTTTTCTTACTATCTCTCTGACTCACTAAAAGCTCCCAAACACACCATTCACTCTCTTCTGTCTTTCAGCTTTGCCTGTTTGTAAGACTCAAGTCTTGCTAACTATACTGACAGGAAAATTGTCTGTAACCTCCCTACGACAAAAGCTGATGCAAACAGTATTTTACAATTACTTCACTCCAAAAGTTGTTTGAGAGTCCAAAAAAGCCATTTTTTTTCCATGGCTAACACAGCCTGGGCAAAATTGCTTAGGAGATGTAAAAAAATAAAATAAAATCAAAGCGTGGTAATGTATATTAATGACAAATTATACTGAATGACAAACATGAGGTTGCGCAGTAAAATTTCACACAAGAGGGCAAGTAAAATCTGAGCTGTATACAGCAGTTGGAATAAATTAATCTGACTTTCCCATGCCACATATTTACCCCATAGAACCACAGAAGCCTGAGAAAGAAACATGAAAATGTATTTCCTGATAGAATTTAACATAGGAAAAACCCCTGTCATTTCCTCAGCTGGAAAGGGCATACTTTGATTGAGTCAGGGATTTATTTTCTTAAACTATAAGACATTCCTCCCTCCTTCACTCCCTAGTTTATTATTGTTTAGACCAAGAGTGGGATAAACCAGAGAGGTAAGGAGAGTATGATCAGTATTTCTGGAGCAGAGTTGGTACCCTTTAGGAGCATATGCTGCATGGGGCCACATAATGTTCTCCTTTAATTCACCCAACCAGTAAGCCACCACAGCAGTCCAAGTGGCTATAATGGCTGTGCTGATTTTGGCCTGACCCTGCATTTTCACACTTCCCCAAGCAGCACTAACGCTGCAGTGTGTTAAAAAAGACTCTCAAAAAAACAGGTTAAGTCAAAAGAAGACAGTTGTTACCAGCCTTCCTGCCTAACAGGCTGGAAATAGGCCAACAACTGGGTGCTGGAGCTCAGCAGTGAATTTGAACATACTGGGAGAGAGCTACATCCAACATTTTTACAGCTGCTGGGTGCACACAGCTCTTTGAACTTTCGTCCCATACACGTACCAATAAAGTCTGGCAGGCAAGCGACAACCCTCATATGCAGCCAAAATTCTGGTCATAAAGCATGTTCCTCACGTGGCAAAGGAAGTCTTCTAACATTTAAGTTCCCAGGATTGTTTCCCTGCTGGACTGTTTGGGATTGCCAGTCAAAGTAAGAGCCAGCGGCAAGTAAACCAGGCTGGCCATGACAAGTGCTTATTGAATGCTGCTTAAGCAGTATGGCACAACTCAGTGCGAGTATTTCTTCAGTGATCTTGGAAGAAGAGAGAAAACAGCTTTGGGCTGAGATGCTGGAGCTCACAAGGCACTGGACCTTAAGGTGGAAATGAAATGCATTCACATTACTATTAGTGTCTTTGTTTCCATGGACCATTTTGACACAGCAGATTTCGTGTTGAATGCACAGTGCTGAGTTGCCCCTTTGCTATCGGCTCTTTTCTTGCATTTGAAGTTTCTCCAATTTCAGTCTCTTTTCAGCACTGTTAGAGTCCTCATCCCAGACCACAATATGGATACAAGCAGAATTAACAAGCTCTCTGCACAAAAGGTAGCAGCCCACAAAACTAGACTTTTCCACTTTCATATACAATCCTCATGCTCTAGCACATGACTTTCAGCAGAGCAACCTGCTGAAAAGGCCTGGCTCATCTATTTTTTTCTTTTGACAATAAGCAATATCAGCTTACAAAAAACACATGCCTGAAGGTGGTGTGGCAGGAGGACACGTTCACAATACACCCAAGCTCACCGTGTGCAACTTCTTTCTGAAACACCAAGCTCTCCTTCCCCTTTCTAAGATTTTCGCTTTCTCTTTAAAATTAGGATTTTTGTTACTTCAATCTCCTGTTCTGCACTTTTCTTTACTAATATTTAACTTGTGTATTTAGAAGCTTTGTAAAAAAGTTGTTTAACATGATTCTTCTGATCATTTCTTTCTCTGGTTTGACTACTGCAGTTGTTAAGATGCAATGTTCCTTTGCTGCACTGTTTGTTCTCTTCTGTCCCGTAAACATCCTTCCTTCCATTATGAAGTACAAATTTGGGTCTCTCTCACCATTACTACCTACACAAGTCCCACAGAGGAATGAGATCTGCTGCTTGATTTCCAATGTTCTTAATTTTTTTATTTCTTCCTTCCTGTAAGTCACCATGCATGTGCCTTTATTCACAAGGGCATGAAGGTTTTCCCGGTTCTCCAGTGCCCATTGCAAAGCTCTCACCTGGAGTTAGTGCTTTCAGTTACTTACTGCACACTGGAATGAGCATCACCTCACATCTGTCTTCACGGCCAGATGCAGTGCTCATCCAATTACACCTAAGCGTGCTTAAGTCAGGGAAGTCTTCAACGGATCAAGAATGACTGAGGAAAACCAGCAGCTCTGAAATAGGCACTGGAGCAGAGCCAGCAGGAGCGTGACCAGCAGCTGGCTGCTCCTGATAGGTTTTTAAGCTCAGTCAGTATCTATCCTTGCAGAAGTGGAAAAGCTGTGGGGCTTGAGGATTTCAGATACCTTTGTCCATAGGAAGCAAGTGAAACCCTGAAACATTTTTTAAGTTATACTACACCCCATGCCTTCTACAGATGAGAGTGCAAGGAAAGGCAGGGGCCCAAGATTGTAGAGACCAGCCTAGTTCGGAAGGAAATGTCTACTGCTTATCTCTGCTTCAGAGAACAGACACAGCCTGTGGTTGAAAAACACAGGCAAAGCCCAGCAGAAACCCTGGAGGTGAAAACATTGACTTTGCATCAAACCTGCTCAGTATTTGCAACTTACGACTCAGAAAGCCTGGCTTTTTTGAAGCCATGCTTTTTCTGCCGTGCAAGAATCTGGCTCATGACTCCTGCTCATTGTACTCTTGACAATAAGCAATGCCAGCCTACAAAAAACACATGCCTGAAGGTGGTGTGGCAGGAGGACATGTTCACAATGCACCCAAGCTCGCCTTGTGCGACTTCTTTCTGAAACACCAGGCCCTCATTCCCATTTCTAAGATTTTCACTTTCTCTTTAAAAGGAAAACTCCAATTCTCAAAAGTGCAACTGCACCAGGAGATTTGGCTTTAAGGGGAAAACAAGAACAACAACAAAAAAAGCCCTCAAAAGCCCACATTTATTGTCAAAGTCTCTAAAATTATGAGATTTGACAATAAGGCTTTTGTTCTTATGGTAACATGCAACTACGCAACATGCAGCTTGATTTCTGCAGCCAGTAGACATTCAAAATACTTTCCACATACAATAGGTGTCAATTTGACTTTATTTAAGGAAAAACGGGGAAAAAACAGTAATTTCCATAATACACAGAAGACAAGTTAGATAGCACTGCAAAAAAAAGGCTGAGTGTTTTACTTGTCACCAGTCTGCTTTGCAGCTCTACGATTAGTAATTTTAATGCAGTTTGTCATTTTGTATTATTGTTTAGCATCTTTATAATCAGCAGAGTTTGGGGTTATAAATCACAAAAAGTGTACTACTACTACTATGAAAAACTAAAAAACCCACAAAAATCACTTTCAAATAAACCATAAATATGTGATGCACATTAGTGTAACAAAACCATTTTTGTAAACATTTTCTCCAACATAACATGTGCATAAGATAAAAAATGAAAACACTGCAGTCATACAAGTTAGGGTTACTTTGACTTAAAGATACAGAAAATTATTACTTATTAAAGCTTAAAACTAAACCTAGGCGCTTTTCTTTTCTTCTTTGCTTACAAAAGCACTGTTTGAAGAGTTCAATGTTGGTATACGTAGTGGCTTTGTAATACTGTTTTTACCTTGCCATGTCGGCATTTCTGTGGAAGCAGAACTGCCAGGCGGGCAGACCCACTGAAGGAAGGAGATTTCCACCCTCCCCCAGAGCCTCAAAACTTCAACAGCACGTATCCATGACCTGGGCATCCCTACAGCACTGGAGCATCTTCGTCTAGGTGAATAGCATCAGCTTTCAAGGACTAGATTAATTTTGACCACATAGCACTGGAAGATTTAAATCACGCAGACTGACATTCGATCGAATCAGCTTCGGCAAACTACACTACAGGGCAGTTCTGTGATTACACCCATGTCTACCATCACATTGCATTTCCGAGTCCCCTTTAGTTCATTATAGTACAAAAGGTTGATCATTCTTCTGGCTGACCACACTGGGCCTGAAAAGAACACATCCTTCACCTTCAACACTATCCAAAAGTCATACAATTAAAAAAAAATAGTTCTAGGTATTCCTCCGCCAGCAAATGTAAGGCTTTCTTGAGTTTTGATTCTTTTGTGGAGGGGGGGGAGTGGGGTTGCTGTGTGCACACACATGCGCTGGAGGTACGCATTTACCACTCGCTTTTCAACCATCTACGATGTTCAAAGGAGAGTCTTCAGCAGCAGCGCTGATTGGGGTTGAAGGAATTACAGCAGACAGATTTGACACCAAAAGAGGGTCTGTTGAGTCTGAGCTTTGCACACTGGGTGCTCTTGGCTCTTAATTGATTGTGTGACCAGTCGCTTGAGCCATCGGCTTGAATGAATTGAAGAATACGTATTTAAAAAGCCCTACCGGTCATGCCATGAAGGAAAGTTAACCGCAGCAGAAGACAAAGCCCATGAAACACTGAGAGCCTGTTCACTGAATGAACAGCTTAAGGCAGCTGTCAACAAAGTACCCCATCAAAGGAATTCAGGAAAAAAAAAAAAAAAAAAAAGGAAAATGGCTGAATCGTGACACTGTGCATTATTACACCAACAGATTATTATACACTCAAGATTTCTCAAGTAATGAACATGTAGTCATTAAACAAATTATTACTCTCAAGACATTTATTACAAATGTCAGAACTTATTCATAAAATAAAACTGACTTTAAAAAAAAAAAAAAGAAAGAAAAAAGCCAGAGCTGGGATCTTACATCTAAACACAGGTATACGCTGTTTTTATGAATAAGCAGTATTAACTACATTCTTAAAAGAGTTTTAGTGCATTGCATTCTTAAAAAAGAAAAACATCACCGCCCCAAAATGTTTCCTACAACATTTAACAATTTATAGAACTAGCCTAGTTACTTTTACCTGCCTGTTACTAAGCCCACATGTTAGAAGAGTGAAATCTCTGGTTTTAGGCTATATTCAGATTTCTATTTAAGGATAAAACTGGTTTAAAAAATGCTTGCTTCACCAAATTTTGTAAGCAAATTACATTAATCAGTGTCTCACTGCCATACCGCTACCACTATTGCCCCAAAGGACTACTCTCTTCTCCTGCTGAAACTTGCTATGCAATAACAGTCAATAACCTCTCAATCTGGTAGTTTTGGTATTAAGATTAAATTAGACATTAATGGTTTTCTTCTAAAAACGTATAAACTAAACCACCTCTTTTATTTTATGCATTAAAAACAATGAGGTAGGCACAAAAAATAAACATATGTAGTTTGGATTTTATTTCTCTCTTTTTTTTTCTTTTTTTCTTTTTTTTCTTTTTTTTTTTAGTTCTGCGAGTGCAGACTGTGGTAAAACTGTTGTTGCACTTCTAGGTTTAAACAAAAATTAAACCTTTAACTGAGGCAGTGCTAATACTGTGACATAACCAAGTTCTGGCCTAACACAGAATCATTATAGAAAATGAATTTTTTTGTTCTTTTTTTTTTTTTTATCATCTGCACATGTTTCAGGCAACACCTGGTACACAGAAAATGACGAAAGTTATTGGCCAGGCCAAAATAAAACTGCAGAAACAAAAAACCCTAAGAATTCCACCCCGAGTCCCTTCCCACCCTCCCTGTCCCCAAGAAGAAGTTATCCGAGTCACTGTGTCTTTCACATTTTATAAATATTAACTTCTTAAAACCTGCACCTTCCTCTTTGTCCACATATTGTCACATTACAAAAAAGAAATGTCAATTAAATAAATTGTTAACATTACTAGACTAGATCTGCCCTCTGTTTCAGCCAGTCTGACTCTCTACACCACTTCTCACCTTCTCTTGCCTGCCTCCTGTCCACTCAACAAACAGCATGTTCATGGTAAGCCTGGTTTGTTTTTCTTCCTTTTTTCCCCCCTTCTCTGTTTTAACACTAACAATCAGAGTCCTTCAAATCCTAGGAATCCTGGAGCTGAAGGGAAAAGACCTGTAGCTTTCTACCGTGATCCCGAATCTCAGAGACATCGTAGCACCTGATGGCAATATCTTTACAGCACCAGCTGCGTCGCAGCCTCAGTTGAAAAACATAAAGAAACCTAACACCAGTGATGCCTGCACACACATTTACACAGAGTGCTGCATTAGTGCAGGTCTGTACTCCAGTTGAAAATAATTCCAAGTTATGAAGATCTCAGACTCTGGATGTCAGCAATTCCTCTCCAAATCCCACCGCTTCTACCAGCTTAGAAGAGAAGTCCTGCCAAGGGTCATGAAATAGACTTGACTACTTCCACCTGACCGTACGGAGGCAAAGAAAACCTGCAAAGAAAAGAGATTGGCAAATTCAACAGGTAGGACAACAGTGACTATAATTTGCCTTTACTGTCTCCAGTATTTGGAGTGTAATTGCAGTGTCGTGTTGTGTCTGGTGGGGATGGAGTTGACACAGTTCACAGCAGCCTGTATGCTGCTG
The DNA here is from genome assembly GCA_013396735.1 of Grallaria varia. Classification (NCBI taxonomy): domain Eukaryota; kingdom Metazoa; phylum Chordata; class Aves; order Passeriformes; family Formicariidae; genus Grallaria; species Grallaria varia. The sequence goes on from VWZG01006628.1 coordinate 147,957, forward strand.
GGCTTTGCACCCACGGTTAAACAGTGCTGTTAACACACCAGTGTTTTGGCTACTGCTGAACAACACTTGCACCGCATCAAGGCTTCCTCTCCAGCCCATTCACCTCTAAAAGGCCAGTGGGCTGGGCTGGGGAAGGGGCCAGGAGGGCACAATGCTGGGACAGTTGACCCAAACTGACCAAAGGGATATCCCATAACATATAGCATCACATGCATCAATAAAAGCCCAGGGAACGGGGTGGGGGACAAGGGGGACATAGTGGTGATGACATTTGTCTTCCCAAAGAACCATTGCATGTAGAAAGCATCTGGATGTCCACCTGCCAATGGGAGGTTGCATAATAACTCCTTATTTTGTCTGGCTTGCAAGAGCAGCCTTTGCTGTCTTATTAAACTGACTGCATCTCAGTCTAGGAGTCTTTTTTGCTTTGTTACTATTTTCTTTCCATTCTGTGGGAGAGGAGAGAGATCTTGAGACTGGGTAGGTATTTGGCTGCTGGTCAGGGTCAACTCAACCTAAGTACCCAATAGAAATACACGTTTATCATCTTGGCAACAAACTTGGTGGAGGGGAACATACCTTGTCATTGCGTTCGCATAAGAATTTGAGCCTTTGTGCCCTTTTGTGCATGAACACACCATCCAAGTGTCCAGTTTCCACCGACCGTATTTCAATAGCTTTTTCTCCCCAGCCCATGATCTGGTTAGAACGGATGTATGCTTTGGAAAGAAAACAGCGCATTAGGATGGGTAGAAAGCAACACAGAGGAACAGAAAAAGCAAGGAATAGAATGACTCATTCCAGTAAAATTACCTGCATATGTGTATTATAGCTACACACATATTCAGAGTGCTATTTCTGTCCTCAGAACATTCATGACACCTAAAATTTTTTTTTTTTTTTTAAATTTCCTTTCTGTCTTTTCTGTGTTAGTTACATACTTCTTCTCTGAGCATTCGGGACACAAAGGGAACTTTATAATCTTTAATTAAATAGCGGGAACACTGAGTTTTTACACAGGCTTCTTCTCACAAGTTTGGCAAAAAGACAGGTTCATTAGGTGTTAGCTAGAGGAAAGCAGAAGCCAGGGTTTAAACAGACTGAGCCCATCCAGGCCAGTAGGTCTCCAGCACCAGCTAGCTCTGTGTCTTACAGTATTATTTTCCCTCCCTGAATGAGTTTGTCAGCAAAAAAAAACAGAGAATGAGAGGGAAAGGGAAGACCAGAAAAAAAAAAATTACGTAGCCTCCCTTAATAGGAGCAATATTTCAAAAACTGATCACTTTGAGAAAGCAAACTGGTCTGAAAAGCATTATGTATATCTCAAAAGAGATTCACATTAATCTCTCAAAGTATTTTTATAAGACATACTGTTTTCCTTTGTGTACAAATAAAGCAACAAATCAAACATTTTTCTGTATGAGTGTCACGGGGAACACAGATCAGTGATAGCACGAGGGGAAAAAATCTGCTCTTGATAGCAATAAGAAAATTAAATAAAAAGGGAAGTCACCAGCAAGATGAAAAGCTATATTCAGAAACCAATTTGATGGATAGTCTTAGGAATGCTGTAAAAAATAACATATGGGAACTTAATGAAGACTAAGCTGTTGCCTTTGATTCACACATGTAGTTAACAGAAATATAAAAAGAACTTCTTAGCCAGCAAAATTAAAAAATATTTAATTTTGCAGTACTTCCCTTTTGTATAATTTTTTCATATTAATTTTCAGTTAAATTAAATCAAATTATCTACTACAGTATAATGTGCATCAATAACATTGCAGATGCCATCATGATGAAAAACTATTCATTTTTAAATATGCCACTAGTGCTAACTAGGCCAAATAATTTCTAAAAATTGTCAGATGAGATGTTCAGATGGTGTCGGCTGCCTCAGTGTCATTTACTTCACAAGCACTCCAGTCTCCAAAGACTCTGGAATTTGCCAGCTGATAAATTCTGCTTGCTTTTAGATCTAGTAAGGAGTTGATCACAACAGTGAACATGCTGCGCATGAAACTTCCTTAAATTTCCTCCTCTATTATTGTTGCTATTGCTCAAATAGCTATCAGCAGTCATCTCCCAATATGTACATCAATTCCATGTAAAATGCAATCTGCTTGCACAAAAAAGGGAAGGTGTGACCACAGTCCATGGTACACTCTGCACTGAAACATGGCAGCACAAACAGGAAGAGGGATCCTTGCGCGTACTTGTGTTCATAAAAAATCTACACCCATCTGACTACACTCATTGCTCCCTCTCTCAAAATGACCTTATTTGAACCAGAGAGATGAGGGAGAATTATGCTAGGCTTGATCAGCAATCTGCAGGTGAATTACAGACACATCCAATGAGATACACATTTTGTTGTCTACATAGAATTACCCATAATAGTTTACTCATCTGCCCCCTTACGTGTCTTTACACTGAAAGGTTTCCACAACTTTGTGATAAAAATTCTGATGCAGCCTACAGAGCCTATAGTGAGTTTTTCAACATGAACTCCACAACTTTTGATTTTCTTCATTAAAACCTCAGCACAAAACAGATCCATACGATTACTCTTCACTTTGTGCAGCTGTTTTCTGGAAATAATACAGCAATAATCTGAAATGCAGAAGCAGCAAACTTGATGCTCCTGCTCGCAGGCGCACACTCACAGCCCATTGTATATGGCTCGCCAGAGGCACTTACCAACTGAAGTTGGCATTTCTCCCCACTGCAGAACCACATCCTTGGTTATCCTTCCATATGTGTTGACATAAACTCCTTCATCCTCGTAGCAGACCAATAGCTCCATCCCATCCGTGTTTGGGAGAATGATGATTGCGTGAGGTTGGATACTACTCTGGATCTACAGAGACACAAATGAAGGGGAAGTTTTTGTTTTAATGCTGCAGAGCCTGTGCTAGAAGAAAGGGCTGGGATTTTTCTTGGGTTTGCCTCATACATCAGGGATTCATAGAAAGGCTTGGGTTGGAAAGGATTTTAAAGAACATCCAATTCTATATTCGCTCACTTCAGAAGTGCTAGATCTGCTATCCTCAAGCTACACACCCTACATAGTGACCAGCACCTGTAAACCCTTGGGGCACAAATACTCTCATCTTAAAGCAGACAACCAAAACCAGGAAAGATTAATTTCTCTGTAGGTGTGCCCATTTCTTTCCATGGGCAGAAAGGGAGCCTGGGGCAAGCAGCCCAGATGCAGACCTCAGGCCTCTGCACTGCATTGAACAGTGCTTGGGGTGGCCCATCTGATACCTCTGAGTACAATGAATAACAGGAAAGCCGTCTGGACTTTGCCAACCCTGTTGAAACTCATCAGTGGGCTGTTGTGTCATTTTTGCTGCCTGGCATTTGCAATGTGCTGACCATTTAGCTGCTACCCTTGAAATTGTCACGTTGGCCCACAAGGGAGCTGAGTGGGAACTCCCAACCACAGACATAGTGGGCATGAGGAAAGGACTGCAAGTGAGGCACAAACCCCTGAGCACATGTGGCTGCATCTACTCAAGACCTCTCCACCCAGTTTACCACGGCAAGCCTTTGGCAGTGATACTCAGGGACAGCCTGACATTTGAGGAAAGGAAGTAGTGAGGGGAAAGAGGGGTGATATACCAGAAAGAAAGAGAAAACCCAATTCCAGCAGCAGTTCTTACATGTGTTGGTAGATAAATATCATAGACCGATCCTGAATCCACATCAACAGCATGGAAGCCAGCGCAGGAGCCATAGATCACTTTTAGTCTCTGACCCTCTTCTACGGTTAGATCCACCAGCAACGGCTTATGTACCAATTCTCCAAATGACTGTGAGACAACCATCAGAGACACTTAGTTTACTGCTTCAAACAACAACAGGCCTTGTAAAAACATGCTTGAATGCACACATTATGGGTTTATTCCTCCACGTGCCTCGGGTCCCCAGCCACTAGACCAGTAGGCTAGTATGTCTGTCATGGACAAGGACACATTACTCTGCAAACGGCTGCATTTCAATCACCTAAGCTATTTTCTGTGGGGTTTACTTTGTCTGTTTGCTTTTTCAGTAATAATTGTTTTCTCTAAAATTCAGGGCAATTCGACACTCCTGTAGTACTGAATTCAACCTGCACAACACACAGTAACTGTCTGTAAATCAGTCTGCCAATTATACCAAGCCACCAAACTTCGTTCTTGCAGCATTCAAAGAAAATCCCAGAACAATGCTGAGCATCACTTAATGACTTGTTCTGCTCAGACAAAGAAGTTTAGTCTCAGTCCACTTCTCTCTGTCTTGTGTTTTATTTACAGAGAGGTCAAACAAAAAATTGTGAAATTGTGTCATTATTAATTTACACTTGGTCACAACTGAGACCTTTACGTACAGCCTGTTAGAACTAAAAAAACTCCTAAATTAAAATAAACTAAAAAAGTTTGTGGAGATTTACCAAATAACTTGCAATATGGCCATAATAAAATGTCAGTACATTTTTATAAAAGGGTAACTGCAAGCAGCTATGGGAAAATCCTATGTATGGTTGAAATATACCATTACCTTAAAGGCCATAAATTTATGGTATGGCTTTGGTGCCCATGCATAGACTTCCACAGAACTCTTCAATGCAATTACCAAGAACTTGATTCTTTCATATTTTACTGAAATTAAAGGAAACAAAAAAGAATTCAGCAGTAATTCCAAAGTCATTCAAATTACTTCAAGAAAGCAGAAAATTCACGTAAGTATGAAAAAATACTGTCATTTTGAGGATTTTGGTAACACTGCATTTGAGGATTGCTAATTCTACGTAGTTAAGCATTTTCATACATTTATGTCACAAAGTCATTACTCTTACTAGTAACTGAACATGTCACCACATATAGAATTACCTAGTCAGTACACACTTATTTACACTTATTTTTTTCCACATTGGACAGTGCTTATTCATCAAGATAGGAAAATCAGTTTTCAGAAGGGACATTCCAATAAAAGAAGGCTATGACTGTGGAAGAATGTATTGGCAGTTCCAGTCATAGCACTGGCAGTTGCACTTTGAGCTGATGGTAAAATTCCCCAGAGGAAAGGAGTTAAAAAAGAAACTTAAAAAAAATAAAAGAAACAAAAAAAACCCCAAACTGAAACAAACCACAAACCAACTTAATTTCAAAAGTAAAAGGCAAGTTTGATAGTGGAGAATTTTTCTTTGTCCCTAAAGTCTAAGATAACTCATTTGATAAAAAGAAAAAAAAATCTGTGTAATTTATCATAAATAAAGTGTCATTACATAGAGATCCACAGATGGTCAGATACATCTCTGTTGCTTAAGTCAAATTGGTGGCTAACCATCAGAAAAAGCTCTGTTCTGGACATTCTAGAAGTGTTGCTGGATCTGTATTTCCAGTTACCATCTGGATTTGGGAAGGAACAAATCTATGTGGACTTACAAAAATACTGAGGTTCCTTTACCCATTTCCAGCATTCATTCCCATTTCCATAGGGAAGGAAAAAAAATAGCATTAATTAGATGATACTGCAACCTCTTTAACCCAAGTTTTAGAGGAATATGACAGTTCTCCAAAACGATGTGTAATTCCATGCACCTTCATCTTCTGCCATTCTATCTCCCAGCCAAAATGTCAGGAGCAAAAAACTCAAGACTTGTGAGAACACTTTTTAGTTAATGCTATTTTAATGTCTTTTAGACATCCTACTTCCATACAAGGCTGCAGTTGTTTTCTCTTGGTAGGCAACAGGGAGACTAAGCTAATACTTGCTTTTTTCACTGTGCAGTAAAGCAAGACTTTAACTGTGTTAAAGGACTTGATACTTTTTCAACTGACAAAAAAAAGTCTCTCAACCTCCACAGCTGTACTGACTAAAAACAGAGCTTTTGTTCAGTCTTGCCTAGCTTATAAGACTTCCTGGAATTTTTTCGAGGGGAAGAGAGGGGGGTTGTGAACAAAACCACCTTATCTGTGAAAGGGGACATTTGATAGCACCCAGAGCAAAGAATGGGGATTATCTGGGAATTCACCCAAATCCTAAGTTTCAAAAGAGCAATTTATCATTTAGAGGAGCCAAAAGTTGCCTGAAGCAACTGAGATCCATAAATACCACTTCACCCTTGTGTCCGAGACCCTTGTTGCATCAAAGAGACAAGGAAGCAATCAGTACCAGCTGCCTTGGTGACAGCGTCCAGACTGCCAGACTGTGAGCCCAGCAGAGCTCTCCTTCTTGGGAAGTGAAGTGCAGCTGTCAAAGAGGCCTCTCACTACCTGAAGAAGTCTACTGTATTTGTATGGCTCAGAGAGAAGTTCAGTGCCCAGGGTAACAAACCCCTGTTCATCTGGAAGAGAATACTCTTTGTTTCAGAGTTTCCCCGCTGGAAAGCCTCCTTTCAATAGCTGTTGATGTATTGTTAACAGGCCACTTCATTATGCTGCTGACACCCTGGGGTATGATATCAGGGAAGTGAATTATTAATTGTTTTCAGGGTCAAGCTCCTAGTTCAGCAGTCACTTACTGCCACTGCTATCGATTACTCTCCATTAACAGGTTTTTCCAAGAGCACAGCATGACAAGAAGACTGAGAACAGTTTGATTGTTGCTGCTCCACATTGACTGACACAGCTGGAAAGGAACTGAGCTGCTTCTTGGGAGAAAATCAAATCAAAGGCAGCATCCAGTGCCCCTTAGGATGCACCATAAACCTGGAGCAGCAGAAAGAGCCCTTAGTTCATATCCCCACCTGCAGGGCAGCAGGCTCATTGCATGCTCTGCTAGCTGTGAATGCTACATGTCTTTCACTAGCTTTGGTGAAAGTTTCTATAGTCAAATCCATTTAAATTACTTAAAACTACTCAAAGGGCACCTGCCTAGTGAAAACACACTCCATCCTATAACTGTACTGCAGTGGATCTGAGACAGCATTAGGGAATTTCATGAGCTATGAGGAATCAATGAATCATCTTGAAGTTAAACATATGCTTCTGTTTCCAGATACACTCTGAAAGCTCATGCACTAGCTGGGCTTCCTTTCTCCTCCGACTGGTTTTTGGCTATTTTATTTTTTTTTCCCCAGTCTTTAAAATCTACATTCAAGAGAGAGATTTTTCAGTCTATTCCAGCATCTAAATTCACCATGGTAAAAGATCCGGGAAACTTGTTGGTGAAGAGAACTGTTGCTGGGGACAAGAATCCCTCTGTTATCTAAAGGGTCTAAGGGTGAAATAAGGTGGTGAAATATTACCAGTCTTCACTGCCCGTATCAGCACCCTTCTAAAAGCTGCATCCATTATGGGAAGCAGATAAATGGGGATTTTCACCTTCTCCAGCTCACAGCCCATCATGCCACCACAAAACCTCTCTCATCTTCAATTTAACCCAGTAACTTGCCATCTATTCTGGTGCTTTGCCAGCAAAGTTCACCCTGAGGAATAGGTAAGACAGCTAGAAATAAAACCAACCGAACCTTAAACCCAGTAGCTACATGCACTGCAGTTCCTCAGCCATCTTGTATCCCAACTATTTGATTACTGCATTTGCTACTTACCAACTTTATAGTGCACACAGCCCTCCAAGTCGCCCACCGTTGTCCAGCCCTGTTTCTTTTCTACTTCAGGGTCATTGTGAAGAATTTTATTTCTTAACCAGGACAAATAGTAAACTCGCAACTTGTTCTTCTTACCTGGCCACAAAATGAAAAAAAACTGGTTTATCTCTATAGGACTATACTTGTAAGGAGCCCTGTCTAGGCAAACAGAAAGCCCTGCAGAGCAAACAAAAATAACCATGAAGGGGAAAATGCTGTCACCACAGAAATTTCCCAGTTTTAACATTCACAACAGCTTCACTCCAGGCTACACCCAATCACATGCTTTGCCAATAATCAATGATGGAGACACATGGTAATACCACATGGACATAAATGACAAGGGAACAACTCTGTGGCTCTCTGGTTCTTAGGACGTAAACAACTTTCATGAGAATAGGGCTATACTCCTACCACAAAAGCACCAGAGACTCATGTGCTGAGGTGGTTTTTTTTTTTAAAAATATACATATATATATATAGCTGAGTCAGAATGGCTCTTTTTGGCACAACACTGTAGGAGAGCAGCAGGATAGAATATGAGATCTGAAACTATCTATACATCTATCAGAAGGAATAGGACTGGTTTGAAAAGAGGAAGCACAACTGCAGAAAATCACAGATATTATAAGTATTTTTACAAACTCTTCCAGTTAGTGACCAGGACATTTCCATCCATGGTATTACCCTCAGAGATACAAACTGATTGAGTTTTATTAAGATCATTCATGGCACAAAACAATGTCATTACCAAACCACTTTACACCAGTTCTGTTGCAAGGAAGAATGTGCAGTATCTGAAATTCCTGTGAGGGAATTTCATGTGGCCCATGCAAACTTCATCCGCTTGCTAAACTCTGATGACTGCTTTGTCAGCAGACCTTCCCTTGTGCTGCAAGAGGTGTAATACTTATCAGGCTGCACACAGAAACTGCAAGAGGTGTTTCTTCTCCACAGGTGTGAGAAGCTACTTGCCCAGGCTGCCCTATCTTCAACTGACAATGCATCTGCCATGTCACCAAAATACAGCCCAGACTCTTTAACTCTCAGTATGAGAAGGCTTCTTTGAATGCAAAGCAAGGTTCATGTTATAGTTTCAGATTTTGTTAGGATTTTTTCTTTCCTCTCCTGTTAACACGACCTTTGGGGGGTTGACACTGCCTCCGCCTAGCTAACTATCCAAATTCCACCTTGATGGCCCTAAGGACAGTTCTTTTGTTTTTTGTTTGGGGAGTGGTTTTTTTCCCTTCACTTCACTTCTTCTTCGGCGGAGGCGACGGAACCGCGGACGGAGGTTGCTGCTCTTCCTGCTGCGAGTTCCAGCTTCTCTTCCCTGCTTTCCTGCTCCTAGCCCATTGGGTCTAGGGCTCCACTGGGATATACAATCTAATCTTCACTGCTTTGGACTTACTGCCGTTTTTTTTCGCCCTGAGACACCAAGGCAACAGCGAGGGAGATCCCGGACCCCTCTGCTCACCACCTTCCCGCCCCGGGGCCAGAGCCAGCCGGCCGGCGAACAAAGGGACCACGCGGTCTGCTACCGGCTGCCTGCGGGAGACGAGCCAACTGCCCACCCCGTATCTCTACGGACTTATTGTTCAGGTCTTTGGTTATATAGTTGTTATCTGTTCTGTTCTGGTGGTTCACATATACATATATGCATATATAACCATATTTAGTAGTTAAGAACTGTTATCTCTCCTTCTACATTTTTCCTTCAAATTAAAATTTTGTTCTAAATTTAAAAGAGGCGTGATCTTTTCTTGAAAAAGGCATTCCAAATTGTTTTGGCTTGCTCTAAACTAAGACAGTTCATGATAAACTTTATCAGTTATTCTTTAACAACTAAGGGCCTACAAAGCATTTGCTGAACTAGTGAGAAGGTGGCCCTAAATGCACAAAGAGTTACATTCTCCTTCCCTCAGCTACTTTGCTGCTCAAAATCTTCGCAGTTCCATAGATGAAGCTGTGGGCGAGGAAGGGAGAACATCCCTGCTTTGACTAGGAGCCATTTAATAAGGCTCCATGAGGTCTCTGTGCAAGGAAAGGAAACAGGAGGTGCGCTCAGGAACCCTACTAGTCAGTGGAGTAGCTCCATGCTCGTGCTTCACCAGCCATGACGAGGTAGCCAGGTGACTGTAAAGAGCGTTTCATGGCCCTTGCAGGTCAGAGGAAGACAGGCCACCTGTACTACAGTCACTGCTGGGCTGGCCAATTGACACAGAACTGGTCTGTGCTGCAGAAAGCTGTGACCTGTTAAGATGGTCCACCAGGCAGCCTGCCCAGCCAGATCCAGCTAGAGTCTTTAACTTGTTTTAAGTTTTCACATGATGCCTACTGATAAATCAGTTCACGGATGGCTGCTGAGGCATACTGTCTGCAGCAGGACATGCAGACCAAGCATTGAGACCATCCTGCTGTGCCCAGCTAGCTCCACACTGGGGTCCTGGAGAGAAGCCTATCCTGACAGCAGAGTAACCCCCTAACAGAGCTGGGCTTGTCAGAAAAATCCTCGTAGGGGCTTGGGCAGTACATGGGGAAGCATAGCTTGCAAACAGCTTGCTCCATGGACTCCAGCACCACAAGGCACTGCATTACAAAGGCACAGAGTTTAAAAGATTATTTGGATGTGGAAGGGCAGGAGAAAAACAAGAGGCAGTTTCAAAGTAAAAAATCTGTTTGCCGGAATTGGAGACCTGATTGCAAACACTGGACCTGTTAGTTAAAAGCCCTTCTGTTCTGATGGCATGCAATGAAATGTGAAGTAACAAACATTGCACTATCCTTTGTTTATCTCCATTACAAATAGGACTGCAGATTGGGCAGTAAATGAGCACCCTGAATTATTGCCTGATTCCATATTTATTAAGCCATGTTTCATGAATCCTGCTACTCCTGTAGCTTTCCCAAGATTTGGATAACGTACTAGAGCAGAAGTATTCCCAGAAGTCCCACATCTGACCAAGAAGAGGTCCTTCCATGAAAATGGTGCAAACAATAGCTACAAGGGCCCTTTTAGCAACGGTGAAAAAACAGGAAACATAGTCCTGAACAGAAGCCACTACAGGGCAAGGAAGAGCTCAGAGAGCTCAAAGTCATTACAATGCACCAAATGTTTTCTAAACCATTATGAGTCCCTCTTCACCAGGGGACAAATTATGCCTCAGATACTTCCAAGGCTGTAGCTTCCCTAGTAGCTTAGTCAACCTTGAAGACTCAGAACAGCACACATGGGAAATTCCCAGCACGTGGCTAATTTTTTTAAATTTTGGTTTACATGATGTGCAGCAGGGTATTTCTCTCCAACCAAAAACATTATTCAAACAGAGAAATATTTAAAGCGTGTTCCCATTGTGTTCTGCTGTCTAGACCACAGGGGAAAGTCACAAGACAGGAAATTCCTCTGGAGCCTGACATGAAAAGAGCAGGACTGGGGAGTTATATAAACATGGCTATGCATGTATTTCAGCAAGTTATGGTGCTCTTAATGTTCAAATTTGGAGTGGAGAAATTAGAACATTCTCTTTGCAAAGTTCAACTGGTCAGTTTAAAAAACTCTCAAAAATCTGATCCTTTTAATTTTTGGGGGGGATGTAATCATTATGGTCACCAATTAAGAAAGAAAACTGCTCCAGCCATCAAATGAACTTAGCAGAAAGTGACTTCTATGAGAACTCCCAGCTTGGATTCTCCCACAGACATAGTTTCAAATGCAAAGTCCCTTTTTCCTACACCGACTTTTTGTTTTTATTGTTGCTGTGGTTTTTAATTATTAAGCAGGCAGATACCAACCAGTTCTTCTACTCTGTCATCTCCTCTTACCTTCCTGGTGCCACCATCAGCCAGTTGGGCTGGCATAACACCCAGGGAGCCACAACTGGAGTATGTTCTGTGTGCACATCGCTGCTCTCACCTCCAGCACTTCTATGACTCTGCACTATATCACCTGAGCAGCCAAAACTAAGTTTTTGCTTCTTAACAGTACAAACTGATGAACCAATCAACTACTTTGTTTCACCAGCAAAGACTCCTCCTTGTCCCAGTTCTAGCAGCCTCAATATCTCAGTATCAAAGGCTTTGCTGTCAAAAAGTTTTGTATTTCAGATATAAATTGGGTCAAGAACTGATTTCAGGTTTTCAAACTCAAGAGTGGATATTTAGGTGACAATCCTCTCAAAATCCTAACACATTGAAACTTCACACAATGCGGTGACACCTTTCAAACCCCACCACCATCAGCACACCACTTCCCAAAAAACTCAAGGGAACATAAGGCAGAGTAAACTATGGAGAGCTGAACAATGCTCCCAGTGAAGCTGTAGCAGTGCTGCGACACGGCTCAGAGGCAGTTCCATAAACAATCTGCCAAAACATGCAATTTGCAGAAACACAACCTCATTTCAGCATTCCAATTTTGCCTGGACAGGTGAAGCAACTCACCGCAAATAAAAATATACTTGGGCAAGTCCGGCACGAGGGTAAAAAAATACTGAGAAGTGCAGAGCAGGAGGGAAAAGCACTGTATGAGGGGGAGCTTGGGCATAATAGCATTAAGGTTTCACTGAGTATACACCCCCAGCCTCGCCTTTCAGTGGTCAAGGGTGCCTCTTTCCTGCCTTGTACTTCATAATACTCCTTATATCTCCTACAAAATATAGGAGATGGGATAGAGACAAAGGCATAAAACAGCCAAAGATCAGCAGATTTCTTAAGGGTTAACGCAGCATGACTCTATAGAGGAAGCAATAGTTTTGAAGGAAACAAAGAAAACAGATGTGTCAGGGTACTCCAATTGTGACTGACGCAAACATAAATAAACCTAAAACAATTGTACACAAGACTGAATCACAGACACTTGCCATCTGTGTAGGGTATATTTCAAACAAACAGATTTTACACAAATTGGATTGTACAATATTTTTGTTTGCAAGGTCTGCTATAGAATAAACTCTGTCAAATGGTGCCTTTCGAACAGCTTATATTTTAACATACAGCATTAGACATCAAAAGGACACATAGCAGGTTGTGCATTTTTAAATGCTGCTTGATTCATGTTTTTCTTTTCATAGATTTCACAGCATAGCTATCGATGTAGCTGAGAATGTAGCAAGTGACAAGCCAATAAAATTCAGTTGTTCCAGACAGAAACAAGTCCCATGTTGATGATAGCAGCAAGGGCATGATTCTTTGCACCTATGGTAGCACAACATTGCTAACGCATTAAATTCCATTAAATTGTCTGGATGTGTGTCCTTTTGCGTAAGTGTTGGGAAAGCCAGAGAGTTCCTCCAGTGGACTCAGAGGGGTTCCAGAGCCTCAACAAAATTTAGGTGGGTATGAACAGCAACACAGGGAACACTGTGAGAGACCTCATTTAACATCCACTCCCTGTCACACACATGCAGAATAGCAAAGACCAATTTACCAAACAAAACAAAACAAAAGGAAGGTAAATGGCTGAACAGCACCTGTGAAGAAAGACTAACAGTGTGCCACATCAAGTTTCCTAACAGCAGGATAACCTTATGCAATAACTCTCTGGAGCCAAAGAGTCTGGAACCTCGAGCACACATTTTTCATCAGTGCACACAAAACAAACACAACAATCACCACCACCTGTTGTGGTGCTGTTGCTTTGCATTCTACAAGTTGCTTTGCAACTCCTGTTCTTTGCATCTCCTGTTGCTTTGCATTCTACAAGTTGCATCCAGTGACACACCAGGCCAAAAGCTGCACCAATTTGCCTTCTCACTCTGGTAATTTCCACACCATGAACACATTGTACTCCTCTCTCTCAAACACACTCTTACTGCACATCACAATCAAAGCAAGAGTTTTTCCCATTTTTCCCACTCTTTAACACACAAGAAAGATGTCTTCAAACTCAAGTAGAAAACTGTGTTGTGGTTAGAAAGAGATCAGGTTGAAAGCAGTTATGACAGAGGAAAAGAATACTGTTTTCACAAACTTCACAAAACATTAATTTCCAGCTCTAAAATATTGAAGAAGCAAACAAAGACAGAAATTTCCCCCAATCCTGTGCAGCATTTTTAAAGGTCACCCTACAGAAGGAAGGACAGGGGGCAAGCAGGCATGGGTGTTGTGTGGAAAATGATTCACTTGCAGATTCAGAGATGAAATGATGGAAAACCCACTGACTTAGTCAAGTCAGGACTTCCCCCTCAAAAGGCTGCCAAGAAAAGCTTTCTGCCATGCCATGACATATGGAGGAAAAACATAATGTGTAACAGTTAACTTTACCAGAAATTGTCACCAAGACATTCAGGCCTTCAAGTACATCCATTTGTTGGAATCGTCTTCGATTGATGAGTGGATAAACCTTCCCCTGCCCACTTCTGTCTAGGAGCATCAGACCACTTTCAGTGCCCACTAACAAGTTCACTCCTAGAAGAAACAAAACCAAAGATCAAAGTTAGTAGGCACATTATCCACATATTTTGATGAACTAATAATTGATACAGCAACTGTTTTGTTTCAAGCAGGTCTAACCCCTGCTGGTTGGGTCTCGGTTGCCTGCAGCCTAAAAGATCTCATGATGCAGAAGCTGTCTACATTACTTACAGTGACTACTGACACTAAATGGTGTTCGAGAGAGTAAGGGAGTGGGTAGATCAGAGAGAGCTTTCTAGAATGAGAATCACAGAATATGCAGAGTTGGAAGGAACCCACAAAGATCAGAGTCCAGCTCCTGGCCCTGCACAAGACTATCCCAAAGAATCACACCATGTACCTGAGATGTCATCCAAACTCTTCTTGGACTCTCGCAGGCTGGGTGCTGTGACCATTTCCCTGGGGACCCTGTTTTTAGTGTCCAACCACCCTCTGGGTGAAGAATCTTTTTCTAACATCCAACCTAAACCTTTCCTGACACACCTTCAGGCCATTCCCCCAGGTTTTGTCACTGGTCACCACAGAGATCAGTGCCTGTCTCTGCTCTTCTTTTTCTCACAAGGAAGTTGTAGATTGCAATGACTTCTCCCCTCACTCTCCTTCAGGCTGGACAGACCAAGTGAACTCAGTCACTTCTCACACAGCTTGCCCTCAAGGGGGAATCTTCACTGTCCTCCTTCGGACACTCTCTAATAGCTTAGTATCTTTCTTATACTGTGGTGCCCAAAACTGCCCACAATATTCAAGGTGAGGCTGCTCCAGTGCAGAGCAGAGCAGGACAATCCCCTCCCTTGACCGTCTGGTGATGCTTTGCCTGATGCCCCCCAGGACACAGTTGGCCCTCCTGGCTGCCAGGGCACTGCTGACTCTGATTCAACTTGCCATTGACCACGACCCCCAGGTCCCTTTCTGTGGCACTGCTTTCCAGCCTCTCATTCCCCGGTCTGTACAAACATCCAGGGTTATCCCATCTAAAGTGCAGAATCCGGCACTTTCCCTTGTTGAACTTCATATGGTTGGTCATTGCCCATCCTCTGATTTGTTGAGGTCTCTCTGCAGGGCCTTCCTGCATTTGAGGGAATCAACAGTTCCTCTCAGTTCTGTGTCATCTGCAAATTTGCTCAGTATCCCTTCCAGTCCTGTGTCCAAGTCATTTATGAAGATGTTGAAGAGCACAGGACCAAGATGGAGCCCTGTGGAATCCCACTAGTGACAGATCACCAGTCTGAAGTTACCCTATTCACTACTACCCTCTGTGCTCGACCCATGAGCCAATTGCTGACCCACTGCAGAGCACCAGCTCCCAAACAAAAAGGCACACTAATGTTGGAAGAGGGGAGAGGCACAAAATGGTACGCGAGTCTATGTATTCCAAAAATGTATTAGCTGGTAGGGTGGTTGGTAACAGGATGCTCTTGACATGGACATGGCAATAAAAGCAGTTCCCACTGGAAGAAACAGACTGTGGTGCAGCTCTCCTGTAAAAGGAGGCAACAGGCGGGTCCTCAGCCTCACAACAATCTTTTCCATCTAACTGTTAAAACTAGAGAAACTACAGTAATCTTGTGTTGCCATAGGTTTCTGCTAAAGATCAAGCAAATACAAATGAGAAAATTCCGTAAGGGAGTTTCCTTACACAAAGTTCCAAAAATCCATTGGAACAGTTTCCAAGAGTACACAAAACCTCAGAATTTAAAATAAATTACATTTTTTACATATTAAATATATATGAGGCAAAGTTTTAAATATACATTAATATATTATCACTCTTAAATTTTATAACTATTTCTTTGCAATAGTGTTTAAGTCCAGAAGCTCATAAATTCTGCAGAGACAGGTCAGATACAGCACAGGGAATGGAAATAAAAATAAATGTATAAAATAAGAAAACAAACTCACACAAGATGATCATAGTTACATTGCTTAATGGCTTTAATCCCTAGTCAGACAATTAATCCCCAGATACAATTACACTGGTGCCAATGAGCCATCTGGGCTGATCCCATAATGAACCTTTTCTAATATGGCAGATGGGCGCAGTGCACAGGTGTGTATCTCTGGGTGGTCTGCATCTACAGCAGTGACATGCCCTCTCACAGTATTAAAAAAGGTCATTGGTCACCTAAACAACATCCAGGCTACCAGGCATGGGAGTGGTTTGCAAAAGGGAGGGCACATTAAACCTGACCCAGGGGGCACAAAGTGTTTCTGAAAGGGAAGAGGGTGTTAGGGGGGAGCAGAGCAGCAGCAGGGAGGAAGTAATGATGGAGAAGGGGGATGAGCTGCAGGTGATGGAGCACCCTGAAAAGCCTCTGAATGGATGAGAAAAATGGATGTAGCCTATGGCAAGGTCAGAAACAAGCACACATCTCCATTTTACTCTCTCTTGACTTTTCAGTAAGAAAACTTCAGAGGTCACAGCAGTCCCCAGAAACAGTCACGTAACTGTGATCAGATCTGCTGCTCTGCTACTCCTCCTGAGAGGCCTGTCACCCTCCCAGGCTCTCTTTCAGATGCTGACACATCGTTCATCCCCGTCCTGCCCATCTTCTGCTTCTGCATCCCCCATATGATTTGCACTTGCTGGATCCCATTCCACAGCCCCCATGGACCATAAGAGCAGTTCACACAGACTGTCTTGCATACTTGGAGACATCCTCAAATTGGGAATTGGCAGAAGGAAGCCGGGAGAGCAAGACACACACAAGTCAGGGCTCAGCACAGGCTGCAGCAGCACCAAACCAGCCAAGAAAGTGCCCAGCAGCTGGTCTCCTTCCTGCAGCTTCAGGGCCCACTGACTAATTCTGTGAGTGATTCAGCTTCAACATGAACTTCTGTATTTTTTCCAGTGTAGATTACAATTCAAGGCAAGGCACATTCAAATTGCACCCTTGGGGTCCCTTACCCTCTTTGCACATCGGGGCTCCATTGCTCCCACCTCCACCCCCATCTTTCCTTCTGCTGCCTTTGTGGTGCAGTTGTTTCTGCTTCAAGTTCACATACACACCTGTCCCCAAGCCCTTCCCTCAGTTATATGCATTTTGAGATTAAACTAATGAGGTACTCCACTGGTGGCAAGCAGTGCTTGTATTCTAAAATGCGGGCACCCTCATTACTCACAGACAGCAGAGCTCTTCTACTGCCACCCTACAATTAAGCAGTTCTCTTTTTTTCAAACAAATGGAAATGCTTCCTGAGAAAGTACAGGCTGTCTGTAGAGGCTAGGTGTAAAAATCTATGCTACTGCATCCATGTCATTAACACTGACTTTCACCACCCAGAACTAGGAGAAACATCATCACGACCTAATGCAATCAGCAGTCTGTCAGATACTACTGGCATTACCACTGGTAAAGGCAAAGCAAAGCAAGAATTCTAGGATTCTAAGTCCTCCTCTTTTTGAATAAGAAGTATCGCCATGAAATGGTTTAATTTGCTCAAGGGTAAAGGGAGCTAAACCTTATCAAGAAATAAGCATGCACACCAGCTTGAACCACCATTTGTTTGGCCCTAAATGTTTAACAAAGAAGGGCTCTGTTACAGCTCTAACACACTACTAGGATTTTACACCTTCTTTTGAAATCACCGTAACAGTCAGACACATAGATCAAAGAAATATAAAACCATTAAAAAGAATTCTACTGCCAAAACAAGGCAGATTAGAGAAAACATGAGTATCTTTCCTGATACCATATGATTCCTCTCTGCCTTTGCCCTCTCACAGCCTGAAAGTCTACATTTACACAAGTCCTCATTTTATCAGAGAATGAATACAAGCAGAAGTATCATTGGGGTAAAAACTCTTACAAGTAAATTCTGGAAATAAAGAAAACATCAGACAGGAAGATAAGGTGTTGGGCAAGCTCTTTAACTGGCACAGCCTTGCAGGCAAGAAGACTGGGACAACAGTGCTGTTCTGAGAAAGAAGAAATGCTGGAAATAACCCCAAAAGTGAATTCAAGTCCTGGAAAGAGCTATGAAAGAGCAAGAGACTGTGTTATACATACAATCATCGTGTGACTCAGGTGTATGGCCCACACTCTTCTTCATAGTTTTAAAAGTGCACTTTTATAGTCTGCCAAGACCGTAGATACTAGACTGGCATACGAAGCAAACAAGTATGTAACACACACAGCATCAACTATTAACATCTAGACAACAAAAAAAAATCATGTGTTCCCATAGATTCTGGCCAAGAAAGAAATTGCATAGTAGAGGAAAGCTTTCCCTGGGTGTTGCAGCATTGATTTCACATGGAAGCAGGCAACAAGCACTGCTCTAAGCATGGTGAAGTATGGGATCCTGACTAACTGGTCTGGCACCAACACAAATTATCCCTTGTGACAAGAAGCCCGGACACATTTGGTCAGCTGACATCTCATACCCAGCTTCTCTCTGCAGTAACCACTCTTAACAAAGTCAAGCCACAGCCTCAGAATGGAAAATGTCCCTCCTACCCTTCTCTTCTCTTCCTTCCTACATAAACTGATGACTGAAGTGGCAAGTCGTCTTACAAAACACATATTAATCAAGCTCTGCAACAATACACTAGCAAGAGGCAGCTCAAGAAGATCAATATTTTTCAAAAGAAATACCACGTGTGAACCAGGTGTACAATGTAAGGACTACTACAAGCTCCCAAAAGCTGCAAGAGATGTACAAGCAGGGTTTAGAGAGAGCTGAAAAGAATATCCTGATAAACTGAATGAAGCTTCTCCCAGGCAACTTGTGACAGTACAAGAGGACTCAAGCTGCACCGGGGTAGGTTCGGGATGGACACTAGGAAGAATTTTTTCAGCATTGGAACAGGCTACCCAGGAAGGTGGTAGAGTCATCATCCCTGCAAGCGTTCAAAAATTGACTGGATGTGGCACATAGTGGTCTAATTGATATGGAGGTGCTCAGCCAAAGGTTGGACTCAATGATCTTGAAGGTCTTTTCCAATCTTAATGGTTCTGTGATTCTAAGTCTGAACTATGCCATCAGAAGCATATATATACCAATGGGAAATTTTGCCAAAGCAGAAGCAACATACTGTAAACAACACAATAATAATCACCTCTTGCAACAAGAAGATGTAAACAAGAACTGAACAAATGCAGAGGAACAGCTACAGTTTCAGAGCTACATTATCAAAGACTGCAAGCTCATACTGGCACATCTACACTTCAGGAGTGCAGGAGGCAAGGGAAAAACACATTTGCATTACCCCATAAGGCAGCACACAGTATCTCAGAATTGAATCTCTTCTTGTATTTGCGAATCTCTGGTGTATCACTCTGTGGCCGTGTATTCGTGGGATTCACATTGACAACTGATCCTTTCCGCGTAGGGTCTTGCCTTATCGCCTCTGACCTCATTGCTTCACTAGAAAATCCTACTGAAAAAAGGAAAAGTAAAGTTCGTGTAATGTCCCACAGGAGATAAATTCTGGCCATATACTCTTTACATCATACAACTCAAATCAGCAGTTGAGAATACTGGGAAAGTCTTTCTTTTTGTAAGAAATGTAAATGGAAAAAGAAAATAAACTATGCAATCCATTGCAAATCAAGTAAAAAGCATGACTGGTAACATTCTTAAGTACTTTAAAGAGCCACTGAAGTCACTGAACCCTTTTTCAATTGTTGTCTTCAGCTACTTTACTTACCCACAGAAGTAACAGTTGTCCCACTAGATGGAGAAATCTGTAGTAATCTGGGGTCTATAAAAGGTGTAAAGGAGGAGGAAGATTTGTGTTTCTGGAGTGTGTTACTAGCGGACTGAGTCTGCAATGTAAATTTCAACTTTATTAATATTAATGACAACAAAAAGCACGGATAACAACAACCAACATTTTAAAGTCACTACAGAATTATGCTACAGAGCCGCCCCCAAGCTTTTATACTTCCTTTATAGATACACAACGTGCTACAGGCACCACACCTGACTAGATACATATGCACACTGCACATGTTATAGCAAAATATAATCAGCTAAAATGCTATCCCTGAACCTCAGCTGCTCGCAAAGCTTTTTAGGACAAGCCACTACAATCAGGCACAAAGCAAGGGAATGTCTCCTCTTTTAAAAATCTGCTTAAATGTAAGTATACTATTTTATCCACAAGCTGTCTACTGCCTACAGTTTTTCAATTTATGAAGCATCTCCTGAATTGAGCTAGTTTTATAAATTATGAAGTTTGATCTCTTGGCTTGTGCAACAAAATCAGAACCATCTGGGATCAAGCATTCACTTCTAGGATGGATTATGTTTCAATGTTTCCTACTGTTCATTCTCCCTATTTTGTTTAACCTGAGCCTCTTGCCAGAAAGCTGCAGCAGGTTCTTCCACCTTTATTTGACAATGCAACATATTAAACCTGTATTGAACAAAGGGGCTCATTAGTGTGGAAGGTGTAGCAAACGGTGATATGACACTATGAATATGTAGTGGATAAAATTACTGGTGCTTGCTGAGTTATGAGGTCTAAACATGAAAAACACAAAGAAAGAAAGACGACAAGTGAAACAATGAACTGTTAAAAGTGGAAATGAAATGACTTAAAAACCCTTGCCAGTTTAGTATTATAGTGACAACCTTGCATACTGAAGCAGAATGGAACAAGTGAAAAATAATATATATATATATATATAAAGGGTGCGCATGTGGGGAAGTTATACCAAGCAGTACGGGGGTTTTGCTCAGCTTTTTGCAAACATAGTTATGAAACACTTCCTTAGCATCAACTAATCTTCAATCTCTGATCTTCCTAAGCTTCTACTCTGCAGAAAAAAACAGCAATGGATCTTCAGAGCGTACCACTTCCCTACACAGCTCAACACCAATAAGTTCCTTCATCACTAGGTACTGCCCCAGCCTCCATTTCCCAAGCTGAGTTAACTGAACCCTGCTTACTTATTGCTTAGATCAAAGCAATGAGCAAGTGTATCTCTGGATCAATCAACTGATCTCTATAACCTACAAGAGTGCACTTTTAGAAAGATCAAAGACCAATGAAGCATAGCTGAAAATTAAGTATTATGCTACATGAATTTCCAGGAGGAAACTCTCCCTCCCACACCCCCTCCTGCTATATGGTTCAGAAGCATTTTTGATTATGTGGTAAACAAGTGCATTGCCATCAGCCTACCCAGCTTACTGCAACCTCTTCTTCTTATCACAGCACTTGCATA
This sequence comes from Grallaria varia, assembly GCA_013396735.1. Taxonomy (NCBI): domain Eukaryota; kingdom Metazoa; phylum Chordata; class Aves; order Passeriformes; family Formicariidae; genus Grallaria; species Grallaria varia. The sequence goes on from VWZG01006628.1 coordinate 169,122, forward strand.
CCTACATGGCAAGAGTCTACCCTGAGAAGCAGCAGCACCTTTTCACAAGTTTTGCTCCCCTGTACCATTCCCTGCTTGAGAGGTTCTCCTTGTAAGCCAGGCTGGCCACCCAACCAGGAGTGGAGACACCATACCAGGCTTCTCACTTACAGCTAGGGTTGGTAAGGGCCAAATGACGCCCTTTGTTCATTCACCTCTGTTGTGAGGGGTTACACACATGGGAAGGACGAGGCTTTCCCACAAGCGCTTGGTAAAGGAAGGCACCACCCTGGGATCAGCCCAGAAGAGCAAGAGAGAGCTTCCCCCATGGCGAAGCCTTTTCTACCTGGACATAACCAGCGCTGAAGAACAGTCATCTTTACACAGCTGCTTTTCACAGTTCACACATACTTGGAAAAAAAAAAAAAAGCAAATATTTTCCTCCTTCATTATTCCAATATAACAATACCTCAGGCTTTTACAATCCTCCCGGGCAACACCTGCTTTGTTCATTCAACCCATGTGGCAAGGTTTAAGGAGCAAAATCCCTCCACAGCCATTTCCTCTCCAAAAGGTGAGTTTCTACAAGCAGCTACCCATATGTGTGGAGTTACTAGTCCAGCCTTTACTGACAAAGCCAAAATTAACTGCTAATTCTGAAGAGGTACATTGCTTGCAATTAGCCTGCTCCCGGAATAAAACAGAATTAAAAAAAAGGAGTATTGGCTTGAAAATGCAGTAGTCAAGTTTAGTTTAAAACGAATGCCATGCAATTAATGACTCACTAAGAGGAAGCAAAAATAGTAAACTGGCAAGTTTGGCGTGGGACTGCTCTAGAGTTGCAGGCTTCTTACACAGAACTGAAATGTGTTATTTGGGGGGTGGGAACAAAGGTGACAGAAAAAAAAAAAGCAAGGGAGATCGGCTGGAGTTCCTTTGCAAACTAGCTACTAGGCAATGCTGCTATAACCCTACGAAAGCAGCCAGCTGTGGTGTAAGACATACCTCATTAGTAGTTAGCTTGTCCTGGGGTGTCTGTGGGGACATGGTGGGTGTCGGCTGGCTGGAGGATGGGGAGGAGGAGGTGGAGGAAGTGGAGGAGGAATGGCTTTGCTGTAAGAGATCTGGCAAGAGGTGAATGCGACCGGCAAAGCCATTGCTCTCATGATGGCTGGCACGCTTTTTGTCAACTGTACTCTGTAGAAAAAACAGGCACACTTGTCTTGCTCAAGTGCTGCTTAAAGGTCTGTATCCCTAACAACCTCTCTCCTTCTCTCCCTCACTTCCTACCTTTTCACATTTATTTTTTAATTATTTTTTTTTTTTTAAATAAACTGATAATCTATTCTTTGCTGCATGGATGGAAAAGGAAAGTAGGCAGAGCTACTAAAATTAATCAAATTCCCACCACTTCCGGCAGGCACAAGCTTGGTTCATGTGGTTGACTTCCACAGCCAGTTCCACCAATTAACAAAAGAGTTACTGTGCTGCTAAGTCCGACACCACAACAGGGACAAGCACATTTTGGGGGTGGGGTGAGGATTTCTTTCCCTATTGTTTTGCTTAAAATTAACTTAGATGCTATACAGATAGCAGTTTGGACTTTCTGGAAAATGCCTGCAGCTAATTATTTAAAACAATAACCATGAAATCTTAATTTTCAAACCAGAGGGCTCAATTAAGAAATTGGCATTCAGTCGTGAAACTCAGAAATGCAATTACTGAGGAAACTCCTATAAGCTAGCACGCTCATTAACACACAAGCTCATTTAAAAGCAGGGAATCATTATCTTTCAGAGGCACAAGAATGCAGTGTTTTCAGAATCAAAGGCAACAACACAGCACTCTAGCTCTGTCCACATTCTCTGCCTCACCACCTATTCTGCTTCTTCCCCACACCAATTCTTGCATGAATTTGTATGTACATGTGTGTGTGTGTTATCAGTGTGATCTGTATGCCTTCAACTGCAGGTTCAAAATAATTTTAAAAAACCCTGAGTGCTCCCACCCCAGTCTCCCTCCCAGCCCCATTCCTGAGACACGTTTGGTTCTATGGTAAAACTAAACTAACTTCTTGCTCCCGGTACTTGCTCCACACACCTGCAGCTTTTCTACCATTCTCTCCCACAGACTTTGAGATATTCTGCATGGTGCTGCCATGGGTGTCACTGGAAAGCATGCAAAACAGAAGCAAGGGGTGAAGGGCTACTCTCCTCTTTGCATGCATCAAACATCTTACTCATCCGAAATTTACTACAGCTGTGTCTTGATAATACGAACAACAAACATAATGTAGAAACAGCATGGGTGAATGAGCGAGTGGGTTAATGAGCACAGAAAGGGTGCAGCACTACACAGGGAAGGAAAAGCAATACCTGTCGAACAATTAAGGTGCCCTCCTTAGAAGGAGTCAAGGCAGGTTCACTCTCCACATCATCATGGACAATCATGGTTTTCACTGACTCTGTTTCACCATTGCTCAAGTTCAACGTTGACCTATTTGTCAGACAAGAAATAACTGGAGTGAGATAACAGCACTAGAGCCCTAGCTGTCACTGCCCTGCACCAAGGCACACTGAAAATTAGTTTGTATTGTGACCTGAGTGGAATATTTATATAATCTGCCAAGAAAAACGTCTCTATCACAAAAAAGTCAGGAGATTGCTAAACACTGCTTCTCATTTTGTAACAAATCAAGGGAGAAGAGGGAAAGGACATTGAGAAGATTACCTTTACTGTTTGAAAATACAAACATACAAGGCTGCTATGGCTTGCTTATAGATGGTGCTAAGCTGAAAGAACTAACATACAAGCCAAAACACCCAAAATTCTTTTCCTTCAATCCCCTATGAGGGAAAAGAGATGCAAAACACTGTAAGAACAACTCACACTGCTCGGACATCATCTGGTCCAGAAGTAGATTCATCTGCTCCTTCTTGTTCCATATCATCATCTTCCTCATCTGTTGTCCCTGACTCCTCACTTGAAGATGAGTAGTCCGTTACTTTATGTGGAGGTCGCACATCCTCTACTGCTCGCAATTCTTTTGCCAATGCAGTTAAATCCTGATGGGAGAGGGAAGAAAAAAAAAAAACAAAAACAAAAAAACCCCTGATGTTGCAAGTAAGAGAGAACAGTTTGCAAGACAAACCTGCAGGATTAGTGCCTGAGTTTGCTCACTTGTCCACTGCTGTGCTTCCACTGCCCCAGCAGCACCGTTTCCTCAGACTTACTCATTCCTAACTGTTACGAAAACTCACTTTCTGATAAATTAAGGCACCAGAAGAGACAGTCTAAGGGGGTCTTGCCATATCACAGAAAAATGTGCACACTCTGAATCTCAACTATCCTGATTATGACTTCAGTTTACCCTATCGTACAATCTGAAGGACACGTACAAGCACCAGGACCCACTCTCACATAGTGGTTGACTGTCACAGTTTATTTTCCTAAACTTTTCAGGTTAATAGCATCCATCTACTATCAGAAATGAAGGACCAACCTCTATGTTTCTTTAAGAAAGCTGACAGATTCGGATGCTACTGCAGTATCATAAGAGATATGGCAAGACAAGAAACTTTGAAGGAAAGCTGGAAATACCGTGAAAACACACCAAGTTTCCCAAGATACAACTGGACACATAGCTATAATAATTGCAGTAGCAGCCAGATAAATGAAGTGTCAGAAATCTTTCATAGAAAGTAGCAACAATTTAAGGTCTTACCACTTCCCCCTGCACCATTCAGCGCAGTATTGGCACATTCAGGTCAAATGCACGATCATTGGTCCAGCCCCAGGAAGGAAGCACAGGATTGAAAGAGAGAAGGGCAAAGGTTAGGAAGAAAGAAGATCAGAGAGTAGAAATCAATCCCAAAAGCAGAGAAAAATCAAATGTTTAAAAAGTACTGTGATGTGTGCAGGCAATTGCACAGTTGAGAACGTGCTGCCACACGCACAGTTAGAAAATCAACTCAAGCTGAGGCTCACCCCCAAGGGCACCACGAATGGAAGTTCACACTGTACTTTTTGTGAGCCTACCTGAAAGAGAAGGTGGACAGGGAAAAGTGGATGCAACTTACAGCAGGCTTAATTGGTCTGAAGACTTCCTTTTTCTCTTCAGGCTTTTTAGGTGCACTTTCATGACGCTGTGATGGCGAACCCTCTGATTTGGATGATGCTGCATGTGCCAAGACCCCGAAAGGAACACAGAACAAAACAGATTAAGCAGGGAGCTAAAATTTGTTTTTCTTACTTCACTTTGAAGAGGGGAAGAGAGGTGAGAAGACTATCAGGTGGTGTCTGACTGCAAGACCTAAGTTTCACTAGTTTGCTATTACACTGTCCCTGAAGGACTATACAAAAAAACATCATTAGCTGTGATTTGTATACGTGCAACTGACCTATGACTGAAGTCAAAGTAAACAGTCACACAACTGTAAATCAAAGACTCAAGTGTGGCCACAAGCTGGAAAACCTCCCTCAGCATCCCACACAACCCAGCTGAGATCTACCCATAGCAGTCTGCACTCTGTCAACAACCATCAAGGTGACAGGCAACAAGTATCAAAATGTGCCCTTGCACGCTTGAGGAAGAGAGCTATGAAGGCATGGAGACTACGCTGCTTGCACATAGGAACATGAAGCAGTGACTGGATGCGAATTAAAGAACAGTGAAACATTATGATGACTTCTGTGCCTATTCGCCTTTCCCAAGCAAGGACATACAGCCAAGGGGGTAAAAGAAGCTAACCCATCTTTGAAATTGCATGCTCAAACATTGTTCCATGTAAGGGTTATCATCCTGAATTATTGATTGTTTCACAGCTTAGAAACACAGTGTTACAAAGGATGGGAGAAGGACTTACATCTCATCCGGAACCGCTCTCCAGACCCACTCTGAGAGCCGGGATGGGAGCCAGGCTGCGAGCCAGAGTTGCTTGAACCCGAAGAACTGCCACTGCCTGGCCTTGGTACAAGCTTCTCCACCCTTTCCCACAGCAGACGAGGTTCTATATTGCTGTATCGGGGAGGGAAGAAATTCTTTGTCACACACTCCAGTTCCAAGTATCTGTTTCTAAACTCAAAAATCACTCTTCCTCAGTGTTTCATTAACAACTCATCTGAAACAACACCGAGCACTGCAGCAGTGATGCTTCACAACACAGGCAGTGGCTCCCTCTGAAATACCTATTACCTTATTTAGGATGGTAAAAAAAGTTTAGGTGGGTACAAGTTATTCTTTTTATATGGAGCCGTCTACCTGCCATTCTTACCTATCTAACCCAAAGTGGATAGTTCTCTCAGCCTGCATGCAGAAGGTTTAAAATTGGCTAAGAAGTGTCCTGAGTACCCAAGCACAAGCCAAAAAGAATACCCTCACCCCTGTCCAGTGTGCCAGTTCTAGGAGGACCTGTCCATGTTGCTCTGCTGAGCTCAGAAATCATGCCCCTCCTCCCCCTTCCTGACCTCTGATGCTCTGGGTCATTGCTCTTGGATGCTTTTCCCCTCCTGAAGTCTGGTTCTGGCTTAGAGGCCAGAAGTTTCTGAGATCTCTTCGCTTTACATATTACAGACACTTCTGACAGTAATGCGCACAACATGCCCAAGCCAAATTGATCTGTTGCATCAAAAGGCAGGATATTCATAAATGGCCACATTTTTTTCCAAAATCTTAAGGATATTGAAATTATTGCTAAAGTTACAGGAAAGGCAACTCAAAGCAGGAGAGGGAAGAAGAAATTTTGCCAGTGTTAGTTGGCACGTGTGCTGTATCAAGGGAAATTAATATTAGTCATTACTGAAAATGGACCCAACACCATCTTCCTTTCACATCCAATAGGCATTGCCAAAACCTGTATGGAAATGCGTGATTTCCCATGAGCCTTTTTCTTCCAGTTCAAGAAAAGTGAGGCTTACAAACCTCGTGGAGTTTCTTTGACCTGCTTGGTTATTTTGCTGCCCACTGCCCTGCAGTGGAGAATCACGGCGGGACAGGACTGGTGATCGGGATGTTGTTCTCACAGGTACCTTGGAAGAAAAAAGATTGTGTTAAACTCATGAAGAGGAGAGAGAGAAGAGGAAGATTAAACCTCTCCTGCCACAGAATATATTCTTAAGATTTTAACACTAAGTCCAAGCTAGCATCAATGACCAAAAGCAATAAACAAACACCCATAAAACCAAAAGCCTTAGTTGTGATGCTATTCAAAATTTGAAGACAACCCAAAGTTTAGTCTTAACATTAAGAAGGGTTTAATAGTTACCACACAAACACATACACGACCTGTTACCCTCCCAACTACTGAGACATTTAAAAAGAATATGGCATTTTGACTGAAGCAGGGGAGGCACAAAGCAATTTGCTGAAACAGCATGAGAATTAGGAGAATAAGCTCAAGGGAACCAAACAAATGCCCAGGAATGGATCAGCAGAAGGCAAAGACTGGTGGGGGAGCAAGAATATACTCAGAAGAAGCAAATCCCAGTGGATGGGAGGGGAGATAGGAGGAGGAGAGGAGAAGGAAATATATTGAATGTTTCCTTTTTGTTCGGTTTTAAGTAACTGTATGATTCATAGTTTGGGTTGCTAACAGATGAAGAGGAAAATTAACTCTGAGCAATAACCTCAGGGATGTTTTAAATTTTTTCCTGAATATGGTCATGACCTGTTAACTTTGCAAAATAAATTGTTTCTTTGAAACAGCAGCATTCTGTAAATAATTGCCAATTTTATATGAAGCTTCAATATTGTACTTAAGGTTGATTATCATTAACCCATTGACTGAACACCTACTTTATGATCTGTCTTCCAAAATAATGTTACCAATGCTGGCACAAGGGCACGGTCTTCCCAGTGCTCAGCGTATCACATCCTTAAGAAAATTATAATTATTAGTTAAAAAAATAGCACACATCTGTCTTTCTACTCCTTACCCTTGGAGGCACCTCGTCACTGTCTGATCTAGCCCAAGCCTTTTGAGTGGGGTCAGGTACCTCCGACTTAGAGTCAGAACTCTGATTTAGCACTTCACTGCGTGAAGGTGGATATGGGTCCTGGGAACGAAGATGGTGATGAGCAAATTTGGGAGAAGGGTCACTGAAGGAATGGGATCGCGAGACAGGGGAAACATTGTTCTTGAGAGATGCCAGATGGGACCACTGTACCTTACAAGAAAACAAAACATAAAACATTCAATGCGCTCAGTATAACCGGCTTTCCAATTAACACAGAATAAAGGCAGGTGGGGTGGGCAGAGACAAATTGGTTATGGCATTAGATAAGCGTGGGGTGGAATCAATGCACTTAAAAGCAAGGCAAGCGCCCAAAGAACGTAACAGACTGAAAATACAGCACATACGCATTTTTCTGTGAGATACACTCTCCACATACACATACACTGGTGCCCAGAAAAACGGGACCCAATATCTGCCCCATGAACCTAAGTCCAAAGGCCACTCAAGACAGAAGCCTCCTTCTATTCCCCAGTCTTCAGTGGGCTTTGGCCAGGTCTCATGGCAGCACTGGTGGGCTGGAAAATTTGAAGTGGATATCCAATTGAAGAAATGTACAAAATTAAAGAACGCTCTAAATTGTGCAAACCAAGAGACATTTATGTTTCCTAATCAATTTAGGAACTAGATACAGTTCCAAATTTTTGGAGAAAGACCATAACACAAAGCCTTTATTCCATTACAGTAATTTCAATATATATAAAAAACCATAATATATATTGTATATAGTATACATATGTACAATGCATATTATACTTACATCATATATGTACCATATACTGTACATATATACATATCTAGACACAAACTACACACATACACACATGTATTCAACTACAAACATTAAGAAGGCACAAAGTTACTCCAGTGTTAAATTCCATTGGGATTTCTATTGAAATCCTTATTGACCCTTCAGCCTGTTTTCTCCTTGTGCATAAACCTGTCTTTCAGAGTTGATTTCTGAAGCTAAGGAGAAGGAAAGGTCCCAACTGAGGAACACACTGTGTCCACACCTAATAATTATGCTAAACTTTGCTTTCAATCCCAGTTTCAGTAGGCTGGATGTATTTGGTTTTGTATGATTATTATTTCCTCAATTTTAATACACACAGCTGTTGAAGAGCCTGATTATCCTTAGAATGAGTAGAAGACACAGGTTCTAAAAGTAACTGGCACAGAGAACATGAAGGTACAAGTCCAATATTTTGAAATAGTCATAGAGGTTTGAATAAAAGCCAGGAATTAATGAGTAAGAGATGAAGTTCTGTCCTGATTTCTCCCACTCTGTTCAATTCTCCTGTTGCCCAAAAGAACTGCAATACCTAGTCACAATCAGGGATGTTTTTAGCTTGCACTGCCATCAATTGACTTTACTTCAAAGAAGAAAATTCTGCATGGAAACAGAGGAATTGAATGCAGAACTATACTGCTTAATTTACTATACCTAAATTGCTCAGAATTTATGGGCTATGTCTAAGTTTTAGACAAAGGTTACTTTTTCAATTCATGCCATAATTCCTGTGAGATGACATATCAAAATCGGGAGGCTCTTCATTAGAAAACAGAACAACAGCTGCCATGCAGCTCAGTGGTTTCAACCACTTTTTCATTTTACAGGGGTGGTACAGATCCCTATTTAGCAACTGTAGGCCTACTGACAACAAACTTGCTTTTCTTAGTCATGTTTCGTAAATCTCTTTGAAACAGTGCTCATACCATTAAAACCCACTTGTTTAGTTAGCTTCTCTCTGCAAAAATTCTAAAAACCAAGCAGGCTCACTTTTTTTCCTTTTTAGTAGTAAATACATTGCACAGAGCACATTCTGAATTGTAGAAGTGTTCTGCAACTGTCACCAGTGTTTAGCCCATCACATCACTCTTGTACAGATAATGGAATGCAACAGTTCTAACCTAGCTCTAACACTGAAAAATCTCAACCAAAAAAACAACCCCACCAAACCCACAAATTCATCAGTTTATCAATAAAATAAGCAAAACCGGACAAAGAGCAAATCTACTGAATAAGCTACTTTGTGTAACAATGTTACCATTTACCTAAGACTTTCTAAGTGCCAAGATGTGCAAATTTGAAGGAAATGTGTTTCACGCTGGGACTTCTGCATCTCCAGGCTCATCAGGATTTTCCTGGGCACTTACCTGGGGCTCCATTGGCCTCTGCAGGGCAGGCTGAGCAGGTTCTGAGTTTCCATTGGAAAAGGACTCTGATCTTGAAGGCACTGGTGGCTCCAACACTTTGCCCATCTGTTTAGACTGTGCTTCAGGGGAGCCCTGATTAGTTTTTCTAAATCTCTCCTCCACCTAAGCCAAAATAAATAGAGGTTAAGCCTTGAGTCAATAGAACCAACTACAGCAGAAATAGAAAGGTATCACCTTTTCTTTACCACAAAGAAACCAAATATATTTGGCATTTGGCAGGATTTTTTCCACACCGCTTTTGCCAGCACTGTAAGTTTGCTGAGTAAGCTACACCAAAGTGGTAAGTATGCCAGTATGGAAAACCCATACAAGAAAGAGACAAGATACAGGAGGCAGTAAGATGTGACATAATACGATGAAAGGCTATTATGGGGCTTCTTTCTGCCCAGACTAATTATTATCCATCTGTATTTTCCCCACAAACAATAAAGCAGATATATGAAAACAGAAACAACTTTATAATATAAAAGTACATTTCCCACTGCTATCCTTTACTTTAGTTCTAACCTTCTGAAACCAATGGGTTTGGATTATCCGCTTTCCTCTGCTTCTCTCTTTGGCAATGAAAGAAGAGATAGGATATGCTTCTCTATAAGATAATACTGCAGTCTGTTCGCCTTTAGGGACAAAACTGTACAACTGATGACCCTCTTTCTTATCAAATAATCCCAACATCACCTCATAGACTTCAGAGGACAGTCCCGGCAGCTTGTTCTTGGGAAGGTGTAGATGTGGTCATACATTAACCTCAAGAGCTTGTTGAGGGGAAGACTAAATCAGATGTGCTCAGTCCTCAGAAGAATACCAAGCAAGGCCCCCACACAGAAACATCACCTATTCCAAGGCCACAGCATTGAAAACAAAGTGGGAATTATGAAGGGCAAGAGGCAGAAAGAAAATATTCTCCCATTTCCTAAGATGATCTGTTGCTGGAACCAGGGCAGCACGTGTGTTTCTGCAAGAGGATTTGTCTCTGAGGAATGTCCAACTTCCACAATTTTATCAAAGTCTCAAGCAAAGATTAAACTGGCAGCTTGGGTTGATTTAATTCGCTTGTGCCTGAAGCACAAAACCAGTGTTGGGGTGGTTTCCTAGCAGTAACAGTCTGGAGAGACTGTCTGTCAGAAGACAGAAGCAAATTTCCAGGACTCCTCACCTCAGCTGGGCTGCTATACAAACCTAACCTGCCTCTGCTTTCCAAAATTTGAGAATAATAACAGTTTGCCTATGGGAACAAGCAGATAAGCTTCTGCCAGGTCTACACAAAATACACCATGTCTTGGGAAGTACAACAATAATGGAGGCAAGCGTCTTCACCATACAATTATTTTCACCACCATGTTCAACCTCACAGAGCCATCCTTTAAAGTTTAAAAAACAGGCCAGACTCCTTGTTATGAATAGAACAAGGAAAAGCCCGCAGTCCTTCTGTCTGAAGGAGGAGGTTTTCACATCTCTAGCTGCAGATGATAGAAGGTTTCTTCCACAAAGCACATGAACTGCATGAGCCACATGTCTTGAAAACAAGGTAAGAAGTGGGAAGGCAGAGAGTGCATCCCTGGATAGAAACAGGCTGTGTTCCAGTCATCTGACTGTCTGGACCTGACAATGATATTAAGCTCTAAGCTCCCCACTGCTTCCCAAAGTCAATCTTAGAAGTCCTTTTCCTTATATCCTCATTCCTACTGCAATGGGGAAAATAACCGATCACCATTAAACTTCGCTAGAACAGGAAAGTCAGTCCGCTTTGGCTTATCACCCCTGTGGTCAGCCCCTCCGCAGATGGAGACTTTCTCTGGTAGTATGTCCAAAAGTATGAGGCACAGAACGCTCATTTCAATCCACTATTTCATGTGAAATGATGTCAGTTAATGTCTGCTGTTAAGATTAACTGGTGTCACTCCCACTGCCATACTATACTTCTACCACACTTTCTAAAAATACTATTACACACCAATATCTGGGAAGATTTGACCACTAACATCTTTTCTGTGCCTTTACTCTTTCTAGCTAGAGCAATCACAAAAGAAAAAGACTACAACAAAAAAAATAGCTGAGTCAGTGGTTCTCCTAAAGGATGTAACACATGAATCTTCATGAGTTTCTCTCCTTTTCAACTCTGAAAGGAAAATGGAGCAGATACATTCTGCATCTCTTCAGAGCCAGGATTCGGGTTGGACAGAAGTGCTAGACTGGCACTATGCTTTCACTGAGTCTTATTAAGAGTGTGCAACAAGGACAGGAGAGCTAGTTCCATGTCTGCACCACCATGTATCAGATAAGTCTGAATTTCTTCCAAGTAAGAGAGACATACACTTCAACCATCAAGCCGAATGGATGGAATAGCACAAACATGGGTTACGAAGAACCAGGACAACAACATCTAAAAGAAAATGAGTTTGTGTCCACCAAGCCCAAACAGTAACACTTCAAAGACTAAGAAGCACTACTGGATGAAGGCAAACCAAGAGCAATTTTATCATGTTCAGTAGCCCCAAGGATACTTTTGTTCTTGTTCCAAAATGTATTTACCTAGTTCCCACATGCTGCTGATGAATGCTATTAAGAACTTTGACTAGCATTGCCCAGTCTGGTGGTTTGTGGGCAGTATGGTTCTCAAGGGAAACATAAGAATAAGACCACTGAAAGAAAGCCAAGTATGCATCAAAGAGGCAATTACTTGCTTAGCTTACCCATGGACCAATGGAGACAAGGGACCACTCACTGAAACAAACAGCACTCTGGTGACTTTTGACTGACTTGTAAGAGCCTGAAGTCCAAGAAGGCAGCACCATAGAGTTTCAAAAGAGTGGGACATGATCACAGAAGAGAATACTTAACACTCCAAAAATGAAACTAATGAAATTAAGGTTTGTGTTCATGAGAAGGAAATTTCAAACAGCATACATTAAAACATCAAATGTGTAAACACGTGCTGTGTGCAAATATCCCTTAGAGGTCTGTGCTTTCCAACTGTGTCTCAATTTCCAATCACCAGTACTTGCCAGAGATGCAGATCGCCAACTACACCAGTGGTTCCTATAAAAGCATGTCTGATGAAGCACAGATGCTTTCTGACATGATGCTTCCAAAACCAGGTCCCCTTGGTCTGCAGCCTTCTAGACCTTCTTTCCAATTTCTATACCTCAAAACTCTGAACTTCAATGATTGCCGCAGAAGTACTCAGGAGTAACTGCCCTCAGGTTTGGAAATCAGTGGCCAACAGTTTAAAGTATTCTGCTCCTTATGAGTGATGCTTTGATCTCCAGCTCTACTGTAGCAGAACTGCAGTCATGCTAATGCAAACAGGCAAAGACGCAGTTAGCAGATTCCTGCCCACAAGCAGGACTTACCTCACGTGCTCTTTCAGCAGGCTCATAGTGGGATTTTGGCTCAGGGGTATGATAGCTTTGTTTATTTCTTTCTTGCTGCTGCTGCTGCTGCTGCTGTTGCTGCTGCTGCTGCTGCTGCTGCCGCCTGTGGTCATGCTGCAGCGACAGGAGGTAGGCTTGCTCCTGCTGCAACTGGCGTTGGAGTCGCTCTGCCTGTCGGTGCTCCTCCATCTCTCGCCATCTGTATTCCTTTGAGAGAACAGGTGAGTAATTCAAGACATTACATTGACTGTATGGTGGACATGTCCCTATCCATCCCGTTAAAAATGCACCTTTCTGGTTGCTGTTGCGTACTTTTTTTTTTCTTATTTATTTTTTGTTTGTTTCATTGTTAAGTGTAATGAAGAGCTAAGTTAGACCCATATGGCTTGTATCTCATGTTGGGAAAATCAGGAGAGTACTGCTAAGCTTGACACAATTGTAGTGTAATGTCAAAACTGATTTTTATTAAAGGGAAAAAAAAGTTATTTATACTAAATCCAGTGTAAAGTTCAAAAAACAGTGACTTAGACCAACACTAGGCCATTGTATCCTGGGGTGGATTTACATATCATGTGTGCTTTTGATCTGCAACACAAGCACTCTAGTTCTTCACTGAATGCCAAGGTCTGTTCAGAAACTCCACCACCACACCAGAACTGTTTCACTTTAACATAAAGCCTCCGCTTACTGCCCAGAAAGCAGTGTGACCATACAGCACTTCTCATATGTGCCTGTCAGCCCACAACACTAGCATAAATGGCCTTTTAATCAAGCTCCTTTGTTGTCATACTGTCAGTGCAGCTGTGCCCGACTGAGGGAAGCCTAGGACTGGCCGAATAAATGGATCCTATAGCTACTGAACAAAACAGATACAGTGCTTTACCAGTAACATGGCCTGCTCCTGGAGCAGCTGCTGCTGTAGAATTTCCAAGTGCCGCTGCTCCTCTTCTAGCTGTCGCCTGATATACTCCTGTCACATAGAAATTACCCAGCAATAAATTTATTCAAAAGGAATGCATCAGAACCCCTTGGGTGGAACACCACACGCTACTTCCCCAGTTCAGCTTTAACGAGAAATGTACTTCAGGATGGATTAGTGCCTGGAGAAAAATTTAGGAAGCCCTGTCTCCTGAGCATTGGATTTCGGCCCCTTCTGTTCTGAAATTTGCACTCCTGTAAATGTTACAGGCATGGGCCAGAGCTCATTTATGTATTTTGGAAGTGGTTTCAAGAAGCAGCAAAATGCACTTGAAGGTTTTGGAAAGTTAAAACACAGCAAGTCTGACTCAACATAGCCAATACAAAGTCACATGCAAGTTGTATTAAACATTAGTGTGTTGCACTGGTGCGATGAACTGTTAGCAACAGCTAGAGCCAGGCATAGTGTAGGCAGAGCTGGAGCAAGCTCCCCCAGAGGGGCTCTGCCAAGTGCAGTTGGGTCCTGCCCTGCCGTCTCCCCTGCCACCCTCACCAGAAGCTTCTCCTGAGCAAATGCTGCCAGCCTTGCTGAATTATGCGATGGTTATGACACAAACAAACATCCACCAGGAAACAGATATTAGACCAAACTTGCTTGCTCTTGCAATCTATCCATCTCTTCACCTGCAGCCTCACAAGACATTTACCCACTGCCTCATCTACCCCCTGGAAGAACTCAAAATCTGAAGCACCAAACCCCAGCTGGTAACATCCTATCATGCAATTAATGGAAGTATGTAACATGTGCATGCGCACACATACAAGCACACGCACACATTTACAGTGTATGCATAAAGAAATTAATGGATCAGTGATACAGTGATGGGAGTTATAGAAAGTCTTGCGACAGACTGATGAGATACACTATACTGTTGTTATGCATGTTGGCTGAGCCACAGTTTGAGTTAACAAAAATTCTAAGAGGGGACATGTCTTTTCTTCTGAAAAAAAAAGAACAAAAATTCAGGGTGGTTCAGCTTGGCCATGTCAATTAACCATTTGTCAGTATTGGCACTGTGTGTAATTAGCATTTCAACAGTTTAAAAAGCAGCTGGGGGAATGCCCGGTGTCTGCCCAAAAGCAAATTGCTATGCTATAATTAGAGATTTTCCATATATTTATTCCCACTGGTTAGTCTTCTCTCCTCTTGACTCAAAAATTTTTGAAACATACACAAACACAATAAAATTACCCAGCAATACAATCATCAATGATCTCAAATACAGTGACTTTATGTAAGAAAAAATTAAGATATATCAGGGCCAAACCCAGCATTCCTGAAGTTAATGGGAAATATACAATCCGTCTCTAGGACAGAAGTTTTGGACCTTTATTTAGGATCAGTATTTTGCAGTACATGCACAGTAAATATTTCCCTGATTATCACCCTGATTAAAGTTATTAAAGTATTTTTAAACATGCAGATTTCATGCAAAAATATAGCAGCTGAATTTCACAATTCAACAGGCTTCTCACCTGTACTTTCAATATATTAAGGGCACACTAACATAAGTTAAGACATATTTGTTGCCTGAACTGGCATACATTATTAAAGCTGATTTTAAATAGACAGAGAAGGAAACTGCATATTTAAGTTTTAGGAAGGAAAATCATCTGCAGCTCAAAGATTCCATCTCAAATTCAGAGTATTCATAGTTCATGACAAGCCTCTGACCAATTCTGGGTGCCAGAAGTTGACACGCAACAGAGCTGCCCTTTTCTTGAGAGGCCTTCTGAACAGGGGCATGTCCTGCAAGAACCCCTGATCCAGCAAGACAAGCCTAGAAACAATTTTCAGCCCCAGTGATGGTTTTGCCAATTCTGATGATTTTTAGTCCAGCCCAGGGGCATAAGCTGGATTTAGAATGAATACTGCAACAAGACTTCTTTTTTTGAGGGAATATTGAGTCTGCCAGAATTTTCCATAAAGCCCCCCAATCTATGTTAGTGCATTTTTTGTCAAAAACAACAAAAATGGGAGAGTTAGTGTTAGGTTGCCTCTAAGCTGATTGAGGCCTACTAATTTTTAAAAATTAAATTAGAATTTAGAAGAAACAAAATTATTCACTTATATCTGTATTATGGACTCACCTGCTCCCTTTCTACCCTCCTCTTTTCCTCCTCTGCTCTTCTTCTCTCTTCCTCCTCCTTACGCCTCCTCTCCATTTCTTCCAGACGTCTTTTTTCCTCCTGTTCTCTCCGCCTTTGCTCACGCTCTTGTTGCCTTCGAGCTTCCCTTTCTCTTCTTTGTTGCTACAAAAAAGGCAAAAGAAACCACAAAGTTTTACTTTTGTTGTTATCAAAGAAAAGAGGTGGGGTTGTTTTCTATGGTGAGGAGCAAGATTTACCAGGACTGGCAAGCTCTACAACTGAGCGACAAAACATTTTATGCAAGTGTTCCACCAGGAAGCTAACTCATACCCAGCACTCATCTATCTCCAAAAGCAGCCTCACATACTCTCCAGTTTCTTCATGCGTACACACAAAGTCATGTACCATATTCCTGACAACCAAGGCACGGAAGCTCATTGCTCTCTTCAAGAGAGGCTAATGATGAAATCTCAATCTTTGAACAACAGGTGAACAAAAATCTTAATCATAGTGATGACTTTCTTGACATCAACAAATTACCTTCATGTTGCCAAAATGGAACTATCAACCCTGCTGAATCAGCTAACTCAAATGACAACTCTCTGAACTTTCTATGAGTAGCTTCTCTTAAAACAATTCATGGTCTGCTAAGAATTTGGGGATGTTGCCCCAACATCCAAGCTCAGCTTAATGGACTGCTCAAAACTTTGCCTAAGAGAGAAGAAAAGCTGACCAACAGCACCTCAACCCCTCCCAGATCATCAAAAGCACCTATATGTAGAAGAGGAAAAACAGCTGAACTAAGCTTGGACACACAGATAAGCTCCCACACATGACCCAAATACAAACTAAAGCTGATAAGTCTGCTCAAGTCTGAAAAGAACCTGAAAACAGCTCTAGAAAGCATGAACTGACTCATTTATGTCTATAGAGCACCACATATGACTTCAGAGGAGACATTTTAAATGCCCATACAGTCGTGACCAACTCTTCATGCACTTCAGCAGAAGCATCCAGTTACTCCACCTACCTCAAAATCCCAGGCAGCCTCCCACAATTGCCTAAGTGTTAAAAGACCCAGCTGTCTCCTTTTCAACTATCAACTGGGAATATCTCTACATCATTTACTTCCATTATAGGTTTCTAGAATATGCTAAAAAATATAGAAGAAATTTAAACAAACAAATAGCATGCAAAAATTTAATCCCAAGAACAAAAATGAAAACCTACATTGGTTATTCCTTATCACACTTAGGTTAAGGTTAATACTATCCCAATTTCTGTTGAAGCAAAGCTACCACAGTTTTAAGGCACTCCAAGTAATCTTGGAAGAAAGAGCACTCAGACTAAGCTTTTATTTGGGCTCACGAACCCTATTACTGGTGTGCATTTCATAGTTGTACTCAGCTGAACAAGCAAAGGCTGATTTACACTTGCTGTGTTACTTCATGGGATGACTTTTCTCTGCTTGGCACATTATCCTGCATTACTATGAAGTAACTGGAAGATCAACAGCCTTTCCATCTTCTGGAAAGGATACTGACATGACAGTGTGTAAGAAACACTGGGGGGAAAAAATAGATGGTGTTTGGTGTTCTCCGGGCTTTTCTGTAAAGATAAATTGTCAATGTCTCATCCCTGGAGGTGTTCAAAGGCAGGCTAGATGGGGCTTTGGGCATTGGAAGGTGTCCCTGCCCATCGCAGGGGAGTTGGAGCTAAACTGTCTTTAAGGTCCCTTCCAACTCTAACCGTTTTGTGATGACATGAATTAATAGCACTTAAATAATACAGGCTGCTTTCCAAGTCTCTTTAATTGACTAAAGTTCAGGGAAAGACGAAACTTTCTTGAAGACCACTGTTCAAATACACTCACGCTATAACTATGACACCCTCTTTCCTAGCCCATAGCACCATCCTGGGTGCACTACCACCTTCCTTTGCCATACGAAATAAGCCCTTTTCTCCCCCACATTTTCTGTATCTTCTCAGAAACACAGCTTCTTTGCTCTTGCATCTCTTTTAACTAAATCCATTTACCAGCCTTTTCGCTCGTGCTTAAGAAAGCTCTCTTCAATGAAGGCAGATATAAAAATAGCAAAAGCGCTGGAAGGCAGCTACAGCATGTGGTGCATTTCATAGGTTTCACTGCTTCCCTTCTCTCGTTTTTCAAGGACTGTAACAGGATTAAGTAGGCACTTTTATTTCTGAATATACACATCAGTGTCAAACAATTTCTAGATTTAAGTAAATATATTCAGGTGCTTCTTGGCTAATCAAGTCTGACAGGCTCTTTGTTTAAGAAAACTAAGATGTGAAGCACAATAATATTGTTGCCTAGAGGATGCAAGAGACAGCACACTGCTGACTGGTTAATATGCACATTTATCAACTCAAACAATATTGTGTTGACATTGTTAAGTGGATATATTGCAGATCTTGGGATGGCATCATTCTCACTACAAGGAAGATGGGCAAATTCATTGCTTCTTGAATTAATTCAGAAGTATTCAGCAATAATTATTAATAACTGAACTTAACATGAGAAAAGTAAGTTACAAATTGACTGAGAGCCAGTTTCCAATGGCGTCACAAAATAAACAAAATCAACTGTTAAAAGTGAGACTTTTAAGCAAATCTTGATCCAGATATCTAGCTCAGTACAATAGTAGACATTTACTACTCAGCAAAAGGGGGAAAAAAAGGATTTTCTGTCACCAGCACGCATTTAAGTCAAATCTCCAAAGCACAAATGTGCTATTGTCTATCTACCAAAGTACACACAGACATGGGGGTTTCTCAGCATCAATTCTGCCTTCCCAACAGACACTGCCTCAGCCCCTTGCCAGGCACATGGGAAGGGAGGTACCCGGCACTGCAGGATCCCACACAAACACCCTGCACGATCCCCTGACTCCCAGACCTAGCTGTAAATCAAAGATTTCACTTCCTTTGCATGTGGACTTTGAAACCTCAGAATCAAACTACTGGTCACTATCAAAGTGCAATTTACTTTTAACAAGCACAGGGAAAGGAAACCTACAGTGACAACCATCTCTAGGGTCCTAGTCTACATCTTGTCAAAGCAATGGCAAAACTGGTTGGTGGCAAGTTGCACTGACCCCATTTGGCTTCAGAAGCAGCCCTTTAGCTGACTTCCTACCATCCTTCTGTTGGCACAAGGTTGCCTTCCTGACTGCCCCTAGCAACTCCTCCATGAGGACACACCAAAACCTTGATCACCATGTTTCTTAGGCTTGCCCAAAGGAGGGCAGAGGTACGAGGGCAAACCATTAGTTAAAACGAACATCATTTCTGCTTATAAAAATTGGCCTTCTGAATTTAGTATGATCGTCAGATACTGTAATCTTTATCATGTACTACAAAAAGACCTGATGTAAAACACTGTTGTCCGATAAACACCTGGTATAGATCTAGATTCCTGAAATTATGGACGCATATCCAGAGCTTCTTTAGTTAGATATGGTATTACCAACTTTCTTGTACATGTCAGATGAAAATCTTATTTCCAAGGAGCTAACTGTAAGACCAGAAGGTAAGGGTAAGAACTCTCCAAAGAAATTTCAGGCATGCCAAAACAGGATTTTGACAGAACCCATATTTCCTCAAATTACTACATTTCACAAAATGGGCATTTACCATGCAAACAACATAAAACCAAACCAAACCAAAAAAACTCAAACCAAACTAAAACAAAAGACCCCACCCCAACAAATAAACAAACAAAAAAAAACCCCACCCAAAACCAAAAAACACCACACAGAGAAAACAGTGTCAATACTCTTGCTCCTTGTCTGGTTCTAGGGTGCAATAATGATGATCTCCTAATGGAACTTGACATCTCCAAACTGGAAGTCCATGCAGTAGAGCATGGTTTACCAGGAGGGGGCAATGCAACTACACATGCAATTGGTATATGCCAACGAATTCAGGCCCTCATTCATACAGAGAAATGATGGAAGATAGATAAAGATCCTCTAATTTAAAATTCATAAAATATTATTACTCAGTCTTATATTCAGACAAATATTGATAAATACATATATTAAGTATTTCTTGCACAAATAATTAGGTAGCCTGGTATCAGCTTATGAAGACATTAATAAAGAGACTTCTGCTTCATCCACACTAGAGACAAACCAGAAACTTCTTACTCAGTACCAATCCAAGCTGCAAGCAATTCAAATTAAGCAGATACGAATAACCTCACCTTCTGAAAAAGAAACTAAGGCTTGGCAAAAATTGCCTGCAGGTACACCTACATTAGCATCTTGGTTCAGATCAGGAGTGCTCTTTTGAAGTGAATCATCCAAACATATCCACTTATCCAGTTTTGTTTCATATTTTGCAGATGTCTTGGAGTGCCAACCACTCCTTTTGGATGAAATTAAGAAGGCAGATCCACTCCAACCACAGGCAGGCATGCAGTCTAGACCTCAGCTAGTCCAAAGAAATTCCTCCATTCCTTTAAAGACATGGAGTGAAATCTTCAGGTCCTCAGCATTTTAATTATTCTACTCCACAATCTGCTTCTACAGGACTGTATTGCTTGCCAGTGGAGCTATAACCTACCACTTCAAAAACACCCTTAGGTTCTCACAGCCAGGGACAGAAACACCATTTACTGAAGTTATCCTGAACTGTGGAGATTAGCACAGAACGGGATTCCAGCACAATCAATTCTGAATTTCCCGAACCAGACTCAGTTTAGCAAAGCATAAAATCAAATGCCTTTTAATACCCCAAAACAGCTGTCACCATGTTGCTGAACAGAAACATAGACATACCTGATCAGCCAGAACAGCTCAGATTACTTGTTTTAACTATCTAAACACTGACACAGTTCACAGAATCACAAAATATACTGAGTTGGAAGGGACCCACAAGGCTCTTGCAACCCTTAGCCCTGCCTAGGAACATCCCAAAGAGTCACACCGTGTGCCTGAAAGCATCACTCAAACACATCTTGAACTCTCGCAAGCTTGGTGCGGTGACCACTTCCCTGGTAAGCCTGTTCCAGTACCAATCACCCTCTGGGTGAAAAACCTTTTTCTAATCTCCAACCTAGACTTCCCCTGACAACTTCTCTTGGGTTCTGGTCACTGGTCACCACAGAAAAGAGATCAATGTCTGCCCCTCTTCTTTTTCTCACAAGGAAGTTGTAATTGCAATGAGGTCTCTCCTCAGTCTCCTCCTCTCCAGGCTGAACAGACCAAGTGACCTCAGCCGCTCTTCACACAGATTCCCCTCAAGGCCCTTCATCACCTTCATTGCCCTCCTTTGGACACTCTCTGAGAGCTTAATATCTTTCTTATATTAAGGTGCCTGAAACTGCACACAATATTCAAGGTGAGGCTGCCCCAGTGCAGAGCAGAGCGGGACAATCCCCTCCCTCAACTGGCTGGCAATGCTGTGCCTGATGCCCACCCAGAAAGGGTTGGCCCTCCTGGCTGCCGGGGCACTGCTGACTCTGATTCAACTTGCCATTGACCACGACCCCCAGGTCCCTTTCTGTGGCACTGCTTTCCAGCCTCTCATTCCCCAGTCTGTACAAACATCCAGGTTTGTCCCATCCCAGGTGCAGAATCCAGCACTTTCCCTTGTTGAACTTCATATGGTTGGTCATTGCCCATCCTCTGATTTGTTGAGGTCTCTCTGCAGGGCCTCCCTGCCTTTGGGGGAATCAACAGCTCCTCCCAGTTCTGTGTCATCTGCAAACTTGCTTAGTATCCTTTCCAGTCCTGTGTCCAAGTGATTCATGAAGATGTTGAAGAGCACAGGACCAAGATGGAGCCCTGTGGAATCCCACTAGTGACAGGTCACCAATTTGATGTTGCCCCATTCACTATTACCCTCTGTGCTCGATCCATGAGCCAACTGCTCACCCATGGCATGCTGTTTTCATCCAGCTGTGTTGGACATTTTGTCCAGAAGGATCCTGTGAGAAACAGTATTGGAAGCTACACTTAAATCCAAAAAGATTACATTGAGTGGCTTCATTTGATAAACTAGGTAGGTATAAGGGAACATATATGCAGGTATTCCCTCAAAAATGCCAAAGCAGTGGAAAGGATTCAAAAAGGTTTATTTCAGAGGCAAGGATGCTGAAAACTCACAAATCCTCACAGTGCTGCACAGCAGCACCGGGCCTCCGGAAAAGGCAAACCTCCCGTTCATTCTCCGGCTTTATAATCGCTTCCCCCACATAGGCTCCACCGCTGGCTGGTGAGGCCCTGGAGCACCTCTCTGAGTGTTGTGTCTCTTGTACCCAGGGAGTCAACTCCTGTGGAATGCACGTGGAGAAACATCGAAAACTGTCTTGGGGAAAGACGCCTCATTTCAGGCAGGAAACCTTCCCTGAGCAAAAATAACTGTCTCCTCAGTAGCAATATCTTTCAGAAAAGAATTATTTACCCCTACAGTGGTTTACCTTGTCATAAAAGGAAATCAGGTTGGATAAGCAGGACTTTGCTCTCATGAAGTCATGCTGGCTGTGACTGATGACTGCCTTGTCTTTAAGGTTTTTTTCAGTACTTCCCAGAAAAATCTTCTCCATAACTTTGCCAGGCACTGAAGTGAGACTGACAGACCTGTAGTTTCTGGGGCCCTCCTTCTTGCCCTTCTGGGAAACCAGGACCAGCTTTCAGTCAGCTGGGACCTCTCCGGATTCCCAAAGCCATTCGAAAAAACATGAAGAGAGATTTTATGATGACATCAGCGAGCTCTTTGAGGATTCTTGGGTGAATCCCATCAGGTCCCATGGATTTGTAGGGATCCAACTGGAACGGCAGATCCCACAATTTCATGGTCAGCTGGGAGGTGACCATTCTTGCAGTCATGGTCTTCCAGCTCAGGGCACTGAGACCCCCTTGGTCCATCATCCGTGTTGAACACAGAGGTAAGGAAAGTGTTAAATACCTCTGCCTTGTCTCTGTCCCTGTTTGGGAGGTGACCAATCTCATCATGTAATGGGCCAATGATATTTCTATACTGCCTATTGCCATTAATATATTTGAAAAAATTCCTTTTTTTTGTCCCCCATGTTTCTGGCAGCTTCAGCTCCGGCTGAGCTTTGGCCACACAAATTTTCTGCCTACAGCAGCAAGCAGCATCTCCGTAATTCTTCTCATGCCACTTGACTTTGCTTCCACCAGGCATACACCTTCCTTTTTTGCTTTATTTCCAGGAGAAGATCCCTGCTCAGCCAAGCCAGCCTTTTGCCTCTCCTGCTTGACTTCAGACATTTGGGAATTGACTGCTCCTGTGCCCTTAGGAGGTGATGTTTAAAACTGAAGAGCATTGATGAACCCCAGCACCAGCAAAAGACACTTTCCCAGGGGACTTTGCTTACTAATTCCCTAAGCAGCGTGAAGTCTGCTCTTCTCAGTTTCAGAGTTGAGGTTTTGCTGGCACTTTTCCTCCTGTCAACAGAAATTTTAAACTCAATCACTTTATGGTTGCTGCAGCCACGATGGCCACCAATCTCCACTTGGCTCATG
>VWZG01006629.1:0-22325 GCA_013396735.1 Grallaria varia
GGGTGTCCGTGGAGAAGAGGCAATGATTACTGTGTTCTTTATATGGGGCCTCTGATGCTTAACAGTATTTTCTATCCTACACTTACAGTATTTTCTATCCTGCACTTAGAGTATTTTCAAGGTTGATAGGACATAGTAAAACCCAGTGAGTTGTGTACTTATGCCTTATTAATTTGCTAAGTTGCTAATAATTTGCTTTCTGTAGACACTACACATGTTGTGTTGATAATATGATAACCTACACTGGTCGTTCACTGGCATTTATCTTACTCGTCTTTATTCATCTATATTTTAAGTATCTTGTCTAGTCTAGCGATATAAGATCACTCTACAGTCAACAAGAGAAATTTCAACAGAGAAAGTCAAGTCCAAACACCTATTTTAGAATGTAATGGAAGATCCCTGTGTTTCTCTAGTAAGTATAGAGTAATTCCAACTTTCATCTAAGATTAAGCGAGATGATATTTTTTCAGCATTGCCTTGCTCCTGCTTGCATGTACACATTTTTGGTGGACTTAGTGATTGTTGTGTTGGTGCTCTTAGGTTCCACTAGAATCCAAACCCAGTGAAAATGTAAAGAGGCAGCACAAGTTGCATGAATCTGCTCAACATCTGGCCTCACTTCAGGAGACATATTCACAGATTATTTTATTAGCAGGATTTTTGATGGGATCAAAGCAGAAGAAAGCTGTGTTGTTCTAGTAAGTAAATAATGCTGTGAGGAGCAGTCACTTCATTTCTGTAGCTTTGACAAGAAATCTGGATACTGTATAGATTCCTGGCAAAACCAAAATAAATAGGAGAAAGAAGAGAGTATAGATCTCTGAAAAAAAAGCGCACAAGAGAAGTAGCAGCAAGGTCGGAGAAAGAAAGACTCTAATACTCATAGAAAAACTAAAGTAACCTTCATTTAGTATTCTTCAACAAAGTATAAAATATGGATGGTGTTCAGATTGTTGGTAGAACCATTTTTTCTTTGCTCATAAATGTTTATGCTTATTATTCTATTCATTATAAAGTAATAGATATATAAGGAATTTAATAAGTATCCCAGCTGAAGTCCCCACCTAAAGGTAATTCCGGTTTGAATGACAGAAGTGAATTGCAAAAACAAGGACCATATTGGACGACAAACAAAAGGAGAGGTGATTCTTTTGTAAAGAACTACCATTACAGGAGTCTTGTTTCATTATTTTAAATACCTCATATGGTAAGGTTTTGTATCAGTTTGGACTGATTGAGATTACTTATGGGTTAGAGCATGGCAGTTATAATAACAAGGTCATGGGTTTGATCTCCCTAGAGGCCATTCACTTAAGAGTTGGCCTTGATGATCCTTGTGCATCCCTTCCAACTCAGAATATTCTATGACTCTGTGACTGAAGGATAATGGTATTGTAATTTAAATGTAGCAAAGATACAGGCAAGTAATGAAGAATTTCCCAAATGTTGATAAAATCTTTATACCACACTGTAGTGTTTGCTGCAATGGATATAAGAGAAAGGCCTTTCTCTGCTGGTTGAAAATTTGGCAGCCACTAGCCTATCCTCCCAATGTGGTTTAATGTCTCTGATATGAAGGGCTGATCTAAAAAGAGATTCCAGCTCATTGGCTACAAATGTTGACAGACATTCAGTGTAGCTGATTTGGTGGACAGTGCATTTGTAGAAAGCTCTGAAGAGTATTTATGGACACCATTTACTGAGAGTACCTGGACCATTCTCAACTCCTGATGCTTTGCTACAATCTATGCACATCCCTGAGGAGAAGCAAACAAACGCTCTAGATGGCAGAGTCACCTCAATGACTGAGAAGTTGTTCTGAAAATAGGAAGTGTAATTAACAAACTATTAAGATTTTCAGCAACAAGAATAATCACCAGGTGTCTAGTATTCCCAGTCCTCCTAGGTGTTACGTTTCCTCGACATACTACTTGTTTGTTGCTACTGACTACTTTGCGAGTTATGTATAAGTTTTTTGGTTTTTAATAAGAAATACAGAGCAATAGTTATATTCAGAGGATCTTGTCCCATGGCGTTTCTTTGGTTACTGGTGCATGCTTTGTGGCTGGATTTGGAAAGTAAACTTTTTTTCTATATTGATGGACACATTCAATCACGAAAATAAAGAGAATCATTGTACCTGTGTTTGTGTTGTCTCATACCATTCTTTTGCTGAAAGTCTGTAAAATGCACAGCTTTGCATGCACACAAAATACTGATATAGAAACTAACTTATCAACAGATTCCAACTAAGAAGTGTCAATAAGTGTTCAAACTATTCATGTCAGAAGGATACCTCAGGGATCTATCAGTGATGTATTGGTGATTTAAAATGTTTGCCTTAAACTTGATACAAAGATGGTATTAAGTCTGCAGGCAAATGATTGGGCTGTTGACTAGGTCCTGGCTGGAGGTTAGGTAGACTAAGGGGAGATGGGAAACTAGAGAGAAATGAGAAATCTGGTATTTGTTCTCAGCATTACTGTCATCACTGTACTTTGGGAGCCATCTATTGGAAGCTATTAATAATTATAACTTTTTACCTTTCCTTGGAGGGCCCATGCCTACCAAACCCTGTTCATCGCTATTCAATACCCCTCAAGGGAAGAGAAAGTCTCTGAATCAGAGAACAAACAACAGGCACTGGGGTTACCCCAAGCCCAATGACAGACACCATGGCTAATGCAACCCCTGTGACAGGCACTGCAGCTAAACCTCAGAACCAACCCATGCTGGTATCAGCTGCCCCTATACACAAGAAGAAATTAACATGAAAGCTCACTTAGTAAAGAAGGACAAAGCAGAGTTACCACAAGAACAGGAGAGTTACCACAAGAACAGGAGGAAGAGGAAAACCAAGAGGTAACCTCTTGATCCCTATCCCTGTGTCAGTAGCCAAATTAAGTTCTAACTGGGCTTTGGCCTTCTAATTTTCTCCCTGCATAACCTCATGACATCCCTGTAGTCATCCCAAGCTGCCTGCCCCTTCTTCCAAAGGTGATACGCTCTCTTTTTCACCCTGAATTCCAGCCAAAGCTCTCTGTTCAGACAGGCCAGAGCTCCCTGCTGGCACATGAGGATGGCCTGCTCCTATGCCTGTAAGAGACCTGTAATGTACAACCTTCCTGGACTCCAACTTCCTGCCCTCAGGGACTCTGTCAACCAGGCTCCTAATCAGGCCAAAGTCTGCCCTCTGGAAGTCCAAGGCAGCCATTCTGCTGACTCCCCTCCTTCTACAAAAATTGAAAAGACAAGGTTGGTTATGCTTCTTTTATTTATTTATATATATATTCTTTCATAATTAAGACACATCTTCACTCATGTAGTGATGCAGTGTCTGTTTGTTCATTATTTTTTTGAGATAACTGCTAGCATTAGGTTTCTAGCTACTACTGGGGGAAAAAAAGGCTAAAATGGTAGGGTAGGGTTAATTTTAGCTCCTCCGACCTATCTAGAGGTGGATAGCCAGGCAAAGCTAGTGATCCACATTCCCTTTGCAGCCAGCACAGGGGAGAGTGTCTAACCCTGCATTCTTTCGGACCACAGATGAGGCAAGAGACTCTCTGGAGGTATCTTTCTTCCTCTCAGCTGGCTGTTGAGGGAATATCTACAGCCATCTTAGTCCAAATGTGTAACTTGAGCTCAATTAAATAAGGTAAAGTGAGTTCTTTCTAAACCGCTTCATTCCAAGGGCAATACTATCTCTCTTCCTGTCCTCTGTTATATCTCCTAACCAAATTTGTTACTAGCTTCCTGCTTTCATGGGTACACTTTTTCACTGGGTGATCTGTATTTCATTTGTAAGTTAAAAACTGAATGGCTTTAATTCAGCTGATCATCTGCTTTCCGGGTTTTTTACTTACACCCCTTGGAAGTAACAAGGCAGCCTCCACACCTCAGTGATGAATTGCTAACACAGTCCAAACATCCATTTTCATCCTGTCAGTGCCTTTACATTTTCAGATGCTTTTCTGTGCATCGCCATCTCATCAGAATACCTTGAAAGTATCTGAGAATTTTGTATTTGGTACCTATGTAAGACTGAGAAGTATTATTCACATCTTATATTGGAAAATTAAGGCATGGGACAGTGAATGGCATACCTTACATCATACAGGATGCCCAAAACACATCTATTAATCCACCCCAGAGATCTCAATAGCAATTCAAGCACACTAAGAACTTTCTCATTTGAGCATTTCTTTGGCACTCAATGAATGCACTAATCTTTGAGGAAAAGTGTATTATTATATATGACCACTTCAAGGAGTGATAATTGTAGACCTATGACAATGTCAGCTTCTACAGGTTGGCACTGAGTACAATAAACAGTAGATGACTGCTGACCTGGATACTGGATAATAGTAATCTGCCATGGACAACTTTTCAGCTGGAGTTGTCCTGTGTTTTGTTCTGTTATCTGGCTAGTACAATGTATCTATGAGGCCACACAGGAAATCCATGATGATATGGGAGTTGTGGTACATCCAGTAGGAGGATAATACCCAGCTGTACAGATTGATTTCATCAGATCCAGCTGGTGTTGTTCAGCAGCTTATGTCATATATGACCAAACTGAGTTACAGGTTTATGTGGGCTGGAAATAACTAGAAAAGAACAGAGTTGAGAAATTGTAAAAAGTCACTTGTGCAGTTTCATAGCTTTGGGTCATGTTGGATTCATAGGTTCTGTCAGATGTCCATGTAAAAAGAACAGAGGAAAACGTATTTTTTATATATATCAGTCAGAAATTTCCTTGTGAGAGTCCATTTTATTGCAGCTAAGCATAGTACAACTCCCATATTTACTCTAGTGCACTTTATATTAGTGCATCTTGAGTATTTCTAAAAATGTCAGATAATATGTATTAACCTCAATCAAACCTATCAAATTTGCTACACTGGTTGCTATTCTTCCTTAGTGAAATTTTAAATCTGAGGTTTGACCTCTACAACTGTAAATAATGCTGACTACTACTGTGAGTAAAGCTTTGGCAAAAGTAGTCAGTTTAGGCCAGTTATGGGATAGTCACAAGTTACAATCTTTTCTGCCCATGTTCTGGTCCAGCTGAATATGGAAGGAGTCCCATTCAGGAAAGACACAGTTGTATTGGGACAGTCCTCTGACACCTGCCTGGAAAGCAGCAGATGCTAGTTTGTGCCCAGAGTTCCTTTGCAGAGCCATTAAGGCTGCATGTGGTTTCTATGTGACTAGCCCAAGCATGGTCAAAGAAACTTGAACCTATTTTCACCTCTCCCTTTGAAAGCCCAGAGAGACTGCAATTTACTTTTTAAGGAAAATAAGGGATGTGGGCACAGGGATATAATCTTTGAATGCCATCCAGTTTAAGAAATATGAGACTTGAGTTTGTTCAACACCTATTCTTGACATCTTTCCTCATAAATTACTGACTTGAGACTTTGCTGTTGTTAGGTTTTGGAGAAAATACTTAAACTATCAGATAAAACCAAGTAAAAGTAGTTTTACTCAGGCAACTCAAAGTAGTAAATTTAAGTATGTGCATGGGTGAAAGATGCATTGGTGTGCAATATTAGATCAGAGCTCAAAGTTATTACAACATGTTACCATTGTTCACTGCATTATTAGAGTATTTCAAAGAGCAGGTGGCCGCAATGCAATAATGTGTATCAGACATTTTAACATGTGCCTTTCATGGGGGTGTAATAGACATCTAAACAGCAATCACCATTATAGCTGTAATATGACCTACACAGTATGGTATCAGACACTTTTTGTTTCAATGCCTAAAAAAATAAGATTAATACCAACCACATTTGTTTATTGCCAGATCATAGAACCCTGCAGAGAAAATAGGATACAGATTTGTTTCTGCAAATTCCTGAGTCTATGTGACTGTGTGGAGTCTTTAGAAGGTTGGGAGATCTGTAAAATGTTGGTCATGGTGCTCCATTGACTGCTGAGGCCATTGCAACTGTTAAAAGTCTCTTTTGATAACTACCACAACCAGAAAAAACAAGAGAAGATATTGCGTATTATTGTGAATTAGGTCCTGAAAAGTGATGTCAAGATCTAGATTTGGGGAACCTAAATGATACTCTTATCCAGAAGGACATGAAATGACTTCTAAATATTTAACCAAGAAGTCATTTCATATCAGACTAATTTCATATGCAGCTTCTATAAGCCAATTTAACTGTAATATTTAGTAAAAAAAAAAAAAAATTAAACTAACAAACCCACCAACAACAGAAGGACTGATTTTCCAGGTATCATCTGCTTGGAGAAAGAGCAGAATTAGAGAATTAGAGAGATGTAAAGTCTTTGAGGATAACTACATCCAAGGAGGCATAATCAAGGTCCAACAAGCTTAGAAAGGGTCTTCGGACAATAAAACCAACATATGGGAATATTTGGGCCTCAGGTGTAATTGTGACCCTCTTTCTATGCCACCTGTTACTTGCCAGCTTCCTTGTTTTCCAGCATGCCTTTTCAACAATTTTAAAAAACTGACCTGACAAAAAGCTAATAGGGAAAAGGCTTGTGTTTCCTGATAAGTCTTCCACTGTCTTACTGACATGTAGCTAAGGTTTAGAGCTGTCCTTTTTTCCCTTCTTCTTTTTCTTCTTCTTTATCTATGAAAAGTGATGATAATAATGGATTTGTAATCATTGCAGTTCCTCATGTGAAAGATACTATTATAAATAGGTAAATTCAGTTACTGTTATATATTTGTACTGGAACAAAGTGTCACCTCATGATTAGAAGTAGGGTTTAAAATTTATTTAAGTAGCCAATCATTAATACTCCACGCTCTGAATTATCAGCGCATCCAAACAATGTGTCATTATGCCACAGAGATTGCACTTCTGACCTATCTTCATGAATGACCGTAAGATGCAAGTAAATAAAATATTAGTGAAATTGATAAGTGAATGGGAGGAGTTGGAATAGAAGTAACATACAACAACCTTGGAAGAATACAAAATAAAACCAGAACAGAAAACAAAATTATAAAAAAAACCCCAACCCTGTGAGCATCCAAAAAGAACGGCTAAGTGGGCAACCAGTAATGCTGCAAGGGAAGTGTAAGTGATGTTACACAAGGACTTAAGTATGTCATAACTGCCCCTCAAAGCCATGGCCATTTTAACCAATTGAACTCTGACAGAGTTCTCATGAGTCTTACTTTTCACCCCTTACCTGATTTCTCCGTCTTTTGTTGGCGGTCACTGTTTTCATAATGCATAAAGAATGCAGCATACTTCTTTCATCCCAGAGAATGCAAGATGCTCCACTGAAGTAGTGCAGCTCAAATATATGTTCCTTTTGATGTGCTCTGCTAAACACAAAGTAATCAGAGGCTGTGGGATGAAGGAAGTATCTCAGACTGGTTCACCTCTTTTCTCAGCATCGTGATCAAAACATTCAAGGCCAATTACTCTCAAAATCATTTCCTATCCCTGGAAATGAGTAAATTATTTTCTACCTTGAAAGTTCTCGATGTTTTTGCTGATAATAATGAGAAAACAACTCAGTTGTTAACAATATGCAGGATTTGACATTTGTCTCACACAGCATTAGTGGAAGACTCAGTGACACAAAGCATTCATCTGCTCGTTTCAGCAGGAGATTTTCCTGTGTTCGACGAACCACAAGCACGCACTAACCACAAATATACAAAAAATTAATGACCTGCTAACAAAGAGGCCTGACATTTCAGCCAGGATGGCAGGGATATGATTTCAAGTATCTTTGCTGCCAGACTTAGCAGAGAGATCAGATTCAGATTTTCTGATCGTCCCTTTCTTATCAGCCCTGGGCAGACTGTATTGAAAACATTATAAGCCAGACAAGAAGTAAGAACGTATCATACCATAATATTCAGTTGAACTGATATTTAAAATTACATTCGGTAGCAACAGATTCTAGTAGGATACAGATATGTCAGCTTTGAGTTGCATCATGTTGTTAATTGTCTTGAACGCTCTCTGGATGTACATTGTAATTACTGTCCTTCAGTATTGTTGAGAAAGAGAAGCGTGTTATTTCCAATCATATAGGAAATAGGGATTAATAAGACTTTGCCAGGGAGGAAGTTAGAGCCTGAGATACAAACTATCTATTGCAGTCTCAGAAAAATACCTGCTGTGGATACTGCTTAAGCTGAAGTTACACAGATAGTCTTTTAATTACCACTACAGTCAAATAATCTCATCAACGCTCTCCACAAAATGCACACTGTAGAAACTGTTTTCTTTCATTATCTCTGCTGTGAAATTATTTTTTACAATTTATTTATTTCAAAAGAGCCAGTAGTTCCTTTGAGTTGAATTTTGTGGCTTTATTTTTAATGTTTCAAGAAAATCAATAATATTTTTCTGCAAGGTTTTAAAGTGTGCTAGGTTTTAAATTAAGGCTTATTTTCTTTTTAATGAACAAAAGAAAACCCTGGTCAATTGAAGATAAGTGTTTAAGAGAGCTAAATGTTTCTTTGGCTATTTTTTAGGATACCTACCAGTAAACAGAAATAAAGAGCTTTTTTGTTCTCTTAATATGAGACCATGTAAACAGTGAAGAATGGTAAGGTTTGAAATATCAGAGATTGTTTCCATTGCTAGAATTAAAAAAGAGTTTTTAAACTTCAGCAAGAGAAAAACAAACTGAAATTTTAGAATAGACTCAAATTTGATTGAAATGTTGTTTCTCTAAAGCACAAAGGAAAGCAAAATTGAAGCAGAAGGAAAAAGTCATAGATTCGTAGATTGTATAGTTTGGGAAAGATCTTAAAGATCATAGAGTCAAACCATTAAGCCAGCACTGCCAAGTCCACTAAACTACGTCCCTAAGTGCCACTTCTATACGTATTTTAAATACCTCCAGGGATTGTGACACCACCGCTTCCCTCGTAGTCTGTTCCAATGCCTGACCACTCTTTTGGTGCAGAAGTTTTCCTTGGTATCCAATATAAACCTCCCCTGGTGCAACTCAAGACTGTTTCCTGTTGTCGCATCACTTGTTAATTGGGAGGAGAGACTGAAGGTTAAGAGATGGGACAAGAGAGCAAATGCTGAGAGAAAGAATGGGAAGGTATCCTCCTCTCAGGAGGGGGCTATGGGTGGTCTCTGTGATGCTCCAGGAGATGCCCATTGCAGTCCCTTTCTTCAATCTGTCCCTTCTTTGAAGTGATGAAATTGATTAAATTTACTTATAATTGCTGTTATTAAAAGCAACAATTTATGGTATTTGCAATGCAGCTTCCTGCTATTAGCATAGTTTTACCACAGACTATTACTCAGTCACTGATTGTTTAAATTATCTCTTTCAGAAGAAAAAGTGACTGTGATCTGACATCCAGTTCTCAGGCTGTACTGCTGAATGCAAGTCTCTAGGTATCTTTCCAAAGCAATGGTCTGAAGGACTTAGCAGCACTGTCAGTGTAGTCCCCAATACAAAGTTATTAAAATGGGCTAAAATTGTGATACTGGGTGACGTTGTACCACAAAAAACCCATGGCTTTTTTAGCTGAAAATGCAATTCAAGATGACACAGCAAAGTAAAGTGAGTGGAAGTTGTTACTAGGCAGATTGCCCAGAAAGGAGCCTCAGGAGATATGTAGAAGAAAAAAAAATTGGATCTAAGCCTGCCAAACATGAGATACATTTTAAGATCTTATTACTAGAAATAAATATGTAACTGATTTTTATCACAGCTGTAAATACCAGCATAAGTGCCAAAAGATCCACCTCAGGACACACTCGTTTAGAGCTCTTAATTTTAGCTCACCTTAAACGAGCTAACCTGGTTATTGAAAGCAGTCCAAGGGCAGCAGTAGAGAACAACATGGGCTCCTGTACTGAGAACTGTTGCGCTGAGAAGCCGTGCACTATCCCGCATGGTTCTCCATGCTGCCACTGTTGCTTCTGGTACCCAAATACCATTTTTTAAGGAACACCTATAACATTTAGTGTGGTACAGTCTACTGCCTGATAGCAAGTGTTGCTTTCTCCATAAAAATCTGACTAAATTAAGAGATTATGGTAATTTTGTACAGAGCCGGTTCCCCTTTTCTGTCCTGACAGGTTTGAAAGGTGGTTGATAATGAAAAATCATTACTTCCCTGGGAATCATATCTTGTAGACTGAGCTGCACACTTCTCTAATTGATGGGGTGTGAAAGCAGCAGAAAATTAGGAAAGTTTCAGTAGCAAACAGTAGTTGTGTTAACTCACTGCAGCAACACCTTCTCCCAAGGTTTCCCAAAGAAGGTGGTTACTCAAAAAGTAACCTGTAGACTAATGGCACGAAAGAACCAACCATCAAGAGTGATTTAATCAAAGGTATGAGAGTCAAAATTAGCAATTAGCAAATGTCCAGACACATGATCCTGATTTAAAAAAAAAAAAAAAATCAGTAGCCTTTGTCCACCCTGCTGTCCATTGGGTGTGTGAGCAGCATGAATAGACATGCACAAGTCAGGTTTAACCCAGTAAGAAGAGGCAACACAGCAATCAAGACATGGCAGTACAGTGTGGGCCAGTAACCAATGCATACTGTATTCACTGTGTAGCCCTGAGTACTGCTGATTATCAGCACTGTGGTTAACTGAGCTAACCAGAGGACAGCCCACATATTGGTACTTACTGCTGCTGCTGTGGGTGAACATGTGGAGAGGCCAGTGGGGGCAGTGAGTTATGATACCCAGAGGTTACCCTTGGTTACTTGCCAAGGTAACCCCAGGCTCACTGGAAGGGCTGACCTACTTGTGGTAGTCTTGCAGCAACACTTTTTTTCATTGTGTATGAAATAGATGCCCAGAGGTAAGACAAGACAAAATAAAACTTCTTTTTAAAAGTAAAGACATGCGAATAAACAGTTATTCCATATTTAGATAGCATCACAAGAGGATTTGTCCCCAGGGAGAAAAACACAAGAGTAACAGAAGGGGGATCATCATGGCAGTGCACATTTCTGATGCTCTCTAGTGGAGAAGCCACACAGTTGTCCAGTTTATTACATTAAGCCCCGAGAAAGTTGAAATTCAAGATTATGGCACTTTAGAAGACCTTAAGACCATTGTCTTAAGGCAGCTGATATTAAATCCTTCAAATCTGGAGTACAGTCACATTTTGACCCTACCTGTGTGGGTCTATGCCTAGTATGTATTTCATACATACTAGGAAAACTTGATTATTGGCTCCAGTAGTCACTGGTAGGACACTGGCAGTTAGCCTCATGCTCAGTGAAGAGGTTCCTTATGCTGCTGTAGCTGTATGGTGCTCCTGTGTATGTTATATATACTCTTCATGAAAAGTGGTTGAAAAGCTTGTGCCTGTTTGCACTAGCAGGAAGGGAATGTAATTATAACTAAATGAAATATATTGTCAAAAAGGGTAATTTCATAAAGCCAAGAAGGAATTCAAGGGCTGTCTTCCAAACAGAGAAACCTGGCAGGAACCCTCCAAGCTTAAGAATGTTTGAAGAATTATGCTGGAAACTTTAAGCTATTAGTATCTTAAATCCTGGTGG
Source organism: Grallaria varia (assembly GCA_013396735.1). NCBI lineage: Eukaryota > Metazoa > Chordata > Aves > Passeriformes > Formicariidae > Grallaria > Grallaria varia. The sequence goes on from VWZG01006629.1 coordinate 11,511, forward strand.
ATGTTTAGAAAGTACTGAACCCATTGAAGATGGCATGAGCGTTGATCAAGGTAGCAGCAAAGATCGAGGACCAAGCATAGAGGAAAAATGTGCAGAGGAAATGACTGGGACATGTTAGAATTAGCAATTAAGCTGACCTATCAGTGAGTGATGTAAAGGAAAGCTACCCTACAGATGTTGAAAGTGGTTTCAGCAGATGATCATTTCTGTAAAGCCTAGATCCTGAGTGTTTACAGGTACTCTGGGTTACCCAGCCGCTAACCAGTACAGGCATGTCTCATGCCTCAGTACCAATCCTTTCATACAAAAATGTAATCTAATACTTTTAAGATGCCTTAGAAAAACAGATTACAAATAAGAGTTGTCTTCTATTCACCAGTGTTATTACTTCCAAAAATAAATTATAACTTAAGATAATAGAAATGAAATTTTAAAAACTTATCAGAGCAGGAGTAGTGAATAATTCACTATAGTGTGCAAATTTTTCTCGTGTACGAAACCATTACACTCCATGTTGACTGTTTCATTGGAGTCTGAATTCCCATGTCTAAAAATACCACGATGCTTCATACTAGCTGGCCAGAAGACTGGCAGAGCAACCAATAACATCAGACCTGGGTTTGCCCTAGTCTTTATCGTACATGTCCTCTGGTAAGAAACCACGGGTGGTCACATATTAATACCATGAAGAGATGAATCTGTCAGCCAGTTACTGTGGAATAAGATAGGGTCTGAATTTAGCATAATTGCCCATGTTACCATGCATTACTGTCTGGTTTAATCTCCAAAGGATGTGGTAAATAGATCACCTCTCAGTGAGCTCAGTTTTACCACAAGGTGAGAGGAGACACACGGGGAGATGCTGATGGGTAGTTGATACATGGGGACTTCTGATCCCTAGATTACTGCTGGCCATCTGTCCACTTGGTGCTCTGTTGTTGAACCACCACAATACCTCCTAGAAGTATTGCAAAAGCAGTCCGGGAGGCTTCTGAAGTACACGGATTTCAGCCTCCTGACACAGCTGATTGAAGAGCCAGTGAAGGGAGATGTTCTGTGGGATAGTTACAAACCAGGAAGAACTGTTTGGGCGTGGGAAGGCTGAGGGCAGGCTTGGCTGCAGTGTCCATGGAATGGTGAAGTTCCGCACCCTCTGAGGAAGCAACAAGGAAAAAGCAGGATCATAACCCTTTTGAAGACTGGACTGACATTTGCTTGCTTACAGTCTTCAGTTACCTGCCCCTGTTGACATGACCTTCCCAAGATAATTGGGTGTCTTTGCAATGACATTGGCTACTACTTGTACTGGTACATCCCATCAGGTCCAGTGTGCGTGCCCAGTTTATTTAAATAGTCCCTAACATGATCCTTCTTCACCAAGAGAAAGTCTTTCTTGCTACAGAACCTTGATGCATCTTGGAAAACTGTGAGATTTGTATTGATTTTAAGGACACCAAACTTAAAACTATTATGGTATTGCAAAAGCAAATTATTCAATTCTTATGTATAAAAATCAGGTGATTACTGTTCAGACTACTGATTAAATCACTGATTTTATTTTCACATGTGGTGCTGGTGAATCTCATATTAGTCTACAGCAAAGAGTCCTCTTAAAAAATGACTCTTTAAAATACACAAAAAAAAGTCACAAAAATGCCTCAGACCTGAATAAAATACCTTCTTAGTTATTTAAAGTGGAAAAAAATATATCTGAGAGATAACTTGATTACTGTTTTTATCATTGCTGGGAGCAAAAAGTGGGTATGATAGTGGCCTCTACTCTAGTGGGGGAAAAGTGCCAAGGAAAAAGTGTCTGGAAGACGGAACTGGAGATGAAGCACAGGACTGACCATGAGCACTGAAATAAAGCTTTCAAGAGGATTTGTGAATAAACATCTTTGAATCAAATTTACTCTAAGCGAATGTTTCTGTCACAGGTTTATTTGTCTCAATACAAAGGTAATACAATGAAATGCAGTTAGCCATGATACATCAGCACAGAGGCTAATTTCACAGTCTCGTCTGACTTAAAACTATGAACTAATTAATTCTAGAGGTCCTGACAGTGAGTTTGAGGCCAAAATCAATGTCAGACTTCAAAAAGTACTGTGTATGCTGTTGGGTATGGTTGATGGTGTGCATCTGAAGAATGTCAGTCAGGCTGAGGTATTCTCTCTGGTCGCTGTCAAGGCATGAACACCAGAATTAAATGGGAATTAAAAGCATGCAGTGTCTGAAAAATAGATCAGAAAAAACAAACTAGGAAAACATGAGTTCATTTCATCAGAAAAAGAGATCGCACTAAACACTGAACATTTTGAAACTCCTGCTCATCAGTGTTTCAATATAATTTTTGTACATACGAAGTTGCCATGGAATTACATCCATTTTTTGTCATCATGGACTAATTATTTGTGTATGTACATTACTCTACATTTTGAAAAATGCAACATTGACAGTGAGATGGATTTTGTTCTAAATAAAATCTACAGAACTATAAAATGCATTGTCATGTTTATTTCATGTTTATTAGTTACTTCTTTCTTCCTAAATGACTTGCCATATGCTGAGTGACTAGGTTGCATAGCTGTATAGGAGGTATAATTTGTATGACATGAATATTTTGTGGAACTTTTTTTTGTCACAGCCCTGTTTTCACCACTATGCATCTTAGTCCCATGTCTTCTCTATCCATCTGTTGAAAGGGTGAATTTACTAAAGATAGCTTTAAAATGAGACTTCTGAGAGTTAGTTCTCTCAGATGTGACCTTTCTGTTGAACAGAAAATACATAATTATTGCAAGACTTACACAGCTTTTTGTGGAATAATGTATTTATCAAAATTTTGTGTCATAAGCAGCAAAAAGAAAGAAGAGAGTAAGCTACATTACAGAATTGAAGAATTTTGGAACTCCAGAACAGTTCCAAAGGAATAAACTGAATATTCAGCTGTGGTCCCTTTTTAACATACTTCTAGGAAAGGTGGTTGTAGTGCACTCATAAGAGAAGCCACGATTAGATTTACCTGTGCACTACCTCTCTGGTTATGAAACAGCTCAAAAAGGCACAGCTTCAGTCACAGGTGAATAATGCTGAAGAGACTCAACATCAGTGAGACCCCCGTGCACAAATGTTTTTGGTTATTTAACAAGATTCTGAAAGTCATCATAATGGAAGTGTAACAGCACACCTTTTCCTTTCATTCTGGTAAAAAAGGTGTAGATGCCTATAATAACACTTGGAATCCTGGAGCCTGGTCCAATGACTTCACCATTAGTTCATCTGTTTTCCACACTGAATTCTCATCAACTTTCAATGCACACACTTATCTGAGGCCTCTATCACTTGGCATTATTTTGGCAGTACTATATTCACGTGTCTTCTCAAACAATGCCATTCTCTATGAGAGAATTCCTTTCCAAATCCACATTGTAAAGTTATACTCTTATTCTCTCTGTCTATACATCATTATTCTCTTTATTCAAAATCCACCATTCTGTGTTTATATTAGAAGATAAGGGGTAAACTCATACCATGGTTTGGGTTGAAAGGAGATCTTGAAGATCATCTAGTTCCAATGTCCCTGCTGTGGGCAGGGACACCTTCAACTAGACAAGGCTGCTCAGAACTCCATCCAACCTGGTCTTGAACACCTCCAGGGATATAAGTATCAGCAAAGGTATATATTGGCACCTTGTTATAAAGGTTTCCTTTTGGGACAACAGAGACTTTACTCTCTTAGGGACAAGGTAAGCATGTGATTTCACAGTTGCTGCAAGGAATCCCATTGACCTGCTCCTACCATGGTGCCTAGTGATTGCAGGATGATGGAAGAATGTGCAGGCTGCAGTGAAAATGTCAGTGTGTAGGGAAACACCTGGATGCCATCCTGGCCATGGCTTTGCAGTGTGCTGCAGCTTGCAGTGACTACTTACACACTACCCATATTATCTGCTCATTATCTGAGAAGATACTGGCAGACTGGTTGCATACATTGTCCCCATACAGACTCAGCTTGTAAATCTGGCACATACAGACAGAAATCCTACCTCCTCCCTCTAAGGCTAAGGGGAGGCAATCAGGGAAAATGAAGGATGCCTCCTGCTCCCACATCCCTTATTGCAGGGTGACGTGGCTTAGGAATGAAGGAATGCCAGGCAACCGTAGGTTGTCTGTTGTGCACTGATATGGCATGTATATCCATTCTCCTGTTATGGACTGATCTGATGTTGTGCATCAGAGACTTTTGGTTTTGTAGACTCTACCTATAAGAAAAATTTTGGGTGGACCAACGTGTTTCTCCTTCAATTTCCAAGCACATTATCAGATTTTTAGAGTAGCAGACAATATATCAGCAAAATCAAATATATGTGCAAAACCAAAAGCATGTGTAGAACAACAGGAAATATTTTTAATAGAAATAGTGGAAAATGTCTTCCTCATTTCTAAGCAAATACAGCCCAGTTAGGATTTGTTATCAATATGACATGCAGCTATTCCCATTTGGAATAATGGGCATTTGGAAATCTGCTCCGGGGCAGTCTGGGCCAAAACAAACAGACAGGTCTCTTAAGAATTTATTTTTCTTTATTAACTAGAAAAAAACTTTAATAACTGGGAAAACGTAAGGAGGATTTGCTACGGAAAATAACAATATAACATAGTATGGCATCATGATTGTGTTACCAGAAATGGTTTCACTATTGCTTCATAGTCAGTAGGCCCTGGAACACATTAGTAACGGAGACTGAAAACAGGCAAACTATGGAAAGATAAGCATAATTCCAGCTGTTGATGCAAAGGGGATTTCTTCATTACCTGGTGACTCAACAGTGTATTACAAACTGCAACATGTGTTACGGAGGTTGCTATTGAAAACAAACACTCAACTAACACCTCATTGACCACTGCAATTCCCCAGGTATGAAGTGGTCTGAGGTGTTTTGAGCCAGCTACAGAGAAAATTTAGACAAGCATGCAAAGAAGCAAATTGTTTCACATACTTTTCCACACTCCTCTCAGTCAGAAAAAGCTTGCTGAGAAATGACAAAACCCAAAGACTGTAATGGTACTGGCTTCCACAGTCTGTACATTTGGGACAATTTTTCAGTGTTAGTTAAATTATCTCAGTCTACTTCCAGATTAGAGATAAAAAATATCAGAAAAGATGGGTACTCTTCCTTACTATATCTCTTATATTTCTGCTGATTACAAAGATAGATCTTCACAGAATCACAGAATATGTTGAGTTGGAAGGGACCCACAAAGATCACTGAGTCCAGCTCAGTGAATGGCCCATACAGGAACTGAACCCACAACCTTGATGTTATTAGCACCATGCTCTAACCAGATGAGCTAACTGACAGATTAAAAAACCCCCTAATTGTATGCTTAAATCAGTTCTCTTCCATCCTACACAGTTTACCAAGGATAGGAAAAAAAAAAGAAAAAAGAAGTAGTGCAAGAGAAATGCCCCTTCTCCCATCTTTACATAAGGATAAATACAATCCATAGCTGTAAAACAGTAATAAATCCAGTGCATAAAGTTGCATACTGCAATGAAAATCAGGATTCTCTTCCTATTCTGTTACAACTCACCCATGACAACAGTAAAAAGGATCAGTGGTCCTTTTTCCATCCACAGATTCTCTAAGACGTGTCCACAGCTTTTACTTAGTGCAGCAGTTGTAAACATTCAACAGAACACCTTCTAGTTCACCCACTGCCAGAGGCTGACCTTGAGGTCCATGTTCATCATAGTCTCTTCTCCTATGTCTCTGCTATTAACGTGCAACCTCTCAGTTACTTTCACCCGTATCCTCCAGGGAAAGACTGAAACATCCTCTGTTATGTCATAGCAGGTGACGGTGGCTGAAGGAGTTGGCAGTTGGTTGCTCACACTAGCAGCTAACCCAAACCATACCATGACCCAGATAGAAGCAGGAAAGGTGACTTGGCATTTTGTTGCATGGCACAACTGTGACGAACTGTGTAGCAAATGGAGAGGGACATATGGAAATGGAAAGTGAAACACTGTGCAAATGTCAACTCATTAGGAAGTTATCCAGTACGTAGAAGTGTGACAAGGAAAAAAACAGGGAGAATAAAAACATGAAGGGAATTGTGTGAATAATACTTTGAGACTAATTTAGCAACATTTGAAGTACCCATGTGTTTGTTGCTTCCACATGACAAAGCAGGGAGTTCACTGCACAGGATTTGTCCTGCAGCTCTGGCGATCCACGGACTGGTGACAGTAGATTTACACATGCAAATAAGAAGTGCTGGACAAGAATGGCAGTAGGAGAATGAAGCCAGGAGGGAAGAGGAGTGGTGTGGGGGAAAATATATAGCAAAACCGTATTGAAGACAAGCTCAGAAGTAGTGACATGAAGCCCACTGCAGGTGTGAACAAAACCTGGCATCAATAGATACCTATGTTCCCAATAATAAATTGGTGGCAGGGGATGTTCAGGATCCTAAAAAGAAATCAGCTACATTAGCAAGCTCCTAAAATGCTCCCCGTGCTGCTTTCAGCCTGAACCAACATGTTTTCTTCCTAGCTGTTCTGAAACCCTGTGGAAGGAGTGTGACCCAAACACTCTGAGCCTGTCTTTGTAGGAGAGGTGCGCCAACCCTTTGATCATTTTTATGGCCCTCCTCTGCACCTGCTCCTGTGCTGAGGACCCCAGAGACAGACACAGGTGGGATCTTACGAGAGGGGAGTAGAGGGACTCAATCACCTCCCTTAACCAGCTGGTCACTCTCTTGATGCAGCCTAGGACACAGTTGGATTTCTGGGCTGCAAGCGCACATTGCCAGTTCATGTCCAGTCTCTCATCCCCCAGTACTCCCTAGTCCCTCTCATCAGGCCTGCTGTCAAATTGTGTTTCTTTGCTGAAAGATTGGATTCTACAGAATCCAAAAAAAAAAAAATAATTAATTGTACAGACACAAAAATATATCAAGTATGTGGAACAGGTATTTGACCCTTGCCTTGTTCTATCCTTAGTGTGGCTATATCTATATCAGGTTTAATGTATGACTGATGTGAAGTCATCAGGAATTACTTTGTGCACACCTCACCTCAACCTATTTACTTTGAGTAGGGCGGAAGCAAGCACCATATTACACTGTTTGTATTGATTTGGGAACCACACCTTATGTTTACCTTATCTTTGGGCTATGATTATGAGGCATCCTCTGGTATTTACATTTATGCCACTGATTTTCGGTGCAACCTGGGACAACTTATTTAAACGTGCTATGGCTGCATTTCTTCATCTCTAAATTGGGGACAATTGAGATTGGGGACAATCATGAGATTGTTATGAAGCCACATTAATTAATGGTTATAAGCAGAGGATATCCTGGTGTGAATGAGACAGATACATGAAAAATATTCTTATTATTCATAGTAGGACAGCACATTCTGCTTGTATGTACATAGAAAATATACACACCAGCTCAGAATGGGTAAAGTTTACTTAAACTATACATAAGAGTAGTCACTTCACACCTTCTAGCCACTCTTCCAGTCTCTATATATTATTGATAGAGACATAAAACCTCAGGTAATGACTTGTTTTGTCTAAGGGTGGTAGAATACATCTTCCTCATCTAGGGCAGTAGAATACATCTTCCTCTGCAAGTGTCTATTTCTCCCCACTGGCTATGAAACCTGGAGTGGTTAATAGAATATATGCAAGTGCACAAAGGAAAGTGAGATTGAGTGCAGACTTACCATTTTGGTCAATCAACTGCTACAATTTATTACTTATTCATAAAAATGATAAGGCTAAAATATCATATGTTGTACCCACGATATACTTTAAGTCAAGTTGGACAGACACAAACAAAAATTATACACTTGTGTACCAGGCCTTATTATTGTACATGTGGGTTTTTGTTACACTGCACTATTAAGTGTACAGACAACACACAGGAGAATCACTTGGAAACTCCAGGTTCTGCAGGCATGAGCTCAGGTTTCTTCATTGAATGTATGGCAAGCCCTAACCCCAGAAATCGAATACGCAGCAAGAATCTATTTAAACTTAACATCAAAGCTGAGCTCACGTTTGGAAAAAAGAAAGGAGGAGTAGGAAGAGTTGGAGGAGATGGACTCACCTCAGGTACCAATTTAAACACCAGTGAATCATTGTTATAGGTCACTATACCTATATAGGAATATTTTCTTGGCAGCCTTGACCCAGAGAATGAACCAGAAGCCATTTTCCCTAGCCTTCCCTCCCATGGCCAAATCATTTTTCACACAGGCATGTCAGAGTGTTTTGAAACTGCCAATATCCAACTTGCCTATAAGATATTTTTATCCAAGTCTGTGTTGCAAGGCCTTTATGGAAAGGGCTGTGTTCCTGCTGTAGGTGTAAGTTATTTCTAGAATAAAGGTGACAGTTTCTAATTGCTATGGCATTACAGATAAACTACTATTATTTTCAATTAATAGAATATTTTCTAAACCTCCTATAATACCTGGTTATTATACAATGGATGTCTTCCACACATAGATGAAATTCCATTTATACATGAATTGGACATACAGAATAGTCACATTTTTGTAGATACTGCAAGCTATTCTAACATGCTTGATACTATCATGGAACAAAAAACTCTATACGTTCATAGGCTATCTGAACCCAAGTGGCAATAAAAGTTGCACCTGTTATAATTAATCACAGTATTGCAATTCCTATACAGTAGCATATTTGTGGTTATCGTCACACTTGTACATTCACATATTCCTTTAGAGTATGTCTTACTTGTATCCTTCATGAATTTGAGCAAATTTGGGATTATAAATATTAACTGATCATAAATCCTGTAAAACTCTTAAAAATGTTAAATTGTTTGATTTTCACAAACTTGTAACTCATTAACATGACTTGGATTCAAGATTCAATTAAAAACACTGAAACAGGATTCTATCAGAATGAAAGTAAAATGTGCAAATGTCCTAGTTTCAGCCAGGACAGAGCTGCTTTTTTTATTATTTATTTTTTTTATTTTCAGTAGCTGAGGGGGTGTGGCTGTAGGCGTGTCTAGGAGGTTATTCAATACCACCTTGTGTCATTTGCTGTGGCGGGAAAAAGGCATTCTCTTGCTTCAAAGAAGAAGGGTGTTCCCTTCCAGTGGGAGAAACTGTGGTGTGGGGGGGAGGAGTCAATTGGTATTTGTCACAGTTTTCTGTGTAAATCACTTCTTTGTCCCATACCTTGTGTTATTAATATTGTTNTATTTTCAGTAGCTGAGGGGGTGTGGCTGTAGGCGTGTCTAGGAGGTTATTCAATACCACCTTGTGTCATTTGCTGTGGCGGGAAAAAGGCATTCTCTTGCTTCAAAGAAGAAGGGTGTTCCCTTCCAGTGGGAGAAACTGTGGTGTGGGGGGGAGGAGTCAATTGGTATTTGTCACAGTTTTCTGTGTAAATCACTTCTTTGTCCCATACCTTGTGTTATTAATATTGTTGCCATTACTGTTCATTTTCTCATCTCATTGCTGTTTTCAGTATATGGTTCTTATCTCAACCCGTGATTTTCACCTTTTCTGCCTCCAATTCTCAATTCTATTCCTGAAGCAGGAAGGAGCAGAGGAAGGGGTGGGGAGAAAGCAAGCAGCGTCTGATTTAGGAGAGTCCCAGTGGAGGCACTGAACTGGGGAGTAGCATTCCTAAACTACAACAACAAGCAATTAATGTCCAGCAACCTGGTATTATGGAATACAGATTTTATTAGATAGGCTTACTATTTGAAGATCAAAAGTCTGACTGATAAAGATAATAGTAGTATATAAGACAAGCACCTGAATTCTGTAAGCACGTGAATTACACGAATTTATGAAAAACTTAGTGGTGCAAAAATTAATTAAATTATATGGATTAACAACTAGTTAAGTGACAGAACATAAAGGGTAACTGCTGTATATAGTAAGATAATTTCTGAGATATCATAGAGATATTTGGCATTTACGTTTCTACAAAAAGACTAAAAACTTGCAAAAACTTTGGTGAACAATATAACATCTGGAATACACCTAACAATAACCATCAAAATAAGACTATTTTGGTTCACACTCTAGTAAAAAAATCAAAATTACTAAATGAAGACATATGAATACCTACATAGAGAAGAAATTATTGACATTAGACTGATCTATACAGCAGGGCTGAGAAAGAATAAAGGCTGCAACTGGAAATTCAGACAAGAAAAAATTATGAGAAATAACAACTCATAAGTACTTAATTCAAAATAGAAGAGAAATGGAAACTCTTGTATGCCACAGAGATAAAAGATACTACCTTTTTTTTTCCATTGCTGCAGAAATGTGGAGGTTATTTGACAGGCAGCCAGTCTGGGCTGACAAAAAAGCAGACATGGTGACAGCAATCAAGATGGATGTTTCATCTGTTTCTTGACACAATAACCAGTAGGTTTGAGGACTGTGTCCTCTGCACTGCAGCAACCAAGCAGTTCTGGGCTGGAACTGGGTTATGCATGGACCTGCACTTTGGCAGAAGCATCTGGTGCACTCCCTTACCCCCATATCACCAACGGAGAGGAGATAGGTCCTCTTATAGTCAGGTACTGTCCTATAGGGCATTTTTCTTTAGGTACCAGTATTGTACTGTGCAAAACTGTAAAACAAAAAAAAATTAGAAGTATGAGTTCCTTTCTGTAGATAAATAGCCTCTATGAAGTATAGCCCTGGAGCTAGCCTTGTGCCTACAGATACCCTTTCTAGAGCATGCTGATATAATGAATGCTACTATATACCATATATATAGTGTGTATATATAT
>VWZG01006630.1:1411-16342 GCA_013396735.1 Grallaria varia
CAGGAGGTACCTGAACTAAAGGAAAACTGCAGTAACTAATCACAAGAGCTCAGAAACTTTTTCATTGTAGTGCAAGACAACTAAAGAACACTTAAATTTGTGAGAAACTGTGTATCAGTGACATGGTTCTAATGGATCAAAACCACTATCTATATAAATGGTTATACTTACACTGGTGAAATTCGCCTGCTTCTGCTTCTGCTGGTGCTGAATTTGCCTACAGGTTTATAATCAATCCTGATCTACAGCCACGTACTACTTAGCATAGAAGCAACAGGCTGAAACTTACTGCAGATACTACAGGTAAGAGGGTAATTAACCTCTCTTCTCAAAGCGCAGTGTATGATTACAGAACAGAGGGGCACAGCTATTTGTGACTTTAGACCTTGAGCAAAATTTACAGCAGAGCAAATATGAAATATTATTGTGTCACAGTCTAGCACGTGGATTTCAAGTTGAAAATACTGTAAAATTAAATTATATTTTTATATGATTCGTGGCACATCTATTGCAATTTCACTTTGTTGGACATTTAACGGAAGCATGCAACATTTTGGTAAAAACACGTTCAACTACAGATTCATTTATCAGCCTCCAACTTGGCCCACTCCTTTTATGCATTGCGACATAACAAATTCCAGTAAAAAAGCTCAAAACAACACAACTCTCCTAAAATCAATTAAATTAAAAGTAACAAAGACAACAACAGCAATAAAATCCAATAAAAACTCAACAAGCAAAACACCAAACCAAATAATAATATTGTGTTTGCAATGTTTTTGGCTGTTTTATCCTTAGGTTTCAACTACATCTAAAACATAGAAGCTGTCACTCCCCATGAGTGTTTGCATTATACAAACATAAATCTAAAGTACAAAAGGAAATATTAATACTTCATATTGCTTTCTTTCAAGAGTTATTTTTGGGAAAAACAAATAAAGCAATGAATGGTACTCCGAGAATAAATTTCCAGAATAAGAGTTTCTCTTTTTGTAAAACTGGAATGTTACTTTTATTATCTTTGAATGAAACAATAGCAACAGGACAAGCTTATCTTGAATAAAATTTGATATATACAGTCAAAATATAAATAATTTCATGTAGAAAATGCTCTGAATTTTTAAAAGTCCTGATTTCAGAGATAAAATTAATGGACATACATTTCAGAGTAAATAAACCATAAAGGGATGAAATAACAAGGGAAAATGAACAAAGTCTTTGGGGTCATCAGAAGGTTCATAGAGGAGAAGGATTGTGTGAGGACCACTTCCCCAATGGGTCCCCATGGGACCTGTTTTCTTCACTATCATCAGAAAAAGGATAGCATAGAGTTGATGCTCACACATCTGGCATTTTTGTCTTTATTTCATCTAAAAGGTGAAAAAGCAGCAGAATTTTACTTCCAGCATATTCATAGCTTTGAAAAAGTCAAATCATGCATCCTCTCTCACTGAATGTTTTAGTGCATCAGTGTTGGAAGTGGCTTTCAAACAATGCAAGTCTGAACAGCTAAGCTGGCAAGCAGTTCCTGTTAAGTTTGCACAATGTCCTTCTTCTACTAAAGAGTTATTTGAAGCACCATTGACTGTTTCAGGTTTCAATTTACCAGGGGTTTTTGCTCTTAAGTTATACACAGTCAGTTCTGTCACTACCTATGAACTTCTGAATCTATATAACAATATATCACTAGTCATTACCACTGCAAAGAATCCTAGAATCAATACCTCAACCTGAAGTTTCAGTCTAGATATCCAACATTTTTATGAGTGATCACCCTTGTGCTAGATTATTATAATGTAGTTTAAATGGCAAAAGATTTGGATACAGCAAATTATTTTAAGTTTCATCAGAAACATTATCTGAAAAAAAAACCCATTTCATATGTTCTCACCGTAGGCAGTTGGGTACATAGCCTCCAATATATCTGGTCACCCTCTGATGACTCCTTTTAGTAAGTATCAGTATTAGATACATTTATTTATTGTAGTGAGTGGTAAGTACTCTTTAGCAGTAATCTTGTAGCAAGTCTGCCAGCGCTGGTGACTTGCTTTGTCTCAGGACACTGTGTAAGCAGTTAGCTTCTCTCAAGTTCTGTGAGCACAGACCTTTTCATGCTGGAGTTAGAAAAAGTGGCTATGAAATTAATTCCATAACCTTAATAACCTGGTACATGCTGGATGTGGTATGTAAGTGCTGTGAAGTGGGCCCTTGTGAACCTCATGAGCTTCAACAACACCAAGGTGAGGGTGGTGGGTGAGAGCCTGGACACGAGCTGGCAATGTGCACTTGGAGCCCAGAAAGCCAAAAGTGTTCTGGGCTGCATCGAAACACTGTGGACAGAAGATCAAGGGAGGGGATTCTGCTCCTCTACTCCACTCTGGGGAGACCCCACCTGGAGAGCTGCATCCAGCTCTGGGTTCCCCAGCACAGGCAGGACATGAATCTGTTGTAGGAAATCCAGAGGAGGGACACAAAAGTAGTTAAGAGGGCTGGAGCACCTCTCCTATGAAGAAAGTAAGATATTCTCATATCGTTCTGCCTAGACAGAAGACTCAAAGGGGACCTTATTGCAGCATTTGAATACTTAAAGGGATATACTTATAAATAAGTACTTATAAGTATAAATAAATACTTATAAAAATAGATGGGGACAGACTTTTAGCAGGGCTTGTAGTAATAGGATATGAAGTAATTCTTTTAAACTAAAGGAGTATAAATTCAGGCTAGATATAAGGAAGTAATTTTTTTTTTACAATGAGGGTAGTGGAAGACTGGCAGAGAGTCTTTGAGACATTATAGATTCCCCATCCCTGGAAACAATCAGGGTCAGTTTGAACAGGACTCTGTGCAACCAGATGTAGCTGAACAGATCCCCTGTTCATTGCAGGGGGTTGGAATAGGTGATCTTTAAAGGTCCCTTACAGCCCAAACCATTCTATTATTTGATAATTTGACTAATAAACACATCAAGATTTTAAGAGACAGATTAAACGTTTCAATATTGCCATTTTATACCTTAATGTGGCAGTGAGTAAAAACAAATATCAGGGACATTAGGCATCATTTGCACAGACCTTTGTTAGCTGAAGCATCTAGTAAGAGATGTCTCTCTCTCTCCCCTCTTCTTGTCCCTTTGTGTTTTTCATCAACTGCCTTGCCCAATATCTACTTCTTAAATACATGATTCTAAAAATTCTTCCTGACATCTGTTTCCAATTCATCTTTGCTCATACCCTTTTCAAGCTCCATATCCTATCATCAGTACAGTGGGCCTAAATCACCCCTGATGCAATAATCGAGGCACTGGCTCTAGGGATAGTTATGGTCTTGTCTATTCAGAGGGTTAATTTCTGTCTAAGTTATTTAAAATGATATTTCAATGCGACTCCCTTTTAACTGTCATGTTCTATGAGATGCATCTGTACTTCTATAATTTCCATTTACTCTCAGGACCACTTCTATGGCTTTATGAAATGCTACCTATTTCATGCTGCACTTCTTTTATTTGAAATCCCAGCAATGCTTAGCTTTCCTGTGGTTATGTTAGTCATAAAAGTTCAGAAGAAAACCTTCCTGTTCAGCCAAAGGACTTCCAGGCATTATAAGCTATTAAAAAACCAAAACAAAACAAAACAAAAAAAAAAACAAACACAAAACAAAACAAAAAACAAACAAAACAAAACAGCAATCACACAAAGACGTGGAACTTAAGCAAATGTTCCCTGCCAATTCCTTACATGTTGAATAGAAAATCAACAAAAGTTAAATCTTTTACCATCTCCTGTCATGTGGCTTTCAGAAAAGAAATTTTATGAAGACACCAATTAGAGATTACTTATAAAACTAATCTAAACTGGGACATCAGACAGTGGTGGTGCAGTTCAGAATATTTTCTACATGGGCTTGATGTTCTCATTTTCTTCTTTCACCCCTTTTTCTTCACCTGTGCTTCCCCCACTGCTTTCCACTTCAGTGTGGTCCTTCCCTTCACTGCCTCCTAATTTTGCCTATTCATTCTCTCCAATGCTCTCCCCTTTTCAGTCCTGCAATGTCATGGCATGACTTTGACAATGTTTCTTCCACACTGTTTCTGTGTGGTAGATTAAGATTTGGACCTTTGGAGCAGGGAATAGGTAATGACTCTCTGCAGTACTTGCTGCAATCAGCAGCCCCTCAACAAATGTAACCCTCAGCAACACCCCAGGTGCCAACATCTGATGCTTACTAACCTTTGACAGGTATTAAAGAGACTCAAATCACACTGCCCAATTAAATTGTATGTCTTAAAGAGGGCAAGAAATAACAGCATAAGCCTGCAGTTGCTTGCTACAATGCTGTTATGTACAGATATGCACACAGAGAAATGCTTATAAATGTTTTTAAATTTTTCATGTTTGAAAGAGTAGCAGCTTCTCCACTCAAGTTGGAACTTTGGCTTTTTAAAATAAATTATTAAAGCGTCATTCTAAAATTATGTGCCCAGAAATAAGTATCTCATTTTGAAAGCTTGACCAAAGGAGAATTTTTTTCCTAGTTTTTCTAGTATTCTGTTAGTTACATTTAAATATGTGCTTGCACATAAACATGGGCATGCCATAACAGCTGGGGGAAAGAAAACATTTTAAAAATTTTAACACTGTGCCAAAACTCTTGCTACTGAACATGCTGAAAAAGATTCTAATGCAAAATGAATGTGGCACCTGTACAGTTTGGACAGCCAAAAAACTCTGACAGTAAGCAAAAATGATGAAAAATGAGTATGCAAAATTTCTTGGGTTTTGATACCTCAAGTCACTTTAAACTCTTGGGTTCAGGGAGACGTTAATAAATAATGAGAAGTGACCAAAAAGTTCTCCAAAGAAAACAGGTCAAACAAAGTTGTTTGTGTTATGCATCACATGAAACATATGGTAAGTGATAAACAACTTATTGCAATAGATTGGATCCATAGCAAGAAAATAGTGAGTAAAGTGAAGCCAAGTGAATCCCAAGCACCTGTGGCACAGGAGTTGCTCTGTTCACCCAATAGCTGCATTTCTCTCCTTTTCAATTCCTCCTTGAGTAATAATGCAGGGAAAATGCCTTCTAATCATGTCTTCCCTTCACTTTTCTTCATTATCCCTTGGCACACCACAGCTGCCTGCCCTTAGGTGGGTCCAGCTTGCCCAGGAATTAATTCTGTAGGGCTCACACTTGTAATTTACTGCCAGTCTTCAGAAAAACAAAGCTGTGAAGACAATTAAGTCTACAATGGTTAGCTACAGCAACAATATAACCGTTTATAAACCTAACTTGTACTGTAGTATCTGCTCTATTAAATGCCAACTACCCTTGATTGCAACCAAAAATCATGAGTTTGGTTTGCTTATATTCAGTGCAATTTGTGAGGTTCTCCTGCAGACGAACAATACTACAAGCTACTCGGTTAACTCATATATCACCTGGTGATACTCAGTGAGCCCTATGCTGAAAATATTTAAAGTCCATGTGACATCAGATCCTTTATTTAGAGAGGGAAGAGGCAGCTCTAGTTTTGAAAAGCCTTTGTTATTGCACAACAAATAGATTATATACAGTATATAATTTCATATCAAGCCATACGTATACTAAAAGTTTTCTGAAAAACTATTTCTTGTGTTATATTCCTTCTGTTTAATCTTTTTAATGTAAAACAAAAGAAATTGAAAAGCATACTATGTGAAATTGAACCATGAAGAAAATTCTTCTTTGATTTTGTTCATGCAATGTATTATGAAAACAGCTTCAGTATAAACTCCTCTGAAAATCAGAAAATGGCTGTCTGTATTAAGGTTTGATTTTAATGATTTCCTAATGGAAGCATACACAATTTAGAAAAAACAGAACTGGTCTAACAGAAATATTATGTGGACTCCAGACCGCCAAAATACTACATAATTTTGGTTTGTATCAATTTTTTTCTTAACTAATATTCAACTTCTATTTCTTGAGACAGACTCAGAAACTTTACTTTAGATTCAGTGGATTTGGAAAAATAATGTTAGGTAGTGAAAGAATAGTGTAAGCTAGGCATAGGTTCCACTGTGGTGTGGTAGGTTGACTTAGTCTGGCTGCCACTTGCCCAAAAAACCATTCTATCAATCCCCTCCTCAGTTGGACAGGGGAGAGAAAATACAACAAAAGGTTCGTGAGTCAAGATAAGCACAGGGAGAGACTGTTTAGCAATTACCATCATACCTAAAACAGAAACCAACTTGGGAAAATTAAATTCTTATCAAGTCAAATACTGAGAAATAAGGAAAAATATAAAACCACCTCCACATGCCTTCCATCTTCTTGGGCGTAATTTCACTCCCAATTTCTCTACCTTCCTCCTAGCCAGGGGTGCAGGGGTACAGTGAATGTTGTTTACAGTCAGTTCATCACACGTTGTCTCTGCCTCTCCTTCCTTCACAGAGGGAAAACTCCGCACACTCTTCCCGTGCTCTAGGGTGGAGTCCCTCCCACGGGAAACAGTCCTTCCTGAACTTCTTCAATGTTAGCCCTTCCCATGGGGTGCAGTTCACAAACTGCTCCAGCACAGGTCACTCATGAAGTCACAAGTCCTGCCAACAAATCCTTTCTCCATGGGGCCACAGGTACTGCCAGGACAACACTGCAGCATGGGCTCCCCATGGATTCACAGTGTCCAGGCACCCACCTGCTCCACCGTGGACCTCCATGGGCTGCAAGGGGTCAGCCTGCCTCACCACAGGCTGCAGGGGAATCTGTTCTGACACCCGAAACACCTTCTTTCCCTCCTTCACTGACCTTGGTGTCCACAGGGTGGATTCTCTCACATATTCTCACCTCCCTCCCCCAGCTGCTGCTGCGTAGCTTTTTTTACACCTTCTGAACTATGTTATCCCAGAGGTCCTACCAACATCACTGACAGGCTTAGCCTTGGCCAGCAGTGGGTCTGTTTTCTAGACAGCTGCAGCTGACTATGTCTGACATGAAGGAAGCTTCTGGTACCTTCCCACAGAAGCCACCCCTGCAGCCTCTCCCCCTAGACTTGCCACCAAAGCCCAGTACCATGTCCATTTACGGCTTACGGCAGAGCTGCGGGACGCAGTTCCCAGGCCCAGACCAGCACGCTCATGACACAAACAGCACATCAGGGACAAAACTGCACCTTTACTGAGTGCAGGGACAGCTGAGAAGTGGAAGCTCCAGTGGGAATCAGGGCATTGTAGTGTCTTTGTGCAGCAAGAATAGCAGGCAGGCCCTTACCCAAAATTTCCTGTTAAACAGAAAGCCAGTGCCATACCTTACTACCCTTAGTAATCATTAATATGTATCTTTTTTACTAAAATCTTACAGCATTATGATAAAGCTCTCTGCTTTGTATTTCTGGCATTTAAAGCTACCACTCATAGACCTAATTTTCACCATACAAATCACAGGTGCTGAAAGCTGATGAAATATTCACTTGAACATGATTTAAAAGATTTACTTTCTGTCTGAGAGACAAATAATTAATCTCCTGTTTGTATGGTTAATGAGTGATAGTGAAACAAACTTGTTAAAAGAGATACTAGTATATACAAATGCTTGTCTAACAGTTTTCTAGCCTCAGCCTGTGAATTCAGACTACAAGATCAACAGTGGAGCTTGTTACATTTGCAGTCCTTTTTCTAGAAATAAACAAGTCAGTTGTAATGCATTTACAACCTTATTTCTTGTTCCTCTAGCCTTAAGAAGTGATGGAACACCATGTCTTTGTACAGTAGGAGCTGAGCATCAGAAAAAAGAAGGGGCCGAAAATGAACAATGTATGTAAAAAAAAGCATTAACACTACAAAATTTAAATGTTGAGCCTTAAGTTTATA
Source organism: Grallaria varia (assembly GCA_013396735.1). Classification (NCBI taxonomy): domain Eukaryota; kingdom Metazoa; phylum Chordata; class Aves; order Passeriformes; family Formicariidae; genus Grallaria; species Grallaria varia. The sequence continues at coordinate 9,262 of VWZG01006630.1, forward strand.
TGTATTTTCTATTCTGCCTCAATGTTTCCCTTGTTTAATGCTTCTTCTGCCTAAGCAATACAATTTAGTCTCTAAAAGCTGTTTCCCACACGGAAGAATGGAAAACAGTTTTAGCAGACTTATTCTCCAGTGTGTATGTGATCAGAATTGACCTCAGAGTATATCAAATAATAAACTACTTGGAACAATCACGTTCATTTTCTGTACTTTTGCACTGAATACTGGCATAATTGACCTGTATATCATGGTGACAAGTTCAAACCTAAATGACAAAAAACCAAAATGCAACTATATGCATTTTAAGATGTCTAATAAGACAAAGTCAATGTTAGCTGCTGGCTCTCTGATGTAGAGCCATCTTAATTTTCTAAACTGATTTTCTCATCTCTTCCTGCCACTAAGACATGCTTTTCATGCACATCAACAATAATTTACTCAAGATATTGTACCAAAAGATTTTACTAGTCAGAACAATATTTTGTGATGTCATAAGATGAGGATTTTTTCAGTATTTATGGATCTTTTCCAAGTTTTGGAAAAACCCAAGTTTCATCAGTTTTCGAATAGCACAGTTGCTCTCCAAGCAGTGTCTAACTGCAAGTCTGCATGTTAGACATACTCTTATTATTCTTATATTTAAAAATCAGGTCATGACAGGCAAAAAAAAAATCTTGAGTCTCTAATGTATTCAGGATCATATTTAGTTGTTTATACAGATTTCATATATATAAATTACAGATTATGAATGATCATTGTTGTATTTCCACATTTCTCCAGGAGATGTAATTACTGAAAAGTTTTAAAGAAATCTGTAGCAGAGTGATTAATTTATCAGTAGCATATTATGACTGAGCTTATTTTAAATAAATTTATTACAAATAGGGATTTATTATGAAAAAATATTGTAAATTATGAAAATAAATGCATCGTCAAAACTTGGCCTATTGACTTACAAAGCTTTCCTGTACAGACTCGTAACCAGTGTCATGAATCAGTTCCTATGTCATTGCAAGTCCATTCATATGACATTCTCCATAAGCGGTTGGAGGAGTTTTAAAATTCCTTTTTGTGAGCCATTAACTTTTTTGTCAAAACTCATGGGAACCCTAAATCTTTATCAGATGAGTCTCTTTCCCAGCCTGTTCAGTAATTATTGATATTGTATATGTTTATCAAAATTCCACTGAATTTATTGTTCTGTTGATTGTTACTTCCACTTTTTCATAGGTCAGTTTTTCACTAATTAGTATTTCAGTTGTCAGTTTCTCAGAAGCTGAAAACATGAACATTACTAATGTACTTAAAATACCAAAACATGCTGTGTTACATATCATAAAGAAATCAAAAATATTTTTTCTCTGTTTTCTTTTTTCCCCCCTCATTTTATTGTTGTTGTTTGTTTTGTTTGTTTCCAGTGTTTTGTTGTGCTTTCTGTTTGTTTGGTGTTGGTTTGTTTGGTTTGATGTTTTGGGTTTTTGTTTGTTTTGTTGTTGTTGTTTTTTTTAAAGAACCCAAAATGGAAGATCAAAAAGAGAAAAAAAATTACACAATCTCCTCATTATACTTGCTAGGACAGAAACAAACAAACAAAAAAATTCTCAACAAGTCCTTAGGAGAAAAAAAGCTTAACTACTATCTTATTAATGCAAATGAGAGTGGTGCTATTTCTGTTGCTAAAAATCCATTTGTATTTCATTCATATCTGCAGGGACTATGTTTTAGAAAATAAACATCCATGAAAAGCTCTTTCTTATGTATTCATTACTTTACTGGTATTATGATTACCTTAAATCTTATTAAAAGATCTATTTTACTAGAAGGATTACTTAAATCACATCATAACACAACACAGAATCTTATTTTGATTATATTTTGCCCTCAATTATTTTGGTGAAGCCCAGCTACCTATTTGAAACGTATATATGTCATGTATATATGAAAACATTTTGCCTGCAAAATGTTTCATTCTTTATAGAAACGAGTCAAGGCAAGGCAAAAATCCACATCTCTGTGACCAGGTTGATTTTCTTTCCACTCTCCTCTTTTGTAGTCTGTCTTTTTGACTGACTCAACGATTTTGGAGAAAAACATTTTTTCAGACAGCTTGGGCCACTCAATTGGTCTACTGCTGCACTGCAAAAATGTCTGTAGTTGAATCATTGTATAGATGACACAGGAATGATCAGCAAAGGTGCATTAGGATGGTTTTCCCAGAAACAGTGCAGGGTTAAATGTGTAAGTCACATCAGCACTGGAATTTGAAGTGCATTTTCCCATGGCTGCATCCACTGACCAATACTCAGCCTGATTCCTGCACAGCTGACAAACACTTTGTCTGCCAAAGGATTTGTCAATACAGCTCCTCTGGACTATGCTGTTTTGCTGCAGATTTTACACACAGGTACAGAAAGATGGCTAGTTCTGAAATCATAATTCTAGAGGGTAGAGAAGCACTTCCATCTATACTCATAAAAGGCATGCAACCTATTCAAGTCACCATACAAGTAGAAGCAATTCATTAATAGTCTGAACAATTTGTACAGAGTTGTGCCTGTTTATAAACAACAAAGTTTGACATTTTAATTTTCCATTGCTTCTGGCACGCTTCACAGATTTTTTTCCATCCCTCTTCTTTGTCAAGTACAAAATTGCACCTGCTGGCAACATCAGAAAAGTGTATTTTTCATCTTCTTTTAATGAAAGGTGTATAAGATCTTTTAATGGCTAAGAGGAAGCATTAGAGTAAATTACTTTGCCTTCTTACCATTGTAGACCTTCAAAGTATTTTCCCTAGACGTAGTGTGTGTGTGTTTTTTTTTTTTTTTTTAATAGCTAGAGCAAATCATAACCAGAAAATCTAAAACTTCCCAAAAATGTTTACGTTACTTTTCCTAGATTTGTAATTTGCACTATCTCTTTCTGAAGATTGAACATAAGGAAAGGACATATTCCAGTAACTTACTAGATCCTAGCATTATTAGGCACTGCATGTGGGCGCGCTGACCCTGGCTGGATGACAGGTGTCCATGACAGCTACTCTATCATGCCCACTTGGACAGGGGAGAGAAAAGAGAACAAAACGCTCATGGTCAAATTAGGGACAAGGAGAGACCTCACCAATTACCATCACAGATGAAACAGACTGGATTTGGGGAAATTAATTTCATATATTACCATGCCCCTCCCTTCTTCCTAGGCTCAGCTTAACTCCTGATTTCTCTGCCTCCTCCCTGCCAGCGGTGCAAGGGGAGCGGGAATGTTGGTTACTGTCAGTTTGTCACATATTGTCTCTGCTTCTCCTTCCTTCACAGACCTTTAAAGGTCATCTAGTACAACCCCCCTGCAATAAGCAGGGACATCTTCAAGTAGATCAGGTTGTTCAGAGCCCCATCCAAACAGACCTAGAATGCTTCCAGGGATGGACAATCTATAATCTCTCCAGGACACCTGTTCCATTGTTTCATTGCCCCCTTCATAATGAATTTATTCCTTATATCTACTTTAAATCTACATTCCTCTAGTTTAAAATCATTATTCCCTGTCCTATCACTACAGACCCTACTAAAAAGTCTGTCCCTATCTGTCTTATAAGGCCCCTTTAGTTATTAAAAGGCCACAATAAGGCCTCTCTGGAGCCTTCCCTTCTCCAAACTAAACAACCCCAACTCCCTCAGCCTTTTTTAACAGAAGAGGCATTCCATCCCTCTGATCACCTTTGTGGACCTTCTCTGGACCTCCTCCAATAGGTCCATGTTTGTTTGGGTTTTTTTGTACTGAGGACTCCAGAGGCCAATGTAGCACTCCAGGTAGGGTCTCATGATGACAGAGTAGAGGAGGAGAAACACATCCCTTGACCTGGTCACACTTCTTTGATGCTGCCCAGGGTACAGTTGGCTTTCTGGGCTGTGCACACACATTGCCAGCTCACGTCCAACTTTTCATCCCCCAGTACCCTTTAAGCGGTTCCAAGGGCTGCTCTCAGTCAGTTCATTGACCAGGATGAATGAATACTGGGGGTCACCCCAACCCAGGGGCAGCACCTTGCACTTGGCTTTTTTGAACATCATGAGTTCATGGGCCCACTTCTCAAGCTTGTCCAGGTCCCCCTCCATGGCATCCTGGCCTTCAGGCATGCCAATCACAACACTCTGCTTGGTGTCATCTGCAAACTTGCTGAAAGTTCACTTGATCCCTTCATCTATGCAATTTGTAAAAATATCACATAACACTGGTCCCAGGACAGACCCCTCAGGGACAACACTTACTGCTGATCTCCGTCTGTACATCTAGCCATTGACCACTACCTTCCAGATGTGACCATCCAAACAATCCCTAATCTACTAACAGTCTATCCATCTCTCTCTGATTTACAAGGAAGAATGTTGGGGGGGACTGTGTCAAATGCCTTACAGAAGCCCAGATAGATGATATCTGTAGTCTTTTCCTTGTCCACTGATGTAGCCCTCTGCATTGTAGACCACTAGGTTGGTCAGGCATGCTGGATGTCTCGAATCACCTTCCTGTCCTCCATGTGCTTTAACCAGAGCTTCTGTTAGGATCTATTCCATGATATTCCCAGGCACAGTGGTGATGCTGACAGTTCAGTACTTTCCAGAGCCTTCCTTTCTATCCTTTTTAAAGATGGATGCAATGTTTCCCTTTTTCCAGTCACCTGGAACTTCACTTGACTGCCATGACTTTTTGAATATCATGGAGAGTGGGTTGGCAACCCCATCAGCCAATTTCCTCAGCACTCTGGGATGCATCTCATAAGGACCCATACACTTACGTACACTCAGGTTTCTTAGGTGGTCAGTAACCTGAGCTTTACTTACACTGGGAGGGAATTTTTTTTCTCCAGTCCCCATCCTGCTCTCCATCCACTTGAGACGTGTGGGAAGAGAGGCTGCCATTGAAAAGTGTAGTGATCGAGGCTTCTCTTTGTTCATTGTTACTGCTTTGCCAGTCTGTTTATCAGGGGCTGTACACTTTCTTTGACCTTTGTTTTCTGTCTGATACACCTGTTGAAGTGTCTTTTATTATTCTCTGCATCCCTGGACAAGTTCAGCTCCCACTTTGCATTGGCCTTCCTGACCTCATCCCTATACAACAAGGAGACGTCCCTGTAATCTTCCCATGACAGCTGTCCTGGCTTTCACTGCTTGTGAATTTCCTTCTTTCCCTTCTGTTGACAAGCAGGTATTGGCTCATCCATGCTCATCTCTTGCTCCCCTTTCCTGATGTCTTAAATTGGGGAATGAGAGCTCCTATTCTCCATGAACAAATCTATTAGTCCTGGTCCTATTCTTCCTTGTCCCTGAGACCAGTTGCACAGGTGGTCTCACTGATTAACTTCTCAAAGAGCTGGAATTTTGCTTTCCTAAAATTCAAGGTCCTGAATACACTGCTCTCCTGACCCATATTGGGCAATGAATCCCCTCCCAACTTACCTCACCTTCCCAGCTGTCTTTATACAAGTATGAGGCCCTGGAATCTAGGAACCATGGAAATGAGGATCAGAGAAATGAGAATGTGGATGAAGGTTCTTCAAGGATGGAGGAGTCAACTATGGCAGGGAAGCTTACCCAGCCTCCCTCTCCCCCGCCTTCATCACGACATCCTCAATTAAATAAAGAAGGGTTCTAGTCATTGGTGAGTCCCTTTTCAGAGGAATGGAGGGCCTGATATGCTGACTGGACCCAACCCATCAGGCAGAAGCCCAGGATCTGAGGCCCAAGTAAGAGACACCACCAGGAAACTTCTCAGCCTGGTACAGCCAATTGATTATTAGCCTCTATTGGTTTTACAGCTAGACGGCAATGAAAGGCAAGGAGGCTGTGAAGAATCAAGGGGAACCCTATGGCCTTGGGACAACTGATCAAGGAATCTGGAGCATAAGCTGTGTCCTCTCTGTTCTGTCAGCTGCAGGGAATGATGGGGTAAGAAACAGGAAAATCATGCAGATGAACACCTGGCTTTGTGTCTGATGTGACCAGCAGAATTTTGGTGTTTCTGGACATGGGTCAGTTTATACAAAACCAAGCCTGTTGGCAAAAAAATGGGGACCATCTGTCTCAGAGGGGAAAAAGGATCTTAGCTTAGTAATTAGCAGGGCTCACTGGGAAAGCTTTAAACTAGATTTGAAGCAGTGTGGGGANCTCTTCTTCAAAATCTTCTTCAATAATCAAGTTCTCTGAAAGAAGTTAATAACTGTAGCTGTAGTCTACTTCACTTTCTTCATATCAAATTTTAACTAAAATATATAATAATAAAAAATGTAGATGAATATTTGGAATATTTCCTTTCTTTTAAGAACAATGAACAATATGATAAAAGGTGTAACAACTCTGGAAGACAAGANGCAGTGTGGGGATGTAGCCCATTAGCTCCAATATTAGGAGTTCAATTAGAACATTAGCTCCAGTATACATTCATCACCATATTTGTAAAAAAAAGCAAAAATATTCTGTAGGCATTATAGATTTATACAAAGAGATGCTATCATAATGTTCTGGTTTTCACGTATTAATTTATCCAAGAAGGAGACTGACACGTATTAATAACTTTTATTTAGCAACATCACTGTTGAACTGGAAAGGAAATAAACACTTCTACGAGAAAATCTGCCACTGCCTAGCTTCTTTCTTGCTCTCTTAAGCTTAAGGTGATTCAAGGTTAAGTTTAAAGTAATGATAAGAACCCTATTTAAAGAAAAACAAGCTCTCAGATTGATGTTGTCATCATCATGTAAGCACCAGTAAGGAATATGCTTAAATATATCTGTTTAACTTCTTTTTAATTTTTTCCCCATAATTCACCTATTAATTTTTCCTCCTTATTTTTTTTCTCCTGTTATTGCTTGAAAGATAGAGTAACAAGTTAATTGAAAGATCCTGGAGCTCTGCTCTTTGTCTTCCACAAACAAGGCAGTAGGATGTTTCTCATCTTACTCACTGTTCGAAGCATTGCTGTTGGCTGGCTCTCAGCTGCCATTTATGTTCTACTTCTTTTCCTGAATTAGATCTGATATTTTTCTCATGTGTCTATAAAAAACATTTTCAGGCAAGAAAAGGTACATAGT
>VWZG01006631.1:4044-91356 GCA_013396735.1 Grallaria varia
GGCAAAGCCTTTTTTTTTTCACAATTTTTTTTTTTTTTTTTTTTTAACAGTGGAAAAAATATGACTGGTTCCATCAGAAGCAGATCTCTTCTGGAAGTGCAGCTGATCGTGCAGTTGAGATTCAAAAGTAAACTGCTTTACATAGGCTCTGAAGAAGCTGTGCAAACCAATAGATTGCAAAAGAAGAGGAGTTTCTCAGTGTAAGATACGAGCAATTGGAATGGACATGTTGTTTCGAAAGTTGCAACAGTTCTAATGTGGAATGTACTACTGTACTTCTGAAAGTAACTTCATATAGTGCAAAAAAAAGAGCAAACTTTTAATTAACAAGGGAATTTTAAAGTGATTATGCCACTATATTACTTTTAAAGTCTGTGGTATTTAATGAAACATCATCTGATCTCTACAGCTGAAATGGTTTCTGAAAGTCTTTATCAGTTTAGCACTCAGTGATCATAAATAATCCCCATGCCAATATTTAATTTCCTTTTTGTTAAGAGAATGGTGTTTTCCAATAGGAGTACAACAACAAATCTTCAACTAGTCCAAAACATAATAACAAACCATCTAGGAAACAACAGCATGCCCATTCTAGTTAAAACTAGATTGTTCTCTAATGCATAATACAATCAATTTTTATTCATCTAATTAATAGAGTAGATGTAGATTACAAAGCAAATTAAAAGCCTAACAACAACAATAGATGGTTAATATAACTGTCTCATCAGTAATTTTTTTTTCCCATTGGATACTGATAAATTTCTATATTTGCATTGCAAAACAGTTTCTCTGATCACAGTGCTATTTCCTCGATGAGTGTCTTAATCTTGTTTAAGGTTCCACCCTGCTGGGGTACTGCTGTAAGGTGTGCATGGCCTCATTTACCCCTCTCACTAACACAGCAAGAAAAATACCCACAAGTCTCTTAGTTCTACTCTGTAGAAAATTGCTATCTGTTAATCCAAAATGTCACATTTGTAAATTTCTCATCAATGTAAATAAAGAAATAACCTGTGAAGGACCCGACTGAGTAACAAACACTGGAGAACATGAAGACTCTTGCTGCCAAGCAGATTTCACTGCCAATTACACTGCGCCAGTCTGTGAGACTGACCTAAAGGTAAATTTTTTTGGCTGGCAGATGATGTCAGAGGATGCAGTGGTAGAATAAAAGAAGTCAAGCTTCCCAGGGCCTTTGAGCCGTAGCCCTGCATCATCTGAAATCTTCTTGTGTCTGGCTCCTATATGACTGAGCCTTCTGATCACATTTCTTCTTCAGAGTAACAAACAATAAGACAGAAGGAAATGGCCTAAAGTTGCACCAAGGGTAGGGGGGTTTAGATTGAATATTAGGAAACATTTAGTCACTGAAAGAGTTTTCAAGCTGGAATAGGTCGCCCAGGGAAATGGTTGAGACACTACCCCTAGAGGTATTTAAAAGATGTAAAAATATGTCAGCAGCAGCAGCAGCAGCACTTAGGGACATGGTTTAGGAGCAGACATGGCAGACCTTTTGTTTTGATCAGACTAGATGTTCTTAGGGGTCTTTTCCAGTCTAAATGATTCTATGATTCTATTTCTGACTGAATAATATCTCCCTCTAATGGAAAGCCCTACATTTTTCATCATGAGCCTTCTCAAATTTGCTTCATCCATGGAGACTCTGGTAACTTTTCCCTGCAGTTCAGAAGGGAAGAAGCATCAGATAGCTTCCTTCTGCTCTGCCCTGCCCTCATGCTGAGTGATGGTGGCAGAACTGACCCTTCCCCACAAGGCAGTATCAATCCCATGCAGGGGGCTGTAATGCCATGAGTCCTAATTCTACCTCCTGATGTGAAGAAAAGGAAACTTGTCCTGTTGCACCAGCTCCTCCTGCAGAACTTGTGGCCCCAAGTGTTAATTTGCAGGCAGTAGATGAAGTACCTCTTCTCATATAAATTTCACTATAATCATTGCAAGTAAAAATGTTCAAATATCTTGGAAGTAACAAAGATTTTATTTTTAATACATTTATTTTAAATTGATTTAAAATAAACTTTTTACATTTTCTCCCCAAATTTCACTGAATAAGTTGTGTTAGTTCATCTTGAATTCAATTCCTTCCAGATTTTATTTGCTTTCTTTTCATCTCATGACCACCCCATCAATAAAAATCCATTACACTGTCAGTATGCTTGAAAGCTTGCTATCATATTATCCAAGGCATAGCTGTTTAGCCTGTCAAGAGCAGCATGTAGTCAGGAACAAGTTCATACGACTCATCCTTCAGGAGTTTTTCTATATTTTTGACTAAGATGGGTCAGATTCAATTTTAGAGCAACTACTTTCCGTATTATTCATCACCATTAAATCATAAACAACTGACCTCAGGAGACCATCAAGACCTCTCAATAGTCCCTTAATTCACAGTGGCTGACATCTGCTTTTACGTTGGTTTGGTTACTTATTTCAAAAGAGGTAAGTATAAGGGATTCAATGGGAGTTGTTTCAGCCTGTTAAACAGCTGCTACTTTTTTCTGCTCCAGTGCCAGGAGACTTCACTTTTCAATTAACTTAAAAGAATATTAGCTTTTATGGAACAGTAACACATCTATTTGGACAGTATATCCATTAATTTCCATTTCATATCCATTCATTTAACTTGCAAAATGGATTATCCATGATGGTTCTTATTTCAGTGATATTCACTGTTTCTTGTATACAGCCCAGTTATTTCTAACCCTTTAAATGTTTCATTTTAGAAAATATCAGAACTGGAAACTTCTCAAGAAAATGCAACCTCTGTTGTTCAGTTCTCAACACAACTAAGACTATATTATCTATAGAAATATCTCTTCTTTGACTTTCTCAGCATGATAAATGACAGTAAATTACCTTAAATTCTTGGCCTTGTGTCTTCAAGCTACCCACGCTGAACAAATTTCACCGTGTCAGGTTGCTTCACGTTATATAAGAATATTCATACTGCAGCAGGGCAAGTCTCCAGGAGGTCCTGGAGACTTTCCAGCAGGTGCCAGTAAGATGGCAAGGGGGATGGCATGGGAAGAAGACAACAAAATGTGTGTTCTGTGTTACAGCCATCCATATTCTGGCGATCTGCAACTCAAGATCTTCTTTACCAAAGTCAACGACTTCATTTTCTCTTCCAAGAATTTTACTTGAATAAATTCTCTTAATTTTTAGCCCAATGGTTATTTTGCAGGCTGTGCTGTAGCTTTTCTATACTATATCAAAGACTTTAAGAGAGCATCCTGACCATTTGTTTTTTTGTAAGACTGGTACTACATGTTTTTGTAAAATGACATCAAGAATGAATTTGGCTATTTCTTTAAGAGTCCAAGAGAAAGTATCCATGTAATAACTCCTGTTTATTTTCACCAAACATACTCAATGACTTTGCTTTTCCACTTTTTGCCATTTTGGAGGTGAACCTATTTTAACAGAAAGCCAAATTGTCATGACAACCTGTGAGATTCTCTGGATTTTGTTTTACTTTCCCTTTATTACTGGAATAACTGAACTCCTGTTACCACATCTCACATCACCACCATATGACTTAGAACTGACAGGTTAAAAAATTTAAACTTCATTTTCCATGTTCACACTGCTTCACTGTCTAGGGAGACCGACTTGTGCAGAAGCCCCCACCAAACTGCTGACAAAATGGTCAAGGCCAGAAACATCTCCAGGCTAGATGAGAGGCATATGCAGCCATAAGTTAGCCATGAGAATTGGCCCTGAAGGATCTCTGCTACATGAATCAACAGTGATGGAAAATCACCAACATCTGTAATACGATCACTGATGCCTGTTATTGAATACCGCCTCTAACCTTGATTTCCCCAATGCTGTTGTTGGTCTGGGCATTTTAGATCAGTGTTTGATATTTTTGTTTCATTTTCTGTTCTTTGATAATGGAGTCTATTCCAGGAAGTGAGTAGAGCCATGAAAAGATAGCCAAAAAGGGGTCATGGCAAAAAAGGTCACAGACCACTTGAAGAGTTAAAAAGCTGTCCTTAGAAAAGCATCGAGGACATAGAAAGACAGAGGGATATATTAAAAAAAAATAATCTCTTTCATCTCTTCAGACATCTTTTTTGCACTCTGTGAGATAAGCTTATTTTACTGCTGGTTCCCCGCACTTTGTACTCCCAGATAAGACTGGCAGACCCAGATTGTAGCGGAAGGAATAATGCAACTAGGAAAATCCTCTCTCCTTCTTACCCTTGCAAAAAATTTGTATGCTCAGAGTATGCAATGAGGAGTTAATGGAAGCAGCAGCAAAATTGAAAATGTGGGGGAAATAGGCAAGAGAAGATTGGTTCTGTGAATTATTTGCCAGAGGCTGATGCTTGCAACAGGAGTATATATTTGAAAGACATATAGCCAGATTCTGGGAAGGTCCTGCTTTTTCAGGGGTGTTAGATACACAATCAAAGGTAGGGGAAAGTGTGATTTGAAAGATAAGCTTTTACCATGAGTAAGTAGTCGGAGTTTACGTTATGAGCATGGAGGGAATGTTGTAGATTCAACTGCTGCTGCTGAAGGTGGTCAGTATACGAAGAATGCTCTGCCCCAATTAGAGGCAGGGAATGAGCAGCCCTTTGCACCTTACAGACAGATCTTTCCAGAAACACTTTGCCTTCTGAATGCTACCTCAGTTAAGTCTTCTTCAGGCTAATTGGGAGACCTCTGTCGACAGAGCCTCAGTCAGAAGTGGATAATGAAGTCCAGAAATGCACCTTTCTCTGGCACCATGTTGTGTATCACAAATCATATGCTTCCACAAAATATACATGGACTCTTTTTCTTCTTAGCAGTATTTATAATTGTTTCTTTGTTGGCAAGCAAACTGAATTTTAATCTAAATTTCTCAGTGTTTGGAGGAAGAGGTTCCTCAGTGATCGATTCCTGTATCTGTGTCGTGTTTGTTCTCAGAAGGCTTTTAAGTAGGAGAATCCTGGAAGTTCTCTTATTAAAACTGGTATTACCTTCGATTTCATGGTAGTATGCATTTGTTAAGCACAATTAGATGGCAGAAAGAGCATACTTTCAGTTCAATTTATTTAAAAGAAAACAAAATAAAAAATAGGGTCTATATGCAATTCTTTATGTCTTTTCAGGAGGAACCCTTCAGGGTAGACTGAAGTAGAAGTAGGGAAATAGAATGGAGATGTTTAAGTTTGCTTAAAAGCTATTGAAAACTATAATCAGAATTGAATGCATGTTTTCTCTCGGTTTACTAATGAAGGTGACCGGCTTTTTTCTCACTCACTGATTTTAAAAAAATACAGAAAAAGAAAAACGATGAAGTATTTTAAAAGGCAGGTGTCATAATAATAATTAAAAAAAAAAAAAAGGAAAATGTGAATGTTGTAAAGACAGCTTTGAATCCTGAAGTGATTTATTTCAGCAGTAGTAGATAATTGCACTTAGGTGATAACTACAGCAATTAGAAACATTATTCTTTGCCCTGTTTGCTTGCATCAGTAATTGACACCTTATTAACAGTACATTAGCTCATGAAAAAAATCAACCAACATGACCATGACTGCAGGATAATGAGTATAATACTGTCCTGAAGTTAAAGGATACATCTCCCATTGTAGATGGTTTTTCTACCCAAAAATGTGCATTAATATGACTGTGATATCCCTTTGATGAAGAACTAGAGAATCCAGTCACCACCATCAACAGTAATGTTTAATTATCCTTTATCTGAGAATAAGTCTGTTTTTTGACAGAAGTGTAGAACACTGATGTGATTAACTACGCGGTAGCTTAGCTTTTGGGAGGAACTTGTGGCATAAAGTCTTCTTTTGGGCCTTCAAAAGAGAAAGAAGGAAAAGAGAAGTGTTGGTGTCATAGAAATAATTCCCAAAAAAAGGATTTTCTTTGAACTAGCTCTTGTAGGAGTTAGTAATGTTTTTGCTACTCATAGACAAATTATAATTTTTGTTCAGATAAAATTCAGAAGTGAATAGAAAGGTGAAAATGAGAAGGGAAAGAAGGCAGAGGGCAATGAACAGAATTAGACTGAAAAGAGAAAAGTTGTCCCTTGAAGGCATATTGAGATGCGGCTTTCCAATGTACTCACTTTCTGTTAAAATCTAACAGATACTTCTCACATAGGGCTGCGAATACTTTGTCACACAGAGCCCTAGTAGTAAAAAATACTTGTTCAGAGTATCAGATCCAAAAGGAATGGTGGAGTAACTTGAAATTACATCAAGAAACTAAGGCAATTCTGTTATATCAACATACCTTTGTGCTCTGTCCTTATGCTCGCCAAACAATTTCTATTTTGACTATTTGCAAGCAGTTCTGAGAGTCATTTAGTTTTGGAAAATGGTTGGTTTTATCATATATTGTCCCTATAATTACACTTTTCTATTGTTTTGTGAACATCTTCACCTTCTCTGAATAAACCCACCAAAAGTAAAATTAAAAAAACAGTCTCATAGCCTGTGGAGGGTTCGAGGGGCCTCTGCTTGGCTAAAAGAAACATTGAGAGAATGTGTGAGAACAACCACTCTCTGTCTTTCCCTCAGAGCTGTTTCCAGGCTAAGCTAGATAAGGCAGATAACCCTAATTTGTGAAGAATCAAAGAAGCTTTCCTTTCCTCATAAGCAGAAGGGAAGAGAAAAAGGGAAAGGGAATGGCTCAGAAGGCAGTACAAGGCATTTCTAGAGCCCTTTGATATATATATATATAGCCAAGAAAACCTGCCGCCTGTGTGTGTGTTTTTGGCCACCCAGCTGTGAGTTCTGGCAGCTGTGTAGTGTTCCCGAAATAAACTTCCTTTCTTGCTTGAAAGTCCATGGTTTAGCTCTCTGATTACCTGTGTGAACACTGCAGCTTGCACCTGCATTAATGATTTGCTATGCATTTTTATTTATATGCTTATTTTTACTGCTTGCTAACAGTTTTATTTAGAAGGTAATTTTCAGAAGCCTCATGGGCAACAATTGCTTTTTCCTATCTGCTTGCATAGTTCTAGCCAGCAGATTCTTTGCAAATGAACCCACTGGTAACTAGAACACCTGATAAATGTTCAGATTCCTCTGATTTAACCATATTCTATCCCTGCTTCCAACATTATTAATAGTAAATGGGCTGATCTTACTCCTAGCTTATTTGATATAAATTGTATCTTTTCTAAAGAGAAAATTCTTGCATGGATTAGAGTCCTGAGGACATATAGAGAAAGCTTGTCTAGCCATATATGGTCTTCTTCATGTTTTTTTATGGAATGGTTGCTTCATCCCAACCTCCTGTTCTTTTATGAATGGAACAATGTGAAGATTTTACCCTGCGTTTTCTGCAATACCAATACTTTGCAGAGAAGAATGAAAATCCTGAAAGCAGTTTTCCTAGCTCAAAATCTTTTCTGAACTGAATGATTCTGGAATATGTACTTGTTCTATTATCCTTGTATTTAGAAGTTTTCTGCTTATAGATAAATATAAGTTGTTTATAAGCAACAGCAACAAAAAAAGAAATTTCATTTTCTAGCTCCCTGCACTGATTTTCCATAGCTAACATAGTTATTTGATAATGAATTTGTGATGCTTCACAATAGTGTGTCTACAAAGAATAGACTTTATTCATAGTGTGGTTCAGACAACTTTTGATTATGTAGACCAAGTCTTATATTTCTGCTGGCTGTGAGACTGCAAAAGGTGATTTCAGGTAAAATGGTATTTTCAGAAATGCACGGCAATTTCCTGTGAAAGTCTGCTGGAATCCTCTGCTGCTGCTTTGTCCTGGCCTTGATCGTATACACCACAGCCAGCTCGGCATAGAGATGAGAGGTTTCACCTGAGCATTTGCTGTGTTCCCTAGGAGTTGGGGTGAGATTCAAATGGATGGCAGTCTCATCTTGTCTTCCTTCTTTTACATGCGCCCTACAAGAATGACTGACTGATGCCTACAATTCAAGAGCTATGTACTACTGCCTCATTATTTTAATGCTAAGTACGTACATTGAATTCTGTAGCAGAAAACAAACAGCTCAAATTAAATAATTTTTCTGCTAAAATATTGTGCTTGGCTGACTGTATGAGCTCAAGTAAGAAGAGAAAAAAATAACTTCTTTTTACATGTTATAACTGAAAAATCTCAAGCTGATGCAAGGTTTTCTCATGTCCGTTTAAACATGAATTTTGTACTGGATGTGTTGAAGGCTAATTCTGAGGTGCTTCCCAGAATTTTTGCTGAGATGGGCAAACCCTGAGTGACTGCATATTGAAGAAGCATCTCAGGCAGATGTAGGTCATGCTAATAACTCACGGTTTTCTGTATAGAAGTTGGCTCCTAATTACGAAAAAGAGGAAGCCAACATCATTATAAGAGGGCAGATGAAAAATATTTGGATAAACCAGAGCAAGTCAAATCTCCTAGCATCAGAATTTAAAACCAAACCTAGAGGGGCTTGCTTTGGATAATTTAGAAATCAAAGCTATAAAATAGTCAAAGTAGAACATAAACCTCAGTTTATTAGAGGAGTATCTGTCAAATCTGCAATTTTTTGATCTGCCAACATTCTCTATAGCCAGCTTACAGTCTTCCTCTTTCATTCATTTAAATGCACTTTTATTGAAGATGCTTAATGACATTGGCCTTCTAAAGCAAGTACTTAAATTTCTTATGACTAGGATGGACAGCAGTGACACCAAAACACGCTGGCACGCTGATTTCAAACACCACAGCAGGAGCTGAATGCCATTCTCCAGAGGACTTTAAAAATACCTTTTTATCCCCCTACTCACTATGTAGGCCACCTCAAAGTTAGGGGCAGAATAGCTGTGCAAGTCAAACAAAGTAAACTCAGTCCAAGATCTTTAACACAAATATATATGTATTTGATTTAACAAAGGCCCACAAATTTTCAGTATCGGTTTTAATCATACTGGTATTAAAAGATAAAATAATCCTGCCTTTACTCATTTAATTGTATTAATTAACTTTATCCTTCATATAGGACTCCTAAGATTTCCTTTAAGACTATCCTGATGAGAAAAATAACATTGTTTACTTCATACATTGCTTTGTTAGGCAAAGTGCTGAGAAAATGTGTTTTGGCTCATCTGAAAACATTTAATGAACAAGCAGAGATTCCAGCGGAGACTCAGAGCTCTAGTAAAGTAAACAACACAGCCATAAATAGCTCAGGAAATGAAAGAAAATACACCTGTGAAGTTTTTTAGTCCATGCAAGTGGGGAGGAATTGAAAGAACATAAATTACTTACAGGTTTTTTCCTTTCATTGAAAAGTAATCTACCTAAAGTTCTTATTTGAACACTTCATAAGAAGATTTTTTTTTAACAGTAAGAATTCATTTTGTGTTTCTCATATGGTTTTGAGAGTATTTAAAGATTATGCTAAACATGCTTAATCCTTATCTTCCAACTGCTACTCAATAATCAGCATGTGTATGTTAAGTATGAGTGCAGTTAAAAGGGGGATATCTATTGGCAATAATACAATATTATGATTGGATGTGCACTATTATTGACATGTAAATATAAGCGAATAAACTTTCTGTTGTACCAAACATAAAAAAAGAACTGGCAAGGAGTTACCTGTATTTCTAGAGACATACGAGAAGACTTTTTATTATCATGAAAAAAAAAAAAAGAAAAAAGAAAAAAAGAAAAAATAGAATAAGTATGGATAGAAAAAATTTGTATTCACAACTTGAAAATAGATGTTATAATGAAATAGTAATAGCATCATCAGGAGTATTGACATCCACCTAACTTCTTAGGTTAGAAATACTCTACAATCTATCCACACTGTACCATGTACATAAATTTTCTCTCCAGTTTCAATTACAAAAATCATTGTAGCTGGATATGCAGTTTACATAGTCCATAGGGTTTGTGACTAGCCTGAACTGTACCTTTTCAGATCCATGAAAATGAAATTTATATATCAACAATGTTTCTTTCTGAATTGCCATGAAACCCATTACAGGCTTCACAGGAGCTACATCAGCAAAGCCCATGGCTTTACAAAAGCCTTCAGAAATGTACTATGCTCAGACAACATAGCATTAATGGGACCAGGTTATGAATTAAAGACTTCCATACAAGGCTATCATGAATTTTTATAGGTCTTCTCCTAATACATCAGGAATGAATAGTAAAAGGTAAAACAACGCAACACTCCAACCTGAAAACACAGTTTTTTTCAAGTACTGCCATTTCATGGAATAAAATGATTTGCAGCATAAATTCAAAACTAAACAGCAAACTTTATTAAGCCTGAGATTAAGGAGGGTTAGCTTTTAAATTATTTTTGAAATAGGGTTGTTGCTGTAGGAAAAAAAAAAAAAAAGCCCACACAGTTTTTTTGTTGAAGACTAATAGCTCTGTTTTGCATCATAGTGCAGCTTCAGGTGTGAACTGACATTGGAAAATCAAAATCAGTTGTTTATGACTAATTTCTTCTATTTAGGTTTTTTTTCAGTCTATTTACAAAGAAGTAAGTGTTATTTGCTTATAAATGTAGCTATTACCATTATGTACGTAGATTTATTGTCATTTATACACCCTTATAATAATTTACACAAGCTAAAATTCACAAAAAGTAAATTTTTATAGATCTGTAAAGTAAAGCAACAAAGAGATTTTCTACTTTTTGTAATATTTTGATAATTTTCAGTTTTAGCTCCCTAGGACTTGCTTACACCTTATTGGAAAACCATGCAAGACAGCATCCAAAGACAAATGTTAACACACTTTTTCTGGTTCCATGCTTATAGAAAAAACAGTTCCCAAAAAAGCTCACGGCTAAGCTGTAAACTCTCTAATCGTAGTAACAGCTCATCAGAAATTATCTGACAAAATGAAGTTTCAGATGAACAGGACACATTGCTGATTCTGGCATATTTAAAGTCACACACAATTAAATTAGTGAGAGCATTGTATTGTTTTCACTTAAACTCCAGCAACAGTGTTATGATGAATTGGTAAATACATTCATTTTGCATTCACTGAATTTGGCCTTCCTCTTCACTGGAAACATTTATCAATGTCTTGGTTTGTCATTTACTTTCCAAACATCACAGGGCTGTTTCTTCCCTGGTTATTGCCTCCTCCCTTCTTCAGCATTAGTATCTCACTTGCTCTCAGGATACTGCTGATGACCTGTCCAAATATTCTGCATGTACTTTTCTCAGCTTTTGAGGTGCATGTATTGATCATAGTGATCTTTCTGTGGTGTGTCTGTGTATCTCAGTGCCTCAGTCTCTTGTTCAGGTATGTTACTTCAAGGACATGGTTAGTTTTATTTGAGTTTAGCTAAAATAGTCCTGTTAAAGCTCCTGAGAAGTCATGCTCTTCTACTGTTCTCCCCAGATCTCCACAGTGACTGTAAATGTCAGTATCTCACACTACACAACAGGGTAAATTCTGAATCTCCTGGTAGTTTATTTCACAATTTGCCTGTAGTTAACCAAGAAGTATCAAGTTCTTCAGTGCCCTGTTTCAAAACAAGGTACTATCTGAAATAGGTCTATATATGAGCTGTACATAGTTTTGTGCTGCTTCAATTCCTGATAAAGCTTTAAAGCAGCAGTATAGTGTGTCAACACAAAGCACGATTATCTGCCTTCAATAGCTCAGAATCCTCCAAAGGCTACAGTTCCCTCAAGTCCTTCCAGGGCATCAGGCAGCTGTCATCACCCAAAATGTCATGGTTACTGGGGTGGTCCAAGCTGACCCCTGAAAGCTTAGCAGCTCTGTCCCAAATAAAGGTGCCTTCTGGCCCTTGGCTGATTGACAGTCAAACTGCCTTTCCTGTAGCAGTGAAAATGGCAGTGATGCCAGGTTCACAAAGCAGTTGCCAGGGTCTGTCAGAATCGTTTGTCCTTGCAAAATGTATGCCCGTGTTTCTGAAAGAAAATATTATCTATATATCCAGCTTTTTTCTAAAAATTTCATTAAAAAAAGAAAACAAAAAGAAAACAAAACCAAACCACCATTATAAAACAGTGACACTCTTTGTCAAGACCCTATCTGTGAAAAGTTTTTGGGGGAGAATTTTTGCAATAGCTCAAATTTTAGTTTTTTCCCAAGTTCCTCATTGTTCTGCACTTTTGTTACTCCTTGTATCCCAGCACCAGGCTGAACACTGTTCTGAAAAGTGTACAGCTATTCCAGGCCCTATATAAATCTTACTGACAACTATTAAAAAAATTATCCCCAGACAGAAAATCAAAACCTCAGCAGCTTTTGCTTCATGTGTCTCTCGGCCAAGACACAGTAATTAAACCTTTTTTAGCCTGGTTTGCTTAGGAAATGAGGCTTACAGAATTACATTAATTGTCTATGTTTATGTGCATGTTATCTGCCCTTGCTGCAATAACTTTTGCACCCTTCCCCAATATTTCTATAACATGACAGAAAAAGTAAGCTTCAGATATTATATATTCTTTAAAAAGTAGGGGAGACATTTTGTTGCAATGCCTTCCAAGGAGGAAAACGTTGCAGTCTTATTAAAGATCAGAGAAAGGCCACTCATCCTCAAGTTGTATGCCCCTGGGATGTCAGTCTGCTCCTGCAACCAAAAATGCATCTGGACACTGCACTACTCCAGTGGGGTGAGAGGACTGGTCCCACAAGAGAAAAAAAAAAAAAAAGGAACAGAGCACCTGCTCTTAAAAACAGGAATGGAGGCTCATCCAATCATAATGACACATGCGTTGTGGAGCTCAGAGTCTCAACAGGTCGCCTGACATTATCTGTAATATAGCATCTCCTTTGTGTTGTCTACATCATATATTTCTCCAGCAGCGCTATTTATTTTAGAATTCCTCCCAAAGGAACTTTCCCTTACTACCAGCCAGTGATTTAGCAGATGCTGTATTCAATATATTCAGTGGGGTCTTAGACTGCTTGAATGGCTTTGCCCAAGGACTCTGACAAGTAGAGGATCTCATCCTTTAGCCTACCAGCAGACAAAACATCTGTCATCACAGCTTTCTGAACACTTCTTTCTGCTTCTCAGCAAGGACAGATTTTTCAACTGCAATGGCTGGCTTTGTCATGGAGTGCTGTTGTTTCATGCCAATTACATTCATTCGAAGATGATTCATAACATGCCTCAGATCACTGTTGATGCTGGGTCTTCTCCAATCACATTACCTTAAGACTTTTGGCCTTCTGACTTTATCTTAAATGTTAGTCCTGTATTTTCTTTCCACCCTATAGCATTGCCTTTCCTTGAAAGTGTTTTGGAAGAGGTGGATGTTTTAGTTACCTCCTTTTTCCCCATCTGTCTCTTCCTCATGACAGGTATTTAAAACCCCAGTGGAAGTGATCATTTTGTTTGCCCATTCACTGAGGACAGACTGTTGAAGATGCTAGAGGCAGCTATAGTTTGACGGGTCACCAGGACGGGAAGCCCAGCTTCAAAACACGCAGTCCATATCCCAGTGGAGAGAACCCTCACAGAATGACGGGATAAAGCATTTCAAATGCAAGGGGCTCAGACGGTCAGCTGAAGTCTCTAAAAAGTCTTGCACAAGCTTCCCAATGCTCTGGAACAGGCAAAAGGGTCAGAAGAAACTTGCACACTTCTCCCCTAAACAGCAGACTGCTTCTGACTCTGTCTGTCCTAGTGCTGCCTCTCTTTGTTTACCAGGAGCAGGCTTTTAAAGCAAGGAAATCAAGACTACAAGAATCAACACCCAAGTGAAAAAGGAAAACAAGGAGAGCCCTACAGCCCAAAATATGCTCCTTGACTTATACCAATGCAAACTAGGATGACCAGGATAGGGTAAGTAGAACAGCACAAGGGGCAGAACTTTTCTCTTCGAAAGTAAACTCCTGAAGAAAGGAAGAGAATAAAGTTCCACCTGGAAACTAAGTATGTTAAAAACCTGTGAGAACCTATTACAATATTTCTGGTTCAATGAATTATTAAATTTAGGAAAAGTAAGAGCTCCCTTCTTAAATGATAAGACCAAAGCTGTACTTCCCTCTCAGTCCTAGTAACAATAAAAATCTCCTTTCACAGTTGAAGAAAGGGGAAGCAGGTCTACTACCCACTCATTACCGCAGGGTATCTAGTTGTAAAAACTCCCTCTCCAAATAGTCCACAGTTTCCTGTTTCCTTTGAAAGGGATTATTGAAGCCCAGGGATGCCTGCTTGGGGTCCCCACGTCTTCCACAGAAATGTCCCCCCACCTCACACAGAAATTGCTGTGGTGGGTCTGGCTAAGCCAGAATTTGTTTCCCCACAGGAGCCCTCGCAGTGCTGTGCTCTGCATTGGTGTCGATAACACACCCATATTTTGGCTACCACTGAGCGCAGCACTCACTGTTCAGTCAAGGACAAGATCCTGGGAGGGGACACAAATAGGCCAGCTGACCCACACTGACCAAAGGGATATTCCATACCATATGACGTCAACCCAGATATAAAAGCTGGGCCAGAAGCAGGAAAGGCAGGCACTCTCCGATGGCTGCCTGCTAACCTCCAACACATGTGCAGGTGCCCTGCTTCCCAGAGACGTGGCCCACCATTGATGCACATGGAAAGTAGAGATTAATGGCTGCTTCTGCTTTGCGTGCGCGCACCCTGCTTTTGCTTTTGCTATTTGTACAAATATAAACTGCCTTATCACAACCCACGATTTGTGCTGGGTTTTTTTGTTTCCACCCTTATTCTCTCCCCTGTCCATCTGGCAAGCAGAGTGATAGAGCGGCTGGGCGGGCACCTGGCATTCACTCAAGGTGAACCCACCACAATTGCATGACCTATAATGAAGCCATCTATCTGGATGTGACAAATTCTGCTCCTTTCTGCAAAAAGTCTCCCATGTCTGCTAATTTGTCAGCCTAAATAAACATGGGCACAGAATAGTAACTGTCCTGGGTTTTCAGCTGGCAAAAGAAACTTTCAAAGGAAAAAAACAACAGTCACACAGCAGAGCAAACAATGTGGTAGCCCTCCCATCACTGGAGTAACCCTCCTCTCATCAGTAAGATGAAGTCAATTTCCACGAATGAGGTTGTGTTAGGTAAGAAGTGAAACCAGGTCTGAAGTTCACACTTGCTACCAGGTTAGGAAAATTTCATTGGCATATGACAACAGTTGCTCCACCTCAGAAAACATGGAACTTTTCCACAGGAGGTTAGAATGAAAAACTACTGTCTCCTGAAAGCACTGTCTCTTTTATATTTCTCTTTCTTGTTTTTCCTTTAAAAAATAGACATACATAACTTACAGTGACTCGCTCTTCAGTTCACCACCCCTATGTCTGGGTGCAAAGAATCAGAGAAGTGAGAGAAATTGCCTCTGCCTTCTGCTGTGCAGGGGTAGAGAGAAGGTGGGACGCTCATTATGCTTCATTTACTTTATTGAGAACATAAGTGTGAAGCTCAGTATTTTAAGTGTTTATTGTTGTCTTTATAAAATTTCAGTCTCCTCTTCCTTATCACTCTGTATACACTGACATTTGGTCTGCAATGCTTCCTGTTGTGATACTTAACTATTTTGAGCCTCAAAGCCATAGTATTATTAAAAGAAAAATATATAGTTCTCATGTTTCCAGACATGATAATTGGCATGTCAGAGATGCTAATTAACTGCAGTGCTCCTCACTTCAGAGAGGATGGCACATGTGAAAGGACACTGTGCAAATGTCCTCCCTTTACATGAAAAGACTAGTCATAGTTTTTTCCTTTTTCTGGTGGTGCAGATACTTCTGGTGCCTGGACATGCCTTAATCTGCTTCTCTATAAAAATATCATCCAGTCTCTGAGGAATTATTTTGGACCTGTATTTGTTCTTACTTTTTGATGATACTAAGATACTGGTGAGAGTCATTTAATGTTTATAATGGCTACAGATGACTTGACGAGATCATTTCATAAAGCATGTTTCCTTTATAACTGAACAGAATCCAAGAGAATTTTAAGAGTGAAAATTCACTTTTTTTAGACCCAGAGTCTTAAAAGCGCCAGAGTTGGCCTCTGCTGCTCATCTGTGTTATAATGAAGACAAGCAATGCCCTTCAAAACTGAGTCATGACATTACGGAGAGGTAGATGTTGATTATGCGGCATAGGCTGACTAGTAGGTTGCTTCAGGTAGGTGCTGTGTGTAATTTGAAAGACATTTTACCTGTAAAAAGGACCTCGAAGCCTAACCCTTAATATAGACCACTTACAGCTGAGTTTGTATAAAACATGAGGAGATCAGGGCTGAAGGGAGAAATTCCTTCCAGTCAGCCCAATACTGTTAGTTTTCAATTAAAACTCTGTTTAAAAGTGATCCAGATTCCCCATCCTTTTGGCAAAGGAGGCAGCCATGTGTACACTGGTGGGCAAGTAAAGCACTTGCCCCCTTCCTGTCCCTTAGCGGAATACAGAAACGTGGTTACACTGTTTGCTCTTCCTCTCCCTATCCCTTCTTCCACACTTGTGCAGGCAGCTTGCCCAGGGAGCTTGACATGAATCTCAGTTTGGATTACCATGCTAATCAAACACAGTCTCAACTTCCAGGGACAGCAATAGGTGTCTTATGTAGATACAGATGCTTGATCCAGAGGAAGTCCAAATGCCTATCAAAAATACACCATTGTGATCCTGATGACTGCTGAAGTATAGAAAGAAGCAGCTGAAGTTAAACACTGTGATAGCTGATATTTATAACACGCACAGCATGAGCACAGGATTCCCTTCCACAGCTTTATGACATGAATGTTACCAAGTGTCTGTCAAGAAAAGTGACAGTCCTGGCAGTCCTGGTCCTCCCAATAAGAGAGAGAAGCACGCCCCAAGGATAAAACAAAAGGAACCAGAAATTAACCCTTTTTTCCTTTTCCCTCCCCTCCTCCCTCTTTGCTGGTGCTTCAGCCAAAGTTATCCAGGGAAAAAAATGGAGCCTCCACCACTGCCTCAGGGCACAGGGAAAAGAAACAAAGAAAAGTCCTACTCTTGCAAAGCAAGCTATTAGATTCTCAATGGAATTAGAATCCGCGGTAGAAAACAATGAAGCCTTGAGGTTTGTTTATCTTTCCCTAGTAGAGGGACATGCTAGACACATGCCTAGCTATGTGTCCGTGTGAAAAATATATCCAAAAGTTTGAAATTATAACACCAAGAAAACAGAGTTAGTAGATCAGCAGTACAGAAGATATACATAATACCAAAACGGTACAGCAAGAGAAAAGTCCATAGACTTCCCATAACTGACTTCTCTAGTATTTTTCTCTGTACTTGTCTCCTTCAATTATACATAATTCTTAATTTTTTGCTTTCATTTCACTAGATATCAATCTGGCCTAATGTATTTTAAATAATACTAAAAGATACCACTTTTGTAAATCTTCAAAACGTAGTGATTTGCTAAAACAGACTGACACCTATATTAGCCATTCTAAGTCAAAACAGTGCTCCTTTCTGTATTTTTGTTGATTTTGTTTTGGAAAAAGACGTGTGGTGACAATCGATTAAATATGAAGGGATTATCATTGCTTGCATAACAGCCGGTTACAATGAGATGTCAAATATTGTTTGAAATAAATAGCCTGGCATTATGGCTTGGTGTGATTCAAGACATTAAAGTCTCAAGGTGACCTGAGAGAGACTTCCTATTTTCCCCATGCAATGTGCCATTGAATTAACCACTTTTTAAGAAGAAAGCACACTTCTGTAATGGAGAAGCAGACTTTTTGGGGGGTTAAATAATACATATTGTTCAAGGTCTGATTTTGCTCGAGATTTCACATATCTAGTGATAAGTGGTGTCTCACGAGACTACATGTCTCGCGTCTCAATCCCAGGAGCCACATGACAGAATGCCTGTTAAGGCAGGGCTAAAGGTGATTGTCCTTGGGACAGAAAGGCTTTTCTCTGAGGTAACATAAATCCCATTCAGCTCCAGTGTGTCTCACAAGTTTTCACAGTCTTATGCTCCTTGCCCAAAGAACAGTTCTCACTGGAATGACTGTGGCTGTTCAGCCACAGGGACTTATGCAGCTATTTCAGACCTTTTCATTTAGGAGATTCAGGTGTGCAGCAGAAACAGAAGATGTTTGAAATCTTTGTTGACAAGTGTCTTAATTCCTTTTATCTCACACCTTCCCTACAACTCAGTGATGATAATCTAAAACATCTCACTTACCAGGAGCTTATTTGGTATCTGTGAGTCCTTGCAACAACTCCAATAATTGGCTGGTAGAACCTTGTCACCTCTTTAGTGCTGCATCATGCACAGTGGGTGGAAGACTCTGAGTTATTAAAACTGCTTCCCAGGGCCTAAATTAAAGCTGCAACTAGTCGAGGAGTACATTGAAAACCCTGCCATCCAAGGGGCTGCAGCACTCAGAAAATAAATTGAAATCAAATGAAATTTTAGAACCAAGAAGAATGGAAAATCTGCCTGAAAATATAACAATTCTGTTACAAAGAGCACTGTCACCTGAAACAAGGTGTTCATCTCCAGTTGACCTTCTTAAAAAAAGTCTGAGAATAGGGGGAGCTAAGAGATAAATGATGACAACGGCTGGATTCAGAAACCACATTTGTGTGAGGAGAGATTGAAAAGTCTGGGACAGTTTATTTTAGGAAAAAAGACGAAGATGGAAAAGCTTTCAAAATAATACAAGACATCAACTAGGTGGCACAAGTGCTTCTAGATGTGTCTTTACAGAATATAAAAAGGAAAGAGTTTGGTATTAAATTCAGAGGGCAGAAAATTAAAAAAGGTAAATTATTTTTCAATTAAGTACATAACTGGACAATAAAATTTATTGCCCATTGGTGCTTATTATCAAAGCTTTCATTAAAAAAAGTCTCAGAACATTAAACAAGCCTACAGTTAAGACACCAGGACGTGCACTTTAAAAGTTTAAAAAATGAAATAGGAATTGGGAAAGAGAGAAACCCTCATTTCCTTTCAGGACATCTCAACCTGTACACAAGAACATTGGGAACAAATGTTTCGTCTTGGGTGGAGTGAGGGGGTCAGCCATGGAGAGGGGAAGGCAGAAGGGCTACCATAGCTGCTGCCAGGTAATCTACCAATATTGCTGGGTGCCAGGTCTTCCTCTCCTCACAAGTTGCCAATTTTAGCAGTGCCTTTCACCTTGAGGTGAATAAAATAGCAAAAATTGATGGTCTTGTCCTCTTATCACCTGATTAGGCTCTGATACGGCTCTGGCTGCCAGATCATTAATCTGAGGAAGGTAGAGTTGCTGGACACAGCAGTGCCCGCTAGTTCTGGATATTATACAGACACCTGGGACAGCTGTCAAAGAGCCACCCCGGCCCTCAGGACAGCTGGGCAGGGTGACACAGGGGGATCACAACGTTTCACTGCCACAGCAGCTCTGCTTGTCAGCCCAAATCTTCTGAGGAGGAGAAGATTGCTATAATTATTTCCGTTGTGTATCTGTGGCAGCAAAATCCAACAGATGTTCTCTGTCATCCAGGACTCTTAAGGAGCAGTAATTTAAGGCAAAAGCAAGGCAAAGAGCCAACAAATACCAGCTTGTGATCTGAGTGAAGTTTTGGACTGATTCCCGCATGTGCAGAATCCACAAAACTCACACAGACAGCTACCCAAATTATCCAAGTAATGAAATTTTCTCCTAAGTTTCTCAGAAATTTTAGGTATCATCTGTACCAAGAACATGATGCTGGACTAGATTTAGGGTCCAGTTCGATCTAACCATGTTTATGTTTTTACCAACAGAGCACTTATGCTAATAAAATACTCTATTTCTGCTGTCCTTGCACACTCATCAGGTGTGAGCCAAAATAATTTCCTTCCTTGCAATATTAAGCAGAGTTAAAAGGGTGAGTCCTTTTCCAAAATAGCTTGGAGACATGTTCATTCTTTTAGTGTTCTTCACACTTTGCTGACAATGCATTTCTTGTTTATGTCTGGGAAACAAATGTATGCCCTTTTGTTATCAGTCTTAGATGCTGCTACACCACTGCAGATCTTTCTGCCCTGGATGCCATTCCAGCAGCTACGTTGTAAACCATTTCATTGCCTCAGGACCTTATATTTGCAAGGTCAATTGCTGCTGAAACGATGATTACTATACAGCTGCTATGTATAAAGAGGGTGACAATCACAGTGCCCTTGAGCATTGACTGTAGGAGGTGGCTACCATCCCATTTTCTGCGCCAGACAAAACTATAGTTAACCAGAATACTATTCACTGCTATGGTCCCAGAGAGGGAAAAACTGAACAGCTGTACTGTGATTTCATCTCTGGTATTAATATTAAACAAAAATGGTCCAGAAAATATTTTTCAAACTAAATCTTTCACAGACATAATGTTGATCGTGGCTTATTCATTTATTTCTTATTATATAATTCAAATAAAAATCTCCTTACTGCACAGTTTCATACTTGCAGCTGGAAACCAAGCCTGAATTCTTTATCTACTGTGGAAGAATGGGGTCTCATTTCTACTTTGTAAATATACAGCTACACAAAATAGAGAAATGAGGCTTCAGAATTTAACAAGGTAACTGCAGTTCTGGGCTGACACTGTCTCCTGTTCTGGTAATGTCCACCACAACCTGACTTTCTGCCCTGGTGACATGGGAAGCCAACAAAAGACCTCCTCCCTCTTTTGGACAGACTAGCAGGGGAAGCAACATAGAGGAGAAGTGACCAGCTGCAGATCATCCCACAAGACCTGTAACAGAATCAGAAGTACAGAGGGCTTTGGTGTCTTCAGCTACATCTGCTACAATGCACTGCTTATCCCAATGGATTTCTGCATGTACTGGTGCATGTTTGAGATGATCCTTCATAATGCTCATGTTGTTAGGATAAACTTGTTTTGAGATCAATACATTATCCCAGTCTCTAAATATTAAAGATCGTAGCCTTGAATATGTTGGTTTCTTTGGCTATTGTAAAATTTGAAAACAGTTCTCTTTGTTCGTGACCTGGAAATCAGCTTAACAGGCAAAG
The DNA here is from genome assembly GCA_013396735.1 of Grallaria varia. NCBI lineage: Eukaryota > Metazoa > Chordata > Aves > Passeriformes > Formicariidae > Grallaria > Grallaria varia. Next base: position 25,001 of record VWZG01006631.1, read on the forward strand.
GTCAACAGCATCACCCTCACTCCTTGGTAACATTGCTATCCTTATTTGTAGATAGAACAGCATTTTTTTGTGCTCAGGATATCTCAGAATGCAATGAATATCTCAGTCAGGAAAGCAAAGGCTTTTGCCAGCCTTTTCAATTACTAAATGTGAGGAATTTCTATAATAGAAACACATAGTTAATTAAACTTCACTCAAAAGAAATAAAAATTAAAAATATTATATTATGATTTATATATATATATTATATAATATCATATTTCATCACATAACCCTGGCCATATAACATATATGGCTAAACTGAATATGTAGAGCTGTTTCCTCCACAATTTGGCATTTCTTGCTAACTTATTTTTTTCCTGTTCAGCATTAAATGAACACAAGGGCAAATTTTTCCCCATCAGATTTTTTTTCCTAGCTGTTTCCTTAATAATCTACCCAAGTTTTTAAGAAACAAGATAGCCAAACCCAGATGTCATATTCCACTACTCCTTGAGGTGGGGCCACGCATAAAAGAACAAGCCTTACACATCTTCCTCCTTGCTGGTGCTCAGAGCAAAAGGAGACTACAGTACCTGAGCAGACCCAGGCACCTCCAGGCTCCATCTAGGATATTGTCCCAGACAATACTTTAGGACACAGCCCAATTCCTAATCACATCATTATGAAAGGGCCTTGAGACATCCCTGGCAGGTTGGTAAGCACTGTTAGCACTGGTGTTGCTCACCAGACAGGAGCTGGTGGTTTATAGCATGTTTCCACCTACCAGAGTTTAAAGAAGGAGCTAGGTTACTGCTACTACCTTTTTGCAGGGTTAACTGTAAGATTTCCTCTCAGATCTCCTTTTCTCTGCATGGTTCCTGGGAAGATGAAGCGAAATCTACACTTTGGTTCAGAAGGAACCAAAATCAGACAAAGTGTAAGGGCTACTCTGGGAATTTCATGAGACTTTTGAATGTCTGGGACAGTGATGAAAGCAAATGGCATCTGGCCTGCTTCTCCCTCTGTGACAATTTCAGAGCAAAAGGATACTGTAATAACAAAAAAATATTGATAGCTTTTCCTCAGTAATGAATTAGAAGTTTACAGAACATAGCAGGAAGCCTGGCATAACAACACCACATTTCTTGAGAAACATAGTTATTATAAAAGTATTAAATTATTTTTCAATCAAATATTTCATACACGGGAACACATAAAGCAGCTGGAGAAAAAAAATCAAATTCTAATTCTTTCTTTAAACCATGGTGATAAAAGGCTTCCTTCAGATTCCAGGAGGTAGATAAATTTAAAGGCAGGCTTGCATGAAGCCTTGATTTCTGCTATCCTCTCAACTAGGGCTCAGGAATGCCATATTGAAGATAAAATTTAATTTCCATGAGAGGACTGGATGACTCTGGGAATTGATAATGGCACATAGAACCTTCTGCCTCTGCAAGTCACTGGTTCAAATAGAGGTCAAACTGTGACTGAACTTTGATGGTCTCTGATGGTGGTTGGGTATATGGTCCGTGACAAGAATCAGTCCTTTGCAGCTGCTTTCTGCATCCTTGCAGTTGGCAGAGTCCCAACTACTTTATTTGCCAGATACTGCAGGGTTATAGGGGCAGTGGGGGTAGTCAGGAGGCCGATGACTTCTTTGTCATTGCTGGATTTTTGTCCTTCCTTCTGACCAAGGTGGAAGTTATACACTTGGCAGCACAACAAAACTACACTGCACTTATTATACTATTTCTATGGCTGGCAGCGAATTTAAGTCTCCACTGCTGTAAGCCAAACAGCTTCCAGTAATACTAAAAATAAATTTAAACCCAATGTCCTTTCCTCCTCCCCATATACAATATATTTCCACACATACTAAAACCCCCAACACAAACCATGACTAAAGACACTTCCACCTTCCTATATATAAGCTCGTTTTGGAAGACTATCAGTCATTTCAGTGAATTATAGGTCGTTTGCCACTGAACTGATATGGGATGGGAAAAATAACTCTATTCTTTGAAAATCACAAGGAAGAGCTGGTGTTAAGAAAGCTTCTCTCAACTGCACTGCCATTGGTTTGGAAGAAATTTACCTTCATAAATGCTATAGTTTTATATTTTTATGCCATGGAACAGCACTACATGAAAGGCATGAGAAGTGCAGAGTCTGCACTGGATCTGATATTCATGAAAGGAAAATACAAAGTAATATGAGCCTTTGAATGTTTGCTGTATGTCTTCCTAAGGAAGCAAAATGATATTTGATTCCAAAAAAAAGGCAGAAATAGAGGAAGGATAACATGCATCCTCATGTCCCTTCATGCCCTCACTTTGAGCTGAACCTGCCATCCTGCAGAGCCTGCTGCCCACAGTAACTCTCTCACTGAGTGCATGCACAACACCTTGGTGTGGAAGGTTCTTATTACCTTATATATTTTTCACATTCTATTTACAAGATCACCAAACTATAGCTCTCTGTGGTACTCTAACTTTACATAGATCAACATGAAGTCAAAATCATATTGCTGTGGCCCTAAATTTACAGTTGTCAATAACATTGACTAAATCAATGATTGGCTTTTTGTTTCTTTTGGACCATGTCAGTATTTCATTCTACTTCTGTTATCTTATCAGCATGATACATCAACTATTGATGGAAGCCTGTTCAACCTCAGGAGACTGAAGGCCCACACCAAGACCCTCAATCACCTTGTCCGGGAGCTTCTTTTTGCTGACAATGCCGCCCTCATTGCTCACACAGAAGCAGCTCTGCAGCGCTTAACATCCTGCTTTGCAGAGGCTGCTGAGCTTTTTGGGCTGGAAGTCAGCTTGAAGAAGACAGAAGTTCTCTTCCAACCTGTACCTCAGGAACCCTTCCATCACCCCCACATCACCATACATGAATCAGAACTCAAGTCAGTGCAGCAGTTCACCTATCTGGGAAGCATCATTTCCTCAGATGGGAAGATTGAGAAAGAGATAGACAACAGGTTAGCAAAGGCCTACAGTGCCTTTGGAAGACTCTATAAAAGAGTCTGACACAATAAACACCTGAAGAAAAGTATGAAGATCAGTGTCTACAAAGCCATTGTACTGTCTACTCTTTTATATGAGTCTGAATCGTGGGTCATCTACCACTGCCACCTGCATCTCCTCGAGCGCTTCCATCAGTGCTGCCTCTGCACTATCCTAAACATCCCCTGGTCTGATTACGTGACCAATGTGTCTGTCCTTGAACAGGCAGCAGTCACCAGTATTGAGGCCATGCTGCTGAGAACGCAGCTGCGCTGGGCAGGGCACGTCTCCAGGATGGAGGATCACCGCCTCCCTAAGATCGTGCTCTATGGTGAACTTGCCTCTGGCTGCCGCAAGAGAGGAGCCCCAAAGAGGAGATACAAGGACGCTCTGAAACAATACCTCAGCCATGGCCATATTGACTATCATCAATGGTCCACTCTGGCCTCCAATTGGGAGGCATGGAGACACACTATCCATAACGCTGCTGATTCCTTTTTGAGAACACACGCAGAATCAGTCTGGAGGAGAAAAGACAACGCAGAAAGAACCGTGCCTCACCAACACCGCCTATGGAGACTTTCTGCTGTGCCTTTTGCAACTGGACTTGCCTATCTCGCATTGGCCTTTTTAGCCATCAGCGCGCTTGCAGCAAGCGTGGGTAGAGCCCTTCCCAAATCTTCGTTCGCGAAGCCGAGCCATGATGATGACATCATCTACAGCAATAACATTATAACTGTAGTTTTGGCTATTGAAATTGGTGGAAACACAGCACTGTGATAATTTCCTACATCTCCTACTGTCTACAGATACAAAACACCTACTCTGTTTTTACTCTGAAGAAAAGAATTAAGGGCATTTGGTATTTCTTTTGGTAGCCTTAATCTTACACGGAATTACAAAAAGATTTCACAAGAACAATTGAAACTGATGTCAGAGGTTTTAGAGAGATCAAAACTTCTACGGAGTTCCAGGAGGAAAAGGCTGTAGGAAATAAGAAATATGTGGAAGCTTACTACTGTCTGTAGAAAACTGATGCTTATTTTTCAGGAAACGTTAATTAAAAATCATTTCCAGAGCAACTACATTTAGGCTTATGGTGTTTCTTAGCAAATATTCAAAAAGTCCCTTAAAAAATTTTTTTTTTGGTTGATTGGTTGGTTTAATTTTGTTTTTACTTATAATTCACTGAAAGCTTTTTAGAAAAATATCATGTAAACATGTTTGCTCTTCAGTCCAAAAATTTTGACCAGTACTTGTTCAAAATTAATTAAAAATAAAGATAAAAACTAAATGGTCACAGGCTCAAGTACATGCATTTGTAGAGTTTCCATGAAAGACAAACTTCAGCATAAACCTAATTTTCAGTAGATGAGGTCCCTGGAGTACCTCTAAGATAGTCAGAAGTCTGAAAAACTTTGAAACACATTCGTCTGGGTCACAAAGCAATATCCAGGTGGAAGGGATTTTGCAAAGACTCAGTTGTAGAATAATTAAAGCTAGAACTTTCTGTTGGAAAAGGTAAGACCACATTCAGCAGGATGTGCTCTTTTCCCCACGACACAGACCTAAGTGGAATCACTGATCAAAGTTGTTACTAAACTGATCACACTTGCAACACTTCCTACAGTTGCAAGTTCACTTATAAGAATAAATATTAATTATGCAAATTTATATAAATACTTGTACAACATCTTAGCTTTATTTTAATGTGTTATGATTAATAAACTGTTCTTGATTGTCAGCAAACTGTCAGTCTAATTATATGAACCAGTACATTTAACCATGATTTCACAAAAAAGCAGAAAATAAGTTTGGAGATGTACTTTCAAATATTTTCTTCCATGATTTTTCTACCAAAATCTGTTTGCTTCCCAGAAATACAAACATGATTAACATCTTTGTATTCAAATACTGTTTATATAACAATGAAAGCCTAATGTCAATCCACATGCAAACTGGCAGGGTTACAGCTGAGACATTAGCTTTCTCACTTATTTGATTTTCAGGCATCCAGTCAGAAAGAAAAAGCAATATTTAGCTGGTTATGTACAAAAAAGTGGGTAGTTAGTTTTTCCCAGGGAAAAAAAAAATCTCTTTACATACTTTTAGCGCAAAGGTTTCATCAATTATTACAAGTACCATACTGATAACATTGAAAATATATGAAATAATTACTTTGAAAAGCAAAAGCTATGTTGAAGTGTAGGGCATCTCTTTTACATTAATCATTGTGCGTCCAGTTATTCAGTGATGTACTCAAAAACGTATGAAAAAATTCCCACTCCATAATTTAAAATGCCAATATGAGTCTTTAGCTTAACAGCTAATATCTTAGTTCATGATTCTAGATTTCTAGATCTCCTAACAAATGCTTTAATCTAATTTTGTTAACAGATAAGCATTTTCCTGATCTGGTGCCCAAACAGCTAATAACACTTACTGATGTTTTTCTTGCTGAACTATCCAAAATTATAACAAATGTAAATAAATTCTGTACTATTGACACAAATGCTGGGGTACAAATTAGTTGTGTAAATTCAGGGTACCTTAAAGGACAGCAGCAGAGTCGAAGAATGTAACTGATACCAGCTGTGTAATGTGTGGCAATATTAATGCAGGTTAATTAATATCTGTGGGTTAACACTGAATTTTACTAGGTAAATATATGCTTTCCTTCACTCTAACAGTACATTTGGTCCTTAACTCCATGCCACATATATACAGATCAGGACAACAAATTTGGAGCTTAATGCTCCCGGAATACTGACCATTACCCTATGCTGTTCCTGATGAACAATGATTGATCTTGGAAGCAGTTCCCTTGATTAGGACCAAGGACAGATTGAGAAGATCTAGCTTGTAGTGTCTTGACTGATTGAATCTTAGCATTCATTTTCCATTGTTCAGTATTGCCCTACAATGGAAGGAGGAGCTGTTATTAAGACTATAGGTTTCCTTGTTCTCTGTGTGTTGAGACTGAGAGCAGTATGGAGTGATAGCAGTGCTATCTGGTCTGTCACAGCCCATTAAGGACCAGTACCTCCATCCACTGTAAGCACCAGATGAAAAATGTTCATTGCATTTTTAGTGCAGTCTGTGGTTAATTACACTGATGTATTGGTCCATGACTTGCTCAAGGACATCTTGAACCTCTGAAAGTAAACAACTAATTGATTATTCATGGTATAAAATAATATAATAATTGAATAAATAGAATTAATTAGCTGAATTAATAATCTTTCATTTAACATGTATATTCATCTTCAAAAGCATCTGGGCTCATGCAAATGTTTCCCGTTGGAGAAGACTTTAAAAGCATTACATTTTGATGGAAGACAAAATGCATCAGTACAATTTTTTTGTTGTTAGTGGGGATTATAATAAAAAAGACTTACTTTTTGAAGAATAGGAAGCCAGATAACATTAGGAAATGATTTCAAATTAAAGATAATACAATAACTTTGTCCTCTGTGAGATCATACTACCTAAAAAAAAAATCAGTCAAATATCTTTTCCCTGGTTTTTATTTCCTTGTTTGTTTTAATTTGCATGACTGTACCTTAAAGAAAAGAAATTCTCTTTTTTCAGTGTTAGGGACCAGGTGGTACGATATCTTCAAAAATATTTTTATCTGGTACAAGAAAGCATCCAAGAACACTTTGTATTTGGAGTTTCCCTAAAGCAGACAAGATCCAGTGAAATTTTTACCTCACATAAATTCCTTGGCCTTGTTTAGGAATGTGTTTAACATTCCATTTATTAGTGAAATCTGCAAATAAGTATCACTCAGTTCAATAAAACATTAATTATAAATACATCTTCTGCCAGATCTAAGTATTGGATATTTATGAGATTTATTTGTGCATGTAGGGCAAAGACTGTAAAGCATAAATCTAGTCATTAACTTGAATAGCATGTACTTTTCTCATGTATTTCATAACATTTTTCAATTAATTGAAGCACCTTCTCATGAAGTGAATGATCTCTGTGGAATCTGATTCCTTCAGCATCCATTTTTCTTCCCTCTGTCTTCAGGGCTTGCATACTTCTTTTGCATATTAAAATCCTATTTTTCTTCAAAATATTTAGGTGCTTATATAAATGCATGCATATAATTATTCCATGAACTTTAAATGATACAATAGTCTGAATGAATATTGTGACTTGAAAATTAGGTTTTGTACATCAGAGCTACTGAAAGGTTGAATTAGTTCAGATAAACCAAAACTGTGACTCAGATGGAGAATCAGGCTTGTTATCTAAAATAAGATTTCCCGAAGCAATTGCTCAGAAGTTAAGCAAAAACTGAAACCCTGAGGAGAAAGAAAATATCATTATGTCTATCTCTTTATTTTATGGGTTTATGCTTTTTCCCACCTTCTGGTCTCCAGCTAGGATCATGAATGCAAAAAGGCAGTGAAAAAAGCTGTTCTAACACCACCTGCTCAGCAGCAGAAACCAACAATGCTCACAGCACAAGCACAGCTGCTCCTGTAGGAGTTCAGCACAGGTTTACAAATTGATGACCATGACGTTTGGGGGACTCTTACTTTATAATAAAATTATAATAAAGGTCTCCAGTTGCTCTGTCAAAGAAAATAGTCTACATCCAGAACCGCCATATGCTGTCAGTAAATATGTAACTTGCAAATGAGGAATAATTTGGTTGGATTTAATCTGGGCTCATTAGGTAAGTTCAAGATAACACCAAGGAATTGCCAAAAATTGCCAGAAATAAGTTCAAGTTCTTAATGTTTTTATTTAGATCTTTATGCCTCAGCAACTAGCTAGAGATTTCTTTTGTAATTCCTCCAAAGCCTATGTCTGAATGAACTGGCACAGGGAGTTAAGCTGTGAGAGTGTTAGAAAGTTTTTAACAATGGAGGAGTAGGGCATGAAAGAGCAGCAGTGGCTCCACAGCCTTTCTTCTGTTCATGGACCACAGACAGACAAACAAACTGTTTCCAGGGCATAAGCCAGAGCTGACAGTAACAGCCAGCACTGGAAGTAATTTAGTTCAAAGAAAATTCTAAAAGCAGTTAACACAATTTGACCAAAATTAGGTGTCTGGAGAGTGTCCAAGTGGCTGGGTCCCTGTGGTAAAGGCACAAATTGGGTTGAGTATTTTTCTAAAGTGAAATATTTAAAATGTCAGTGTTACTTCATACCAGATTCCATTATTCATTTCCCACCCTAAACACACACTGGTTCATAGGTGTCCATTCTGGCTCCCAACTGCTCCCATACACGGGTGTAAGGTGCAGTGTGATTTGCAGTGCTGGAAGTCCACGAGTACCAGCCCCCCTTAAACTAATCACGATGCAGGATGTTTCATAGGCAGTGATGCGAGGAAGTTCAGGGAGCTGTAGTGTTCCAATACAGGTATGTCCTTGTGAAGCTCTGTTTGAAAGACTACAACTCCCAGAATATTCCACTTTTTCATTAACTGCTGCAGAGACTTTTGTAAGATGACACCTGCTACAGGAAAAAAAAATAATGCCAGGAATCAATTGTTAGTGTGCAAAAAGAAATTAGGAAAACATATTTTTAAACTGGTACTCCAGAATGCGTATTGGTTTTAGGTGGCTTGAGAAACTGAGATACAGAGGACTTCATACAAAGAGAGAAACAGCAATATAAACCCAATTATTTGTACTTTATGGAATATCCTCTTCAAATTTCCAGCTTAACATCAAAAGGCTGCTCTAGATCTGAACTGGAGTTGAACTCCAAAAATACCGCCCCAAAAGGCAGTATTTGGGGCAGATGTAAATAGAGTCTGAGTGGGAGAACTCAGCAATGCTATGGACTTTTGGGGATACACTCCTCATCCTGGGAGGTACTCAGTGACTGGAGCACACCCCATAAGGAGAGATATATAACCTCTTTTTATTGAATGTATTTAAGTCATAGAAATCACAGAAATCATTTACGCAGAGCAATAAACAGTGCATTTGAAAAGAGGGCTAAGGACTTGCAGAAATTTCCAGTTCTGATCCTCAAATACTCCTACATGATTATTTTTGCAGCTGTGAACTTTTGTTTTATTAAAGCAAAAATAATTCATTGAGGATTGGCTTCCAGTATATATTAGAAGTTTCTGTATCTTTCAAATTCTTACCTAAAAATGAGTGTTCCCAGACAGCAGCACATCAAGACCACTTCAAATAATTTCCTGCTCCAAATATTCTGAAGACTGATAATAACCCAACAGAGTGAAATACCTGAGGACTTACACTCTTAATACTTTTCTGATGTGCAACATCCCTTAGAGAAGCCTGAAAACAGCACAGTAAAAAAGGAAGCTGCTGCACATTGTAAGGCTACGAAATGGATTCTTTCAAACTGTGAATGTCTCCAGCGTTATATTTTATTCATTATTTAACCAAGGACAGATAAGGCCCATGCCAGGCACACTGAGTTTTCCCCAATTTTAGTTTCACCTGTTCTTTGGATCGGCATCAAGGTTTCTGTGTGTGTGTGTCCTGGACATTAACACGCTCCTGAAGATCAAGTTCCTTTATTTACTGTTATTACAGAGCAACAGTTTGCCCTCTCCAGAATGCTGTAATCTGCAAAGACTGCATCAGTGGCACAGTGACAATGATAGTGGCCAACTGTCCTAGTTTTGGCCAAGGACATGAAGGGCGGAGCCTGGAGCCATGGGGGCACATCTAGGTTGTTATTCTATAATAATACATCATCGCTGGGGTGGTGGAAGTAAGGGACTCATTTCCAAGAATGGGGCGTGGCTTCAGGTGGAGGGGAAAGGTGATACACAGATGGGCTCGTGGTCATTTTTGTCTTTTTCCGGGAGAGCTAGCAGCAAGGGAAGTGGGGGTGGCACTGATCCTGACCAGAGGGTTTGTCCACAGTTGGTTTTCTTTAATTGTCTTGGGCCTGGGGGAAAAAGATGGGAATGGACAGTTTGTCGTCCACTGTTTTTCATTGTTTGCACTTGGGGGGAAACTTGGTGGAGGGAGCGCTGGGGTGGTGCCAGTTGTAGCCACGTTGAATCAGACTCAGTGAGCATTTTGCACGTAATCACCCTCTTTTATACATGTTGCTATTAGTATTGTTGCTGCTACTGTTCGTTTTCTTATCTAATTACTGTTTCCAGTAAATTTTTATCTCATCCTGTAATCTCTGCCTTTTGTCTCTCTCTTTCACTGCAGGGGGTGGGGAGAGGAGTGGTTGCATGGGGTTAAAGTTCCAGCTCGGTTTAAACCATGACACCAATCCATGAACTGTTTGTTTACATTTGACTTCAACTGACGAAGAAAGGTGTGCACACCACTAGATGACAAGATTATCATGACTACAGACATTCAGAGAATGATGTGTTATTTGCACTTTCAATTTCGAAGAACATCTGGCAGGTCAGAGAAGAAATACTCTATGGATTTCCATGCTTCATACATAATTGTAAAGTCCATGGTATTGCAGGCTATGTACTAAGGTCTTTAGCCTATGATTCAGTGGTTCTATTAATGTCTGACCTGAAGTAAGGGGCTTCTGTAATTGCAGAGAGGGTTTTCCAAGCATGCAAAGGAATGAGCTTGCTTCTGCACATCACTTAGAGGTGTGATGTATCTTCCTCAACAGTGTCAGACAACCTCTTTCAATAGCATTCTTCTTTAGCAGAAATTATAATTTCATCTTCTTCCGCCTGCCCTCATTAGGTTCTAGATCTGTACCTTGTGGAAGCAGAGAGGCAGACAGTTTCACTTGGTCTTGAAAAGGCAGAGCTACAGTTTTACCTTGCGCTATCATGGGCTGCTCTTACACTGCAGGCTGTTGCATCTGAAAGGACTTACAAGATCTAGCCTTCAGGATCTAACAAAGCTTTATGCTTTTCATTCTGTGATCTACCTTTTCCCTGGAACTTAGCAGGAAATGGCCTGGGTGAAAACTGAAGAGAAATCTCAGCTTTTACTCTTTTAAATGTGCTTAACTTTTCAAGCCAAGAATTGGTGAAAACGACAGAGGAGCATTTCATATTTTAGGATTAAGGATTCCGTCTTTTGATCTCACTGCGAAGCAGAAGAAAACTTTGTGTGTGTGTGTTATAGTGTGTTGGTGAAGGGCATGGATGGTTCAGGGCTTCTGACTGGAAAACCCAAGGAAGATAAATAGTAACTATGAGCAAACAGCAAAGTGGATATTGTGGATCCTGAGCTTATCAATATGATGGAAGATTTACTTTTGATAACTTTTCTATACTTGAATTTACATCGTTTTACCAAAACTGGAGGCATCTTAACCTTGTTGCTGTCATCCCTTCATTGTAAGCTGATCTTTTCAGAAATAAATACATACGTAGACCAGCTAGGACATCTTTAGTTCCCATACACATTGCAGAAAGGACAGAAAAGAAGTGTGGGATGGGTCTATGTGTCTGCTTTCAGAACATGATCTTCTAAAGGAATTAGCAACTTCTACCTTTTAAAAATGTGGAAGAAAACATATGACAGTATAAATTCTAGGATCTCCTAATTTAATATTATTATGATTTATTTGCCTCAATTTAGATATCCAAAACTGAGAGACCAAATTCTCAGCTTCTCATCCGAGACTATCCAGACAATATTTGTGCATGTACTTTTACAAGGGCATCCAGTGCATCCTAAGAGTTTTCTGTCTTGCATCAAATGAATCACATTCTGGAGGTGCATATTTTCCTCCATTTAGGAGTAGGTGAGATGGACCTCATCCTCAGAGTGCAAAAATTCAAAGATGGTAAAAATTGTACGTTTAAATTACAGCAGTTATTTTATTTTCATGTAGGTCTACCTACACTCTTAAAACATGAGACAGTGCTGCATATAAGTGATTCTGATGTGCTTTTGTAGCAACTTGGTGCACTCCAGGCTGAAGACTACAGGCAAAGTCTGAAGTATGTAAGTATAGTCTGGGGAAAATCAGAGCTGGTAGCAAAAGAGGGAGCAAACCAAGCTGATGTATAATCACACCTACCAGTTCAGCACTACATTGCCCCACAGTCCTACAACAATGGGATAAAAATGGACCTAAAGTCCCATCAAATGCTATTTGTCATGTGTACTTCTTTGCAGGAGGTATGTATGTCCTGTCTGCTCTGAGACTTGCACATAGCAGAAGCTTGGTATGTTTAATTTGTTTCCTGCTTCTGTTTTTAATTAAAGGGAGAACAGAAGGGATAGAAGGTGCATGTTCTGTGTCACCTTTCGCAATGAGTTTTCTGTTATCTCTTTGTTCTGACTGTCCTTATTCCCTGGCTATTTATTTTGTTAACAAACAATCTGCCTGCAACTAGTGTAATTTTTTTTTTTTTAATTACTGTTAGTCTGATTTTAGTAGAAAAGCTAAAGAAGAAATATCTGAATGTAGAATAAATCTCTTTTATACTCAGTTCTGCAATACACCATTTAATGCTCTGTTTCAGTAACCCTGTTTACAATCACTTGCCTTCACGTATCATAGGCATTGTAAAGGGAGGAGTAGTGTTGCTGTATAATAGGCAGGCTGAAATGGCATTTGCAGTGTGGATGGCGTTACTTCATTTGGGTGACGTGTCCATGCCCCAATTCCACTGTACATCCAACCATCCATCCATTCGCCTATCTAGGGTTACACAGATACACTGAGACATAGACATAGATATTTGTGTCAGTACTGCATTATATTTCTTTCTCTAAGCCAATTAGTTTACTCCTTTGTAAAAAATATGTGTAATTTATCTCACTGCTGATTAGTTGATGTTTGCACAGTGCCTAATCTGTTATGATTAAATTATTTGATGCAGAACTGGAATGCCATGCTACAGAATGACTTTCAATACCTTTACTGCCACAAAGCAGGATGTGAGATTTTCAGTCTGCAAAGAAGAAGATAGAGGAAGAAGGGCTGGAAAAGGAAGAATGTTGGCAGATGCTCACACTAGTGAAAGACAATGTGATTTTAAGTTAAATTTAAACTGTGCAAAGTACCAAGAAACACTGCTTGGTGGAGGGCGATGGTTTCTCGGTCACCATCTTAGAATCTTTTTTTTTTTTTTCTGCTCTGTATCCAATCAATAAGAAACCTGGCTTTCAGTCACACCTCAGTCATACTGCATCCCAAGAAGGTAGCTGTGGAGAACCACTGATAAACCAGTCTGCTGTGAATGCTACAAAATCTATTAACCCACATACATGACAGACAAAAGTTTTAACATTTCAAATTATTGAATACTATTGGTTTAAGCTGGAGCTTAAAACTGTCAGATATTAAGAAAAAGCCAATCCATATTTTTCTGATGAACATGACTCCATAGGTCCCATTTGACTGGGACTTGCTGATATCTAGGAAAGTTAAACTGATCAGAATAATTCTCTTTGACTGGAACTAATGTTTGGCCCAATTTAGCACTGGAATCACCTGAGCTTACTCTAAGCCATCAGTCTCAATGCTGTCAGTATTTTGATATACAAGATTGCAAAGAAAGATTAAAAGTAGCAATTTCCTTCTTGCTTTGCACTTCTTGGTGAACATGATCAGGGTTGATGAAATGTCAAACAAAGTGCTTCTAGGTCATGTACAATCATTTTCTTATTTTTTTTATAAGCCAAAAAGATGGAAAAAACACAAAACTACTTACAAAACATAAAGATACACTAAGTTAAATGTGATAATGCTAAATTATCCACTTAGAGATGTCAAATTCCAAATTAAACCTAAACCCCAAGTATTCTGAAATTTGACTTTCACAATCTGCTACAGATTTCATATTCACATTTGATGAAAATGCCTAAATGTATATATGTCTGCAATAAACTATCTTTTAATATACCAAATACCAGAAATATATAGAAGATATGAAGAATACTATCAATGTCAGTGTTTTAAAACATATATGGTTTTCATGATGTAAAAAAATTAACGAAATTATTTCTACCAATATACTGCACAAAATACCCTTTAAGACCTATGACTGCACTATTTCATTAACTGTTTTAGGCTCTTATACCAAGGGGAAAAAATGTCTCAGTTAAAGCTTCTTACATCTAAACCTTAAGCACAGACCAAGTTCTCTTCACAAAATTCATACAGAAATTTCTCTTGGACAGTTCTACTTCAGGTGACTTTTCTGATCTGTCCACCCAGTAAAGCTATGGTACTTTTCAGTGACTGTTTCAAGGTTACGAGTCACCTCCATTAATTACTTAAATACCAGATATAGGATATTTCAGGGAAAGACAACATTTTTAAAGAACACCCAGATATTCATTGAGCTGTGGGTGCTTGGCTGGAGAATGGAAGGTCACAGTGGACAAATGTTGTCATGGCAGCATTTTTTGATAGAAAACATGCTCCTTCAGCCGTATTCTGAGAAGGGAATATGTGAACTGAAAGATAAGTTTGCTCTTTCACATGAACTGAACTTCTTCAGTGAAGATGTAAATTCAAAGTGAAAACAGAAGGTTGAGCAGCCACTCCAAAGACTGCAGAGGTTTGGATGTGGGTCAGTACACTGGTGCTTAGAAGTATTACTCTTTGAAGCCTCTAGACTCATTTCGTAACAAGTTCCAGAGTGCTTTAGTTTTTCTGAGGGTGGATCTGAGCCTCTCCTTGCACAAAGTACAGTTATCTCTGATAGACAGCACTCCACTATGTTAAAAAAGAGCGAGTAGTACTTTTCACTAGCTTCAGTGTGTGATGCTACTGCCCAAAAAGACCAGATGAAAAAGGCCTTTATTACTTACAGTTACAATCCTCATGAGAATTCTAACTCATTTCCATTGGCTTCGCTGACAAATAAGGTTTTAATAATGCATGGTCCTGACAGCACAGTAAAGCTCACATATAAAGGAAAGACAGACCTGGATTTTCTACCAGGAGCAACAACAATTTTGCAATTTCCAATTCTGTTTCTCAATCATACTGAAAAACAGAATTTTTGAAGGAGTTAAGAAAAGTAGGAGAGAAATATTTTGGATCTGATGCCAAGATGAAACTGCAGGACTTGAAATGGTAAGAAAATACATGTTGATTTCAAAGTTGTGTATTATTACCACCATTGCTATATACTTGGCAGCCTCTTTCGTCATTCTAGTTTGGACATTTCTCCAACAAACATCCTTTTTAAAATTCTTTATCTTTATCTATGATAATTCTTTATCTTTATCTTTATGGTCTTAGTGGCCTGAGGAACTCAGTACATTCCCAGTGAGGAGGCTTGTCTGTCTGGTCAACACTTCTGGACGCATTCATACCTGTACAGTGAATACTACTTTCAACTGGGAACAAGAAGACAAAGTTTTTCTTTCAGCTTTCTATATATTAGAAGTTATGCCACACTCCTAACATCTCTTTGACAACAAAGAAGTAATTTCTACAATAGACTACTGTGTTGTTTCGCATAATGGAATGCAGTAGTGGTGAGGCATCGTTAGTGAGGAGACCTTATTTTTTGTCTTACCTTGTATTAAAACAAAACAAAACACAACTTCCAAATGGTTGACAGGAAAAAAACTTCTTGAAATGGTTGGACTTTATCTGGTTATGAAACTGGCCTGGAGTTTCAGAGTAAATACATATGCCATTTGGGTTTTGGTTTGTGAGCTATACATGCAACTAGTTTTCTCCTTTGTCATACATATTGACATATATCGTATCTGCTATAGCATATTGAAGTCCAAAAACCCCCTTTTGATAAAAGAAAAAGTTTCATTTTTATATGGAAAATCTTCCACTTTGGTGGCTGGGACTCCTTACTTAAAATATTCTGAATTTTGCCCTCATCTCACATTAACTTCAGTGGGATTCTTCAGTGCTAAGAATGAAGACAATTACCTTTTTATTTAATTTGCCAAAATATTAATAGAGCAACCTGACTGCAGGCCATAAAGTGAAGAGAAGAAATAGTGACTTCAAAGAAGTCATACTCATACACTCATAGAAACATTAATATTGGAAGGGACCTCAGGAGGTCCTTTAGTTCTAGTCCCCTGTTCAAAGCCTCACTAGCTTCAAAGTTAGATCAGACTAGGTCCAGCTGAGTTTGGAAAATCTTCAAACACTGACATCCCACAACCTCTTCCACAGCTGTATTTATGTTCCCATATTAACCTGCTCTGAAAGGAATTTTTTTTCTTTTGCCTTACACCTAGACAGGTTTTTCTTTGCTGAAACTTATAATTGTTGCTTTGGTCCTTTTGCTATGAGGTTCTGAGAAGAGGTTGGCCTCAACCAGACATTCCCTCTTAGCCTTCCCTTTTCCAGGCTGAATGAACCCATCTCCATCAGCTTCTTCCCAACCACCATAGTGGGCTTCAGTTGGATTCTGTCCAGTTTGCCGACATCTGCCTTATTTTGAGGTGCCAAGAGCTGTCCTTACCAGTAATGAAGAAACAGGAACAACCACTTATTTTTATGTGCTGGCTTCACTTTCTAAATAAGACCTCATGCGCAGTTATCACAAGAGTGCACTGACAACTCATGTACAACTTGCCATCCACCAAGATACTCAGGATCTTCTCTGGGGAGGTGCAACTTAATCACTCTGTGCCTATCCTGAATGTTCCTGCATGTCCCTTAATCTTCCACCATTCCACCAGTGTCAGAGTAGGTTTAATCAACGTGCTCCCCATATTCAAACATGTTTTGTATAGTACCAGGGCAGACCAACCCTGCCACTATTTGGGGAAACTACCAGCTGCACCAATCCATACAAGGCAGTGCTGCAGTTAAATTGCAAGCAAACCCTCTCAGAAATGTTGTTGGGCATGAAGCCTGCAGAATCAGGAATAAACATGACCACAGGAATGGAGAAATTTCTTAATGACTTCCTATCAATGCAAGATTTCTTGCCATCTTGTAACTCCGGTCTCCAAAGATACTCAGAGATACCTACTGGAGATTCGCAGTAATGGAGCTGAAGGCATTTCTCTCCACACCAGCCTATATCATCTCTCTCCTGGATATTGCCACATCAGAAACAGGGAATTAGAACAAAGCAGAATATCCCTGCACCTAGCTTAAGTATGCAATGTATTCACTTAAAGTGCGACTAGAGGAGTAGACATTGAGATAAAAACAATCTCAGTGTCTTAGTTTAGAGCAAGCCAAAACAATTTGGAATGCTTTTTTCAAGAAAAGATCACACCTCTTTTAAATTTAGAACAAATTTTAATTTGAAGGAAAAATGTAGAAGGAGAGATAACAGTTCTTAACTACTAAATATGGTTATATATGCATATATGAACCACCAGAACAGAACAGATAACAACTCTATAACCAAAAACCTCTGAACAATGAGTCTCTGGAGTGACGGAGTGAGAAGTTCTCCCGCAGGTGACGTGCTCTCCTTTGTTCTCCGCCCGGAAGGCGCTGGCTCAGGCTGGGCAGAGCGTGGAGTCGGGCCGGGGGCTCCCCGCCACCGGCGCTGTCGGTGCCCCGAGGAGGGAAAAAACACAATCCGCTGCCACTGCCAGGCGATGGTGAGTCTGAAGCACAAGGACAAACCGGGCCAGGAACGGGAGACAGGGGAAAAGAAGCCAGAACCCGCAGGAGTTCTCTCCAGCCGGTCCACACTTCACCGCCGCCGAAGCTGAGATGAGATGTGTCGAGCCGAGCCGAAGAGAGCCGAGCCCGAACGGAGTCGAGCCGAGTCGAAGAAGTGAAGTGAAGGAGCAAAACCACTCCCCAAACAAAAAACAAAGGAACTGTTCTTAGAGCCATCAAGGTGGAATTTGGATAGTTAGCTAGGCGGAGGCAGTGTCAACCCCCAAAGGTCGTGTTAACAGGAGAGGAAAGAAAAAATCCTAACAAAATCCAAAACTATAACACTCAGTAATATTCACAAGAAGACTTTGTCAAAGTACATGTAATTTGAGGCTGTCTGAATCCTGGTACCTTTAGTTGTTCATTGTCAGTGCTGCCCTAACCTTATTTTAGCTCTTTTTCAGGAAGAACTAAAGCTGTGTTGCTTTTGCTTCATGACTCATTTTTCCTAAGTGGTAGGTAGAACCTCCTTTATATATTGTATATGCTGACAGAATCCAGATGCACTTTTTCAACAGCATCTTCAGTTACCCAGCTGTCAGTGAGATTCAGCAAGGTTTTAAAGTGTTTTCTAAGAGCAACTGGAGCAACTATTTGCTGATTGTTTATCATATTGCCATCTGACACACAGATCTTACACATATATATAGGGAGATTTTAAATTAAACAGATGACAGTTCCAAACCAAACTGAAGGTGGTATTTCTTCCCCAAAGCATGGTTAAACTAGGCATTTCATGGTACAGGATGTTGTAGATGCTTCACAAATTTTAAAAAGCCACAAGAAAATTTCTGAAAGGAAAATTCATAAAAGCTACTAAACATGAAGATATGATCTTTAGCCCTAGATTTCCTTGGGCTAAGGATACAGAGAGTGTAGGAGAATGCATAGTACATGAAACACTATAACTTTCCCATTTTCATACTCTTCTCTGAGCATCTGCTCTTGGCTACAGTTAGAAACAGGATACAGAGCTAGAACTTCAGACTGGCACTGTGTGGTCTGTCTTATTTTCTCATGCCAGCTGCTAACTACAACATAGCACCAAAACCAGGAACAACAAAGCTGTATTTCTTGAGCTCAAAATATTTGGAAAGATCTTCCAACTCCTGTGCATGTAATACTTTATGACCAATCCCGTACACATCATCTGTATGTCACGAACAGAAAATCTGTCCTGCATAAAATCTTTTGCTCTGAATATTCTTCCACCTTTACATCACCTACACCAAGTAGCACTATAGTAACTCTCACTGTTGAGCAGGATGTGTGAGCACATGGTGCAATTACCATGTGCTTATTTTAGTCACAAAGGTCCATGAATAGAATATTCTTAAAGGATGATTCCGACCAAAAAAAATTAACATCCACTCTTACAGAGTTATAAAAGAAAGCCATATTCAATTTAGAAAAATGAATTGATTTCTTTGGTTATGGGGAGTGTGTGTTGGAAAGAGCGAAGTTTTAAAAAAAAAAAACACAACCCCCCTAAGTTATATGCTTACAAATGGCAATCCTTCCTAGCATTATATGTGGACTAAGGAATCACGAATTCCTTGAGTCTTGGCCAATCTTTCGCTTCAAATCCATCTATTTGACAAGAATAACACAGTTTTTGTTGTGCTCCTGGGGATTCGGTCTATTACATCTGCAGAGATAGACTTGTTTCAAGTCAATTTTATTTTGTTTTTCCCTCCATTTCTTTCAAAACTTTGTTTTCAAAAAGCCTCCTGCTGGCTTCAGAAATCTCTGCTTAATAAATAACTACTGATGGACTAGGCCACTAATACATTATTTATTAGGTACATCTTTATTAAATGCTAGCTCCAACATCCCATCTTTGTGGGTGTGGCAAGTGCTTCATAAAGCATTGGCATTCCTTCTGTAGTTTTCTGTTTTACGAAAAATAAAGGTTTACTTGCTGAAAATAAAAATCCCATAGTTCAGTGATCTGAGTGCCCATATTATGCTAGACCAAGAATCTCAATCCAGTGGATTCAGGAGCAGCCTGCTAAAGTACTTCTGAGCTTTACACTCACACTGGGGTTTAGCTTCCCTTTGGTCTGATTCTGCAACAAGAAGATGACCTGACTAAAAACAAAGTAGGGATTTCTTGTATAATCTGATCCTTCTTATCACAGGCAATTCCAAAAAAAGCCTTTTTCATAGTCAGCTAGAATCACCAACTCTATTTTTCTCTACCTGACAGTCTTCTCTCTGATAATGTAGTTTGATGCAGAAAGCCTTGAATTACAGTAAGATTTTCCCTCAACTACAAGAAACAAGTCAAGGAGCTACAGCTCTTGGTGTTGTCTGAACATTTCTACAGTTTTTCCTTTCAGTCTGGCCTAAGGACTAACTGTCCTTTCACAGTCGATGTATGTCTCTGGTGTACTGCTGGAACACAGCTCCCAGATCATTTTCCTCTAAAAGAAACCTGGTTTGTGAGCTCAGAGACCACTACACAGTGTATCCAAAGCACAGTAAGGGGAGGCAAAAGGGAAAGTTCAGTTGACCTGAACCGAAAATCTAATGTAATGCAGCCACACGTTTACCAGTGCCCAGTACCTAAGCAGGAAAGCAGGGCATGTTAGTCGATTTGTGTTGCCTTGCTCAGGCATCCAGTTTGTGTATGAGAAGAGTTCACCTTGGAAAACTGGGAAAGCTCTTTCTGCTCTTGCTACATACATGTGCTCTGTGCATGACAAAGAGTATTTGCTCCATTCTGGTTGCCCACATTGAATGTACTTTTAAGAGGAATTTCAGGAAGCAAGACCCATACTTGCATGCATTCTTGGGATCTTGAAATGCCTGGATTTGTCTGTGGCATCCTGTGACCATTTGTCCCTATAGAGGCTATTAAAATGTTTTGGTAAAAAGGAATTTACTCCACTGCCTAGGAGGATCACTGGGAGAAATCTTAAGCAAGAGCTGATAAAACTGTATTGTAGTTCTGTTTCAATTTTTTCAATAATTGCTTGAATCATGACATAAGAAATACTTTCAAATTCTGTAAATGATGTTAACTTCCAAAAGAGCTGCAAACACTTGGGATTAGATCACAGTTCAAATTCTATGGATAAATTGGAGATAGGGTCAGCAGACTCCAAAATAAATATGGTGAAACTTGCTAAAAATAAATGTATTAACTGTGTAGGAAAAGACATTAACTCCATTCAAGACCTATTATTCACATATATTATTCACAGTGCCAGCCTTTCTGAAAAATGTTGACAAGCTGTAGAGTCCTTCAGAAAAAGTAGAGTAAAACCAGGTTCAAGAAGCATGAGGAAATGATGGATGAATTTGATTTTTTAGCTCTGAGAAAAAAAAAAGACAGTAAAGTTCCACTAAAAGTCGCATAGAGTGTAGAATTTCTTCTTGAAGGGTTTTTTTCACAGCTGATCAAATAAACTTTTCTTAAGGTTTATGTAAGAGTCCTCAAATCCATTTCAATGCAAAACGTACTGCATGGCCTCTTGAAATTTCTCCATCTTTATGTTTCTATGCTTTGGTGATATGAAGCACCACTGCCTTTATAAATAATGGAGACTTGGGGACTCGCAAAGTCTACACGCCATCAGAAGCACTACTCTCCAGCTATGAAAAGGTGACATTCCCAGGACATAGATACCTGGAGCTGTTAAAGTGCCTGTAGAAGTAGCCACTAAACAGACAGTCTTACTCCTCCTCAAAAGTAGGTTCACTCACAGTAATGGTGAAAGAAAAAAAATTCTTTTCAGACTCACATTTGGGTATAATCTAGTAGATACAGACTTTTCCAGGGGAACAAAGGATTTCTAAATGTCAACACAATTAATAAGATGTGGAGCCAGAGGAGAGTGTTTGGAGGGTGGCTATCAGAGGTCTTCCACTAGCAGATCTTTGGCATTTGAATCAACTTCATTAATGAAGTTACATGTAAGTATTCCCTCTTCCATAAATAGGCAGGGAAAATTTTTTTCCTATTTTTTTTCTTGACATCTTTTTTACTCTTACTGAGCCATTTACTGCTTGAGCACTAAAATGATAGGAATTTGACATGGAGAAAAATTTCAGGGAAGTTACGACTTTGTTAAAGGAAGTAGTTTTTCCCTCTCCATCGCTGCAATGAAACCTTTACTTTCCTGAATAGAACATCTTATGGATAGCTCCCATTTCATAAAAGATTTGAAGTAATCACAGTCAAGGCAAGGATGACGGACTGGTGGCACTCTGGTTACTAATCTCTGGAGGGATACTCAGGCTGTGCTATTCAACAGCATGTCCCAGTCTGCCAGCATCCCTGCAGCCAGCTTACCAGGTTTTGTGTTTGCCAAAGTGAAAAATGCCTGGCAGTCAGGCAGAGTTGCCATAGTAACTGGAAAAATGGTGGCAAAACATAAACAAAAGCTTTAATAATACTTTCAGAATTATTTACCTTTTGATCTCAAGTATTCAATGGTATTGTAGGCTCATTTGTTAACTATTTCATGTCTCAGAAACTACTAGTGACACTACTTGGCCTGCAAGGCTGAGCTTTAGTGTCCTTGTTAAACAGATTTAACTGGTACACTTTTAGAAAAAATATGTGTTGGTACAGAAATTTTACTCAGTTTGAAGCCTCATGCATACATTTATTGTGATAATTTGATTATGAAACCAGTTTAATCCTGCCAATTTTAATCACTTTACAGCAGCATGAAACTGAAATAATACAAAGCATGCAGTCTTAAACAAGGCTTAATTCCCCGATGTATGATTTTGCTGGTTCCTGCAGTCTTAATTTGCACTGTCTATTTAACTTCTCAGTTTGGGAATAGAAATGACAGAGTACCCTTTTACTTTCTGGTGTTTTATTAGGCGTCAGATTATTTTGTGATCTCCTGTGTTTGATCTTGTGGGCCTTTGTTTATTTTAAAACACATCTAGTACATAATATCTAGGAATTAAACCTGGGGAACTCACCAACTATGACCACCTATACACCTTGAAGAGGTATCTTCTCTGCCAATTTTGTGGAAAACCCCTACTTAAGAGTTATATTTTCATCTTTCCCAAGAACGATCATAAGCAAAAGTCTAGTGAAAACCACTGCAATCAACTGGCTACTTTTTATAAACACAACAACATGACACAATTACTCTAAATGTTCCCTCTGAAAGTTCTTCACATACTGAGTGTTCCAGTTTAATCTCCAAAAGCTCCGTAAACACTTTATTAAAAACAGACCTCAGAGATGTTTCTTAAACAATAGCAGAGAATATTACTTCAGTAAATCAGGTTTGAAACTGTTTTGCAAAGCAGTTAGGCATTAATGAAATTGTTCTAAAGGTCACTAGGTGTAGTTCAATTTCCCACTAAGTGGAGATGGAAGCTCAGTGAATAATTAATAGCAAATGAATGAATTTCACTTTCCCATTGTAGTTACAAGCTCATTCAGCAAGTCACCATACTCCCACGAATGTTCTGAAATCATTGTCTTAGTTGTTTATCACACTTTCTACTTGTGTAGTGTTTGAGTTGGTGCACCTTTAGGCATCACATTGGTAGACCCCACAGAATTTGGGGTCTGCCACGTTCCTCATCTCTTCAAGTTGCATTCCCTCATCTCTCCTTGCACTGGAAATCAAGCAGGCGAGAGTACCAGTGGTAGAGCGTCACAGCTCATCAAACATATCTAAAGGATGAGAACTAATCATTAAAATAGGGCTGAGAATTCACAGGATACTTCTGGAAGTTTGACCATTCAAGATCTCCATTCAATACAGTGGGCCCCAGGACATTTGTTCACTGCATATTTTTGCAGGAAAAGGTTAAAGAAGAAACCAGATATTTGAGGGGGCTTGTCTGCAGCTTTAAAGTCTAAAAAAAGAGTGCTGTCACTACATACCCTGTAATCAATGTTTTTAAAGCTGAGAGAGCAATTCAGTTGAAGGATAAAACTGCTTACCACAGTGATTAAACAAAGAACATGCAGCATCTTAAGAGAAGCAGCCCATCAAAATAAACAAGTCCAGGCATCAGCAGAGGTTACAAAAGCCTTATGATAGACTGGATAACCATATACAGAATAAAAATGCTTCTAGAGAAGGAAAGGAGGACCAGCCTGTCTCGAGGCACCTGCAGTAAGTCAGCAGGAATTTCTAACTCAGTGAGTCTGAGGGATGTCATTGCAGCAAAAATGGAGTTTGATTTTTCTTGTTTTGATACTTCAAACCTGTGTATTATTCAACTGGATTTCTTCCTATGGCACCAAACTCAGCAACAAATTTTAGTGTTATATTACACTTGTCTTTTTTTTTTTTTTTTAACACGTTCACTAGAGATTACCAAGGTTACCAGATTACTAAAAATGAATAATATGTCTAATAAGGCTTAACAGTAAAATGAAGAACAAACTATACTATTGTCTCCCCTACTACATAAAATATTTGTCTTTTCACAAAGGACTGCATGTGCAGCTCTTTATGTACCATTTTCAGATTTACTTCTACAGACTATCCTTTTGCTTTGAAGCATTTCCAAGAAAAAGAATTATTTGGAAATTCTTTGGTTTCTCCACTGAATGCTAATAAGCCTCTTAGATCATATCCAAATCTGCCTATTTTAGCTGAAGGTAAGTCTCCAAAACCCTCCCTTGTTTGCGTTTGGGTTTTGGTTGGGTTTTTTCCTGTTTTGTATGCAAGTAATATTCATAAACCAAACATTTCTATCGACATGAGTAATAAATTCTATAATTTAAACTATCTGATGCTATGATCTCATGAGTATATTAATATGGAAGAATTTAAAATAACAATTATCTGGTGAGTTTCAAAGACTCCTGGATGTTGTAGTAATTCAGTCTCACAGGTCTCTAATGGCTGGATTTCATTTTGGTCCATGTACAGCAGTGTACTGAGTAGGAGAAAATATTTATCCTCAAACTGTCAGTCTTTTCATTGAGAGAACAAACAAGCCGGAGTTCACAAAGGAATTTTTGTCAATATACAGAAATTTTTGCCAATTTTTGCATATTCTACAGTCCAAGATGACCTCTACAGGTCCATCCAAGGATTCTATCACAGGATGATAGGAAAATTAGGTAATAGTCTGTGGAGATTGAAAACAAGAAATAATGCAGGCAAGACTTGTATTTTCAGCCATGCCCTTCTGGATTTAGATAATTTTCACTTATATAAGAAAAGCTACCTCCTTTCACCTAGTGCTCTCTGAAGAACTGTGAGTCTCCACACTTTTCATTCCTTAAAAGCTAAGATAAACGATCCCTTTTACAAAAGATTTCTACAAGGAAAGTTCTGCTCACTGGCTAATGGGGAGCTATTATTCCAAGAATATGTGGGAGACATATTCCAAGAATATGAGGATTCATCTGCTTGGCTTAACTGACAGATCCAAGCTAACATCCTCCCATAGTAGGCTGATGAACTTATTCTTTCTTCCCTGGACCAATGCCATATGCACAAAGTAATGAAGTCTGACTGAACGCACAAACTGCAAATGGGTTGGGGAGAAGAATCAGGGAAGAAAAGAAAATAGAACTTGCATAGTAAAAATCATAATCATCATCATCATAAGAAAAGAGTGATAGAAAACCCAAGAAAGACAATTGATACACAATACAGTTCGTCACCATGAACTGACATTCAGCCCATCCTCAAGCAGTGATTGGCCCCCCTTCTGGCCAACTTCCCCCCGGTTCATATCCTGGCCATGATGTTCTGCGTTATAGAATATCCCTTTGGCAAGTTCAGTTCAGCTGTCTCAGCTATGCTCCCTCTCAGCTTTTTGTGCACCTGCTCACTGGCAGAGCATGGGAAACTGAAAAGTCCTTGACTTAGGATAAACACCAGTTAGCAACAGCTAAAGCATCAGTGTGTTATCAACATTACTGTCATACTAAATCCAAACCACAGCACTGTGCCAGCTACTTAGAACACAAAAAAAGCCCTAACCCAGCCCAAAAGCTGGACAATACTGAAAATCCCTGGAACAGTGTACTCAGCTTCCTCCTTCCCATAGCCATGGTTTAGTGAACTCTTAAACAGAAAAGGGAATTGAATGCAGTGCATAGCACACATATTCTCCAGATCACTTTGTCAAGTGAAGTAGTCACTAAAGTCACTGCACTGCTTCCCGCTGGCAGACTTTGGAGAAGCCTACATAGCAGCTGAGAAAAAGGAGTATCAAATCCGTTGCCCAACAACTGTCGAAGTGTGAAAGATGCAGCACTTGGCCACCACAACGCTATGGAGGTGTCCTAGATTCATCCAGAACCCAGATGTTAGTGGAGACCACCTCAAGTAATTACCAGGGGCAGGGGAAAAGGACTCTGACTTCTGAGGAGGATGTGGCTTCCAGTTAAAAAAACATGGCAGCATTATCAGCCCTTGCTCATTGTCTGAGGGTCTGGGTCTGTGGTGAGCACTTTTGCATGGGAATCACCCTTTCTTTGTATACTTTTGTTATAAATACTGTTATTGTTTGCTTTCTTATCTCATTGCTGTTTCCAGTAAATTGTTCGTATCTTGACCAGTGATCTTTACCTTTTGCAACTCCAATTCTCAACTTTATCCAACCAAAGAAGGAAGAGGAAAGGGAAAGAGGAAGAGGGGACTGAGTGAGTGGCATGCGGTTTGGGAGAGTCTCGGTGGGGGCACTGAGTACCATTCCTAAGCCACAACAGGGTGTTACTGCATCTGAGCATCACTGTCTCATCACAAGCGGGAGAAGCAGCTTCATGAGCAGAGAAATTTCTCTAGACTCAGAAAGCCTGAAACAGTGACCTTTTCCAAAATTTCTTCTAGACTATTTAACAAATAGTGTGTTATACTCCCTAAAAAAAGAGACTACAATCTTGTTCAGAGAGATAGGCATAAAACACGTCCTTGCACAACTAAGGGTCCCTTGTACAGCTAAATTATGTTAAGGAAGTCCCTAAGAATGCTGATTTGAATGGTGCTTGCTTTGCAGGACATAAGGAAGGGCAGACACATTTCACACTCTGATGCAAAATACCTGAAGCTTAAGATGGAAAATTTAACAGGAAATTCTAGTGTTATGCAGATTAAAGGAAAGTTTTTGTCCTTTAGATGCAGGAAGTAGGGAAGCCCTGCAGAGAGACCTTGACAAATTAGAAGACTGGGCAATCACCAACCATATGAAGCTAAACAAGGGAAAGTGCCGGATTCTGCACCTGGGATGGGGCAACCCTGGATGTAGGTACAGACTGGGAAATGAGATGCTGGAAAGCAATGCCAGGGAAAGGGACCGGGGGGTCCTGGTTGATGCCATGCTGAATCTGAGTCAGCAGTGCCCTGGCAGCCAGGAGGGCCAACCATGTCTTAGGGGGTATCACACAAAGCATCGCCAGTCGGTCGAGGGAGGGGATTGTCCTGCTCTGCTCTGCACTGGGATGGCCTCACTTTGAATATTGTGTGCAGTTGTGGGAACCACAATATAAGAAAGATATTAAGCCATTGGAGAGTGTCCAAAGAAGGACAGCAAAGATGGTGAAGGGCCTTGAGGGGAAGCTCTATTAGGAGTGGCCATCAACCAAGTCTTTTCAGGCTGGAGAAGAGGAGATTGAGGGGAGACCTCATTGCAGTTACAACTTCCTCGTGAGGGGAAGAGGAGGGGCAGGCACTGATCTCTTCTCTGTGGTGAGCAGTGACAGAACCCAAGGGAATGGCCTGAAGTTGTGTCAGAGGAAGCTTAGGTTGGATATTAGAAAAAGGTTTTTCACCCAGAGGGTAGTTGGATGCTGTAACAGACTCCCCAGGGAAGTGGTCAGAGCACCAAGCCTGACAGAGCTCAAGAAGTGTTTGGATACTCTTGGGCACATGGTGTAACTCTTGGGGTTGGTCCTGTTCAGGGCTAAGGGTTGGACTCGATTATCCTTGTGGGTCCCTTCCAGCTCAGGATATTCCATGATGCTGTGAATATTAACTAACCATACTCCTCAAACAGGGAGTTCAGGTAGCTTCAATGTTCGTGTAGGGATCAGTGAAGAGACAGGGCTAGTGTTTCTTCATGCGCAGGTGTAAGACACATTTTTGCTTTGCCTTCCCTAACTTGGCTGTCAGTTGGATGATCATCATAGGAAGGTTAATGGTAGGTAACAAGACTCTCACCACTGAATGACACTTGTTCTAGCTATTTTATTTGTGATGATACCAAGAAATTAAGCCCACAGCCGATTACGAGGGGACACAGCCAGTTCTCGATGGCAGAATAACATCTCCCTGTTTAGGATACCACTAGAACAACCATAGAGAAAGGAAATGTAAAACACTGGGGCTTTATCAGTAATGGAGGTCCAACTAGGACCTGGAACTGGCAAGAGATACTACTGAGAAAAAGTAACTTTTGAAAAAGAATAGCAAGCTTCTTTCGTCTTCTACTTCCTAACAAATTACTTCTTCTTTCTATTAAACTACAGACCTTCTGTGGTTTGGGGGAGTGTCTTCTGCTGTGGTAGTAATTCTCTAGGGCTAGCTATTTGTATATCCTTGTTTTGATGTTTAATAACTCTTGATGTATTTTTCTCAATGTCTAGATGCATGTCTAATCGCTCTTTGAACCATTCATGTTTTTAGTCTCCAGAACACCCGTGACAGAGTTTAAAAATGAAATTTTATAAAGGAAAGTAAATCTATCTGCTTGTTGAAAACCTGCCTCCCAACTGCTTCACTTGATGCTTCTGAGTTCTTGCACTAGAAGAAACACATAGTAATCATTCCTTTTTCCTGGGTCACTGATAATTTAATAGCTGTACACTATCCATACAAAACTGTCATGACAGCTTTAAGTAACTTATTGCAATACCTTTTTTTAACAAACCTGAATTTATTTTGGAACATCTGCAAATTGTCTAACCTCACTATTTATCTTCCTTTCCAGGTCATTTATGGATATGCTAAACACTAGATCTCCCTCTGAGACCCCACTGCTAACCTCTCCTGTTGTAAGACTTCACAATAAGTTTTCCTTTGTTTTCTACTTTTTTGCCTCAACAACAGCCACATTTCTGGCTTCCCCTCTCTACTTCAGTTTAGTTCCAAAATAATTTCCAGTAAACACCTTTATAATCTTTTATCTGAAAACACCCATCAGGTTTTCTGCTAATAGGCCTTGTGAGTATAAGAGATAAAATGGGAGCTGGAACTTGCAATGGAACAGCATTTTATGTTTCATTTACCTCAATTTTTTTTTTTTTTCCTAATTGCAGATATATAAGTGCTACGCTGACAAAGTCTACTGAGGTGAGCCAAACAGTCTATTACATATGTGAATAAGGAATGAATTTGAAGAGTTGGTTACTTAACTAACAGAGCAAGGACTGAGCAATACTGAGACAAATAACAGTAGGAATATCTCTAATTAATGATTGTGTCTGGTTTTGTGTTTAAAAAACAACTTTGACAGCTGTGAGCTAGTTTCAGCTACAGGTACATTTGTGCCTTTGCATTTGGAGTGTATTAAAGCAAAAAAAAGTCAGAGCAGCAGCTGGGAGGAAGATGATTAATCACAGAGGGAGCTAAACCTAACCCCCCTGTAGAGCCATATTTCCCTTAATGCACAACCTTGTTCATGCTGAGTAGTACCTTGCTCTGCGAATCATCTCTCCGAAATTAATATTGCCATTAGTTTCAAAAATGAAGCCCCACTGAAGACTGGGAGTTTTGCAATGCACTTCATCAAAAAGCAATGGGATTGTAAGTTTAGTAGTGAAAGTACAATCAATCCTAGACAATGAATGGCAATCATCTGTTATAAAATGAAAAATAAAGCTCAATCCCAGTTTTGAATCATTTTGATGGTCCTATTACTGCTTTCTGTTCCTGATTGAGATTCATCTCAATATACTTGGATCAAAAGTTAATTGGTGCAGAGCTGAATCCTGGGTGGATCAGATTGCCTTAACCCAGGGCATCAAAAGTGCGGGGCAGACGATAAAGGGCAGTAACAGTTTCCACCATCTGATTGTAACTTGCCATGAGCTTTCTGTCTGAGCCCTCAGAGTCCATCTGAGCTCTGCTAATGAACTAACAAGCAGCTAAATATTCCCAGCTACCCTCACTGCAAAATACCCCTTTTCAGTACACCCAGCTTTTTTTTTCCTTTGTTTTTATTCTTTATTTCTTAGCTCGTCCCTTCATTTACTGTGAGAAAGCACCAGATTTTATCCACATATTCAGAAATTACATCATCAAGATTCTTAAGTATGTACAACTGGAGTCAGCAGGGCTACTTAGCTGCTTGATACAAGCACCTGCTTAAGCACCTTGATGAACTTTCTGAATTTGTGGATAAACAACCTACATAAGGTCAGACTTTTGATTAGTCTGGAAACAGATTAAGCAGTTCAACTGTGTTGAAAATTGGGTTTAGTTAGCTCCATGGCTCATTGGAACAGTTTGCTACCATAGCTTTCAGAAAAGGCTGTGCTTAAACAGTATGGGCAGTTGCTAAAATATAACTAGCAACCCAAGTACCGTACATTTGTTACAGGGAGTGATAGAACACTACTTAAATCCCTTACTTTTTCATTAATATTTTCCCTAATTCATCATAG
The DNA here is from genome assembly GCA_013396735.1 of Grallaria varia. NCBI lineage: Eukaryota > Metazoa > Chordata > Aves > Passeriformes > Formicariidae > Grallaria > Grallaria varia. The sequence goes on from VWZG01006631.1 coordinate 55,085, forward strand.
GACTTCAGAGACAGCAATATCATTTTCCCAAGTAGAAGCTACTTTAGGGTTTTAGATACACATTTTTCTATTCCAGCTAAAAGAAAACTGTTATTCAGTCACTTTTGGCATTTAGTCAAGCTGAAAGAGTGACTCAAAGACATCTTGTTTAAAGACTCTGGTGGATTGACCTCAGCTGGATGCCAGGTGCCCACCAATCCTTTTTATCACTCTCCACCTCAGCAGGACAGGAGCAGAAAACAAAATGTAAAAAACCTGATGGGTCAAGATAAAGGCAGTTTAATAAACCAAAAGCAAAGGTCACATGCAGAAGCAAAGGAAAATATTTATTCTCTACTTCCTATCAGTTGGTGATGTCCAGCCACTTTTCAGGAAGCAGGGCTTCAGTACCCGTAGTGATAGTACAGAAGACAAATGTCATAATAATGAATGTCCCCTGTCCTCCTCTCTTTTAGATTTTACTACTGAGGAGACTTCATATGGTATGGAATACCCCTTTAATCAGTTTTGGTCAGCTGTCCCAGCTATGTCCCATCCTAAGATCTTCCTCCTGCCCCCATCCCCCAAACCTACTGGTGAGGGCAAGGAATGTTGGAGAGACAGCCTTGATGCTGTGCCAGTGCTGCTCAGCAACAGCCAAAACATTCTTGTGTCCCCAACACCTTTCTAGGACCACTACAAAGCGCAGCACTATGAAGTCAGGCCCAATACAAACTCCATACCATTTTTGTTGTGCTTAGGTTCCACAGAATTTAATACAAATATATATATATATACATTCTAATCATCCCAATGTATTTACTTCTCACTACTATAATCCTACCCTACTAACCTAACTTAAACTGTATACCATAACTGTCTCTATACCCAACACACAGATATATATCTTCTCATTAACTACTATCCCCTGTTCTTTGACAATAAATATTCCTCTCCCATTTCACAGGTTTCCTCTACTCTTCCAGATGTTCATAAGGAAAGGTTATGACTTGGGCCTCATCTATCAAGGTAGGTGTTCAAGACAGGGGAAGAAGTATGCTCAGTTGTTGGGCACTGCCTTGGTTTGGGACATTGTTGCACTCACGAGATTCCCAAAAAACTCACTCTTCATCAATTCATGTAATTCCTGCCACTTTTTTTATTCCTACAGAATAAAATTCACACCACAGATTACTTTTCTCCTCAGGTTAAAATCTCCTCCAGGCACTCTCTGGATCTCCCCATCCTTCCATACTGCCCACCAAGTACACCCAGCTCAGTCCTCTGAGTGGGTTTACCTTTTCCCATGGGAGGAGCAATATGCACTGACTTTCCCGGCAACTTCCTTATACGCACTATGGGGACCGTATCTCCTCCCACAGTATGTACGGAGTTTGTTTGGGCTGGACCATGATGGTTAGCAGATCCTCTGGTGTTAAACAGTCGAAAGGCTTCTGCTAAATTTGTATCTCATTGCTTCCACGCCCCATTGCCCAACACTCTCAACTCAAGAATCTCTCAATTTTTCCAGAGACTTGTGAGTGATAGGGGATGTGTTTACAATGTTATTTTGAAAAGGAGTGCCATTGTCTGATTCAATTCTTTCTGAGGTACCATATCACTACAAAATTTGCATTCCAAGGCCTTAAGATGCTGTTTCAGGCAGTGGCATGATTTACAGGTATGTTTCTAGCCCACCAGTAGTTTCCACCATGGTGAGTATGCAGCGCTCGCCTTGGCATGTTCATGGCAGTAGTCCAATGCAGTTGATTTGCCAGGCCTCACTGTATTCAAAATCCAGACACCACTCTCTGTTTCAAGGAGATTTTAGTCATGGAGCTTGCTTGATTGCAGCATATTTTACATCACATGTGACGTGTGATAGCTTCCATAGTCAGGACTGACACTCAGTCAGAAGCCCATCTGTATGTTGCATCTCTCCCTAGATGTTGTGAGGTTCCATGGAACCATTGGGCTACAAATAGCTCACCCTTACACTCCCAGTCCAGGTCCATCTGAGTTACTTGAATTTTGCCAGACTTGTCTACCTTCCCATTGTTTCATTGTTCTTCAGTGGTGCAGCTTTTGGACAAGGGAGCATCTACATGATGTATCTTTAGAGCCATGTTTTCTACCTGGGCAGCAGCATCCTGTCAATATGCAGCATCCCAGATGGGTTTACCAATTAATCTTCTTCCACTGCTGTAGACACACCCACAGGGTGATAGACATGGGTCAGGCCCAAATATAGTGCGAGAAGCTGCTGGTTTTCATTGGGGTAGGCAAGGAACTCTTCTACCAGGCAGTGCATCTGCTTGCCAGGGTTGTTTCACTGTTCAGATGTAAAATTCCAGGTTCTAAGAGACAATAACCATCTTAGAAAACTATGCAAATGCTTCTACATACCCAAAAACATTATATTTCAGAGACTCCATGAATATACTAACAGGGTTAACTAGTAATATTTATCAGTTCATGTAAGGATGAACAAGAACTTTGGAAAACTGCATAATAAAACTATCCACATCAATCCTGGGTAGGGTAATAGTTCCAAGGTAGGAAGAGGGAGATGCATTCTCTTATCTTCTCCACAAGACGGGTTCCCCAGCACAACGAGGCTATGAACACCAGAGCAGAGCCATGGTTTATATTAACATGTTCCCAAGCTCAGCAAAATAAAGAGAGAAGCAGCAGAACCAACAAATTCTGTGACTTACACAGGAGCTTGCCCCTTACTATCTACTATAGCTACTGTAGCACACAATATAAAATTGTCTTTGTCTCAAGTCCCATGTGGGGCTTCAAAAAGGACTATGGTGGGTGGACCTTGGCTGGATGCCAGATGTCCACCAAGCTGCTCTATCACTCCCCTCCTCAGTAGGATAGAGGAGAAGAAAATAAGATGGAAAAAACACTCAAGGGTCAAGATAAAGGCAGTTTAATAAAGCAAAAGTCACATGCCGAAGCAAAGGAAAAAAAAAGATATATTCTCTATTTCTTATCAGCAGGCAATGTCCAATCACAGCTTCAGCACACAATGTTGGCTCCAGAAGACAAACATCCTACCAACAAATGCCTCCTCTCCTCCTTTCTCTTAGCTTTTATTGCTGAGCAAAAGTTATACAGTATGGAATATATCTCTGGTTAATTCTGGTCAGCTGTCTTGGTTATGTTCCCTCCCAAGATCTTGCCCATCCCCAGACTATTGGTGAGGAGAAAATGTTGGAGAGAGACCACTGATGCTCTGCCAGCACTGCTCAGCAGTAGCCAAAACACTGGTGTGTTATCAACACCTTTTTAGCTATCAGTAGAAAGCACAACACTGGGAGGGTTGCTGTGAGGAAAAGTAACTCCATCTCCGGCATACCCAGTGAAAAATATCCTGTAACTCTCCTGGTTCCCTGGGATTTTTTGTAGAAGATGGGGCAGTAATATTATATGGTCTAGGCTATGCTGGTCATGCATCAGTGCTTTCTAATTCTTTATCTAATCTAGTATTAAGTGCTCTCTGCTTCCAGTGTAGTCATTTGCAGCTACTTTATATGACAGATATGCACAGCAATTATATATACTTGCTCTTTGAAAGCAAGTGCAACAGCCTATCTTTGTAGCTCAAAAAAACAACCCCCCAAAAAAACAAACCCCCAAAAAAACCAAAACTAAAAAAACCAGCCAAAAACCCAAACCCAAAAAACAACGACCAAAACCAACAAAAAACCCCAGTGTAATGTAGCTTTTTTATCAAATTCTACTGTTCTGTCTTCCCTGGTTATCTAGCAAGAATATCCTACTTGGAAATCACCTCCTGTAGTATTATCCTGTGGAACACTAATATCAGACATTAAAAAAATATTTGTTCATTATCACACATCAGATTAACATCCTTGAGGGATTCTATAGAGACAAACAGCATTCAAAAAATTGCCTGTCATTAAATTACACATAAAAGATTAATGTATTATGAAGAAGACAGGCTACTACTATGCATTCACTATCCTCAGAATCAATCAGAGGATGCCCGTTGAGCTGGGATATGTACTTAATACTACAGGTTATTTTATTTAAAAAATAAAACTGTTCAGCTTTTCCCTAAAAATGCCAGCTAGCATGTATAAGCAATGGGTAGATGGTAGCCCCAAAGTAGACATATGTATGCACATATGTTTTTATATTTTTGTTCACAAATAGCTTTAATATAAAAAACATTCTAATCCAGAAGTTCTACTCATGCAGTCTATGAATGTCAGAATATGTGATTGCTGAGGACTTCTAACCAAAGAAAACCCTACTGAGAATGCCTTACAGTTATTAATTATGCTTGCACATCACTGGGGGGAAAAAGAAAATTAGTAATTCCTTTTACAACACTCAATATTTGTCAAGCAGCAACTCTTATGACTGAATTTGAGACCAGTCAGGCTGTCAGCACTGTATTGCATAGGTCTAACTACATGAAAGTTATTAAAAGAAATACAGTGAAGATATGGTCAAAAGCATGGGAAAAAATTCTCTTAATACCCAATGGTCTTGCTCTTAGTAGTTTCTTTTTGGCTGTTGCATTTTCTCTCCTCTCTCTCCTCTTTTTTTTTTTTTTGTTTGTTTTTTTAATAAAACACACACATTCACCCATTTAGATAAAGAGAAAAATGGGGAAAATGGAAGAGGTGGGGACTGAATGAAAACTGAAGGGTGTCTTCCTGTGTGAGGCATAGCTTGCTATAAAGCTTTCAGCTGAAATACAAATAGGTCCACCAAACAACAAGGTAACATCCCAATGTACATATATTACATGCTGATTTCTGGAACCAATAGTTTGCTATATATTACTCTGCTATAAAGTACCTAAGGTCCAGAAAAAATAATACATAAAGTTGCTAAAAAGATAGGAATTATCTTCTCAAATTATTTTCAGTTCAAAGTGGCTCAAATATTTTATGACATTTCTTTCACAACACACCTCAACAAATAAGTAACATATATTCAACAGGCTGACAGAATAATGAAATGATTCATGTGGTGTTTGTTGGGCTTCACAAAATCTATGCAGTATCTCCAATGAAGAAATGTGACAGAAAAAAAATACTAGTCAGATATATCCAGATAACATTCCCTAGGTAACAGATGCAGAAATGAAGACTGGATTTAGTGTGCTGGGTTTTACAGCAAGAACCAGAAACAGAGTACAGTGGGGTTTTTCCCTAAAATTTTCTCTAAGAGACATTGCTTTCAATTTCAGAAGGAAACAAATGATTCAGTTTTGATGTCTGATAAAATATGAAGGGAAAGAACCTCTTTACTTTTGTTAAAAACAACATGAAGTCCTTAATATAGTAGGAAGGTTAGTATATTAGTTTTCCTCAGCAATCTCTCCACCATGTCAGCAAGAACCTCACCAGCTAATAAATGATCCAAGGACAGTAACAGTAATCTCCAGCTGAAAAATAAATACCCAGATAGGGGTCCTTTGGGAGGTAACAGAAAATAATTGAAAACAGAACTTGCCTATTTAAAATAAATTAAACCGTAATTCTTAGCTGAGTCTCAGCTGAATCTGGGGGAGTGAAAAATCCAAGCAACAAAACCCTATCAGTCTTATTTACTAACAACATATAAGAGAAATTATACCTCTATTCACTTACTCTGTCTTTTGATTAACCCCCCACACCTGGAGGCTTCTTGTTGTTTTGTCTGTGAGCAACTTCAGAGGGTAACAGCTGAGTCCCTCACTCCCACGACATTATTTACATGCTTGATCATGGGATACTTTCAGGTCTCCAGATCTCCATTTGTGCTCCCACTGGGTGACATCTTCATACTGGACCAAGGTCTGGGCGCTCATCAGCCCCACTTACACTCAGGTTTTCACAGAGAGAAAGCCCATGGCTATAGAGAGGGCTCTGACATGATGTTGAGCAAGTCTCATGGCTGACTTAGCAACGAAAATCCTGAGGACACTGTAGCTTTCTCCAGTGAGGAAGACTTGATGCAAGTTTCTAGGGATAAAAACGTGCAAATAACATAAAAGGATATTTTCAAGGAATTCATATGTAATTTCTGTACCAATAAAATTTCTCCCTCACCCTCCTGAAAGCTGATTGATCAGATCCTTCAGTACCTATGCATATGCATGGCAGCAGAGGAGAACTAAGCCTTCAGCTGGAAATCCACAGTAAATTTGAGAAGCAGCACAGAAACACAAGACCCAAAGATACAGCTGTCAGTATGCAATATCCCTCTGGTGTTAACAACTGAATCGTTTTGTTCTCTGCCTGGCTTCTGCTTCCCTCACCACCAACAGCCAGCAAATGACTGTGCTGCTGAAGCCATGTTTCACCCTTCCTGTCCACTTAAAAGGGAAATAGCCTTGGTTATATCTCTGACCTTATGCTACAATTGATATTGGTAGTGGTTCCTCTTAAGCACAGTTGACTATAAAGACTGAGAGACAGTGTTTGTTCTCTCCCAGTTGTAAATACAAGGGAATGAAATGTGATTTCAATGCTTTAGCTATTTCTCTGCAAGTAAAGACATTCACTGAAATTGTATATGTGTTTCTGTTCATTCTTATCACCCATCAGGTTTGGACATGCATAGTAATGGCAGTGTTCTTGTTCTAATTTGGTTCTTGTCACTATCAAGACTCTTAACGAATGTTTGTGCATAGTGTTCCTGCAAATTGCTTTCAAGAACTTTGCATTTGTTTGGGATGCAAATCAGCCAGGAAAAGCTGAGAGGTACAATATCACCAGAACTGTTCATTTATTTCCCTAAGAATTCAATATAAGAATTTTTTTAGATATTTTTTAAAATAAATAAACTACTATAAACCCTATTATACACCAAACCAGTGACATTATACTTGTAGGACTCTAAGTGAAAAAAGCAAGTTGCTATAGAAGTAAGCGACAGACCAATTTTATTAGTTCCCATTGTTAGGCTAAAACACTGGAATTTTTTTTCCCAGGTTTGTTAAAAGAAAAGTCAGGAGTAATGATGCACAGTCTTTTCAGCATTCTTTATACCTGTTCTTTTCAAAGCATGCTATTTACATGGGAACTTTTGTGTGAAATCATCTTACTCCGTAAGTAGTGGACAGCCTAGAGCCTGTTGAACTCTCCTGCACAGCAGAAGGCTGCACACCAGGATCTCCCCTGGGTAGTTCTTAAGGTTGAGAGAATCCTTATGGTGTCAGATACTCAGCAAGTGAATTCAGAATAAGACAACTGAACTTTGCTATCTTAGCTAAGTGATATAAAGCATTGATTGTACATACATAATCCTTTAGAGATAAACCATTGACCAAGTCTGAATCCAGTTGCAGCTAAATTAACTTCTGAGAAGTTCAGAATGAACGCAATTATGTCCTTTCTGAACCTCACGACTCAGCAGGAGAGTGTCCCTCCCAATTTTCTCTGACCTTGTTCTCTATGCAGTAAGTAGTGTACTTTGACATTGAATGTCACATTTGCCACTGACCTTTGTTAACTCACTGTCTTATATCAATAGCATATATCATTGCTAATCTTTTGGGAGTGAGTGCATGACTCCATATGTGATAGTCCTGCAACACAAACTCTCTATTGTAGTCTATGTAATTTTGGTGGTATGCAACACATGCACATATTATTTCCTACACTGACATGAAAAAGATCCTTCAGAAAATATTACTTACATTTACAGACACAATATAGGAAATTAGAAAGATCTGAAAAAAAATGCAAAATGCTGAACATCACTGAAGAGACTGAAGTTTGTACAATACTTTTCATGTATACAACAGCTTGCTCTCAGGTACTTAATTCAGACTCCCTACTCCTGGGAGAGTTATGTGACTACCTTCACTGTCCAGCAGTGAAATTGTAACAGCCAAGTAAATTTATAATCCACAACAAATGAAGGATCTGCAAAGATAAAAAGCAGCACAAGTCTTATGTAACTGCAACTGAAGCTTCAGCTCACCCTACAAGGATGTATCCTTGTTTCACATGGGAGGAAGAGTGCAATATCCAGAGAATATGGCAGTTCAATGTGTAATGGCAGATTCTCCCTGTGAGACTAGTAATGGAGAGATGGTTTTCCATCCAAACCAACATTGCATATTTATAGCTAATGTTATCTTAGTTACACACAATGATTAATTAAATGTAATGATCAGATGCAATAATTAAACCCATTAATTAAATATTGTAGCTTACTCAATTTTCATTACTGAGTTTTATTCCTTCATACAATCCTTATAATTAAAATTATTTGTTTTACTTTAGTCTTAAATAGTGAAATTCACCAAATAGCTAAGAATGGAAATGCGTCAGTTCCACTCCGGACTCCCCAAAGCCTTCTCTTATCCCATGTGTACTGCAAGAAGGGTCTGAATTCATAAGGTGCTTCTCTGACTTTAATCTGCACTAGGAGGCTGTGTCAAAAAGATGGCTTGGAATAAGAACATCTAGATTAGAGCCCAAAACCTCTGCAAGAGAACACCCTCCCTCTCAGAGCTCATTTTAGTGGGCATTTTCAGATCACACTGAAATAATACCAGCTCCAACTGTCAGCCTCACACAGCATTTAGGTGAGGGAAGAGAGAGACGATATTCACTTGACATTAGTCTATAAGATAAGAAAAACAGGGAGAAAATTCTTCCCTCAGTCTTTAGGTATGCAAATCCACACGATCCACTAACTGCAGGATTGTCCTACCATTGTAGACTAAGTTGAATAAATTAGGACTGCAATGCCCTCCATTAAGGACAGGTCAAATATAACACAGGACTCACTAGATCAGTCAAAGCTACCATGACTTGCACTTAGTACTGTTTTGGTCTTTGTTCCTACATCTTCTTTTGTATTTTTCCACTCTTGGTGTTGTATTTTGTGGGAGGATTTAAAATCCTTGAAGCTGAAGAAGGAATCAAACCTAGTTTTCTAATCTTCAGGGCTAAAGCTGTCACATTCTAGGGATGAAAATATTTTTCTTCTGTACCACTTGCAAAAACCCTCTATTAACTTCTTTAGACCTAATTCAAAAGAGACTTCAGGGCAACAGTATCAGAGTTCTGTGAATCCCTAAGATGCCTAAGGACTCAAAAGAGAAACAGTCTTTAAACTTCCCTATCCTGATTTTGTCTAGCAGCTTCCAGATTTGAGTACCAGCCTGTGGGGATCCCAACAGTCTGTACCAAACTACCCTCATGGGGGATAAGACTGTCTGGATGTGCTCTGGATAAGAAACACATCACTGGATATAACACAGATTTGAGATGCCTTGTTAACTAATAAGAGGTACCTTTGTAACAGAGCATGGTATTAGCAGGGACTGAGAACACTCCTCTCTCCTAAAAATGTTCTTGAAGAGAAAGGGAATTAATAAAACTGTCCCTGAATTTTTATCTCCCTGTAATTCTCCAAGCAAAGCACCTTAACCTTTCTCAGAGAATCCTGTTCATAGGCAGAGATTTCCTAACATCTTTGTAAAAGGCAAAATGTGATGCTTTTCCTTAAAATGTGACACATGTATTTCAAAGTCACAAATCAATCTCCATCCAACAAACAAGGATGCTCCTGGTTGAAAATTTGAGGGTTACCACTATGCAGGAAGAAATACTTGAACAATTTCTTGTCAGACCACCAGAAGTCAAGGAGTAAATGAAGCTTTAAATTACATGACAGATCCCCAAACCTATTAAAATAGGGAATTCTCTTAATTCTGGAATGGTTCTGTGTAATATCATCATCTTTGGCAAACAGGATGCCAACCGTGAAACAAGGGCCGGGGTGTAATTACAGGAGTCCTGACAGGAGAAGAAACAACAGAGAAGCAGCAACAGCCATGACAAAGACTGTAAAAACTCCAGAGAAAAATGTAAATAGCAAACAAACCAAAAAAACCCCTCAAAGCATCTCCCTGCCCCTGTCCCCCCTCAAAAAAATTCCCCAAAACTCATCATCATATATCTGGAGCCACACAAAAAATACTGAAGATACAGCATTGTGCAGTATATCTATTTTACTGTAGCATATGTATAATCATGATCAAGGCATTATCTGGACCAACATGTTAAAAAAAATATAATTATGTCTAAATAAAGTTAATGGGCTGGAAAATGGCTCAACAGCTTAAAATATCTAATGACTTTGAGAGCAGCTTAATTATAACTGCATTAATTCTAGGCTCATGCACGTACTCATTTATTGTAGCAGTAATGAAAAAATGTTTGAGTCCCAGAACTTTTGCTAAATAATTTTTCTATCTCTTTCTTATCTACTTCCTTTTAATAAGTCCTATGCTCCAGTACCCTAAGGGATCAGGATTTTCAGCGGGTTCAATCACATAGCAGGCATTGCAATCTGATGAGATGCCCACCTGTGCAATTTTGGGAATTGAAATAGGTTTAGGCCAGCAATGTGCTAATGTGCTGGTTCTCCAACAGGAGGGAGTGCAAGGGCAGCACACACAGCATCATTCAATGGCGCTTATCAGTGCTTTGTTGCCAAAACAGGAGGTAGGGTTCCACACAATTTATCATCCTACATGATCTCACTCGGTATTTTTACCAGGAGAGAAGAAATCAACCTAAACTTAACTTTCAGATTAAATCAAAATCAAAGAAAACTGAACAAACTGGGAAATGGTTTGAAGTAAGAGAACCTAATTCAATAGGGTGCAACAGAGACGCTGAAACTGTTACGTTCTATTCTGAGCTGGTTGGAAAAACTGCCTTTTTACTTGAACTTAAAAATTTGTGAAGTCATTATAGGCAGGGTAATAAGAACAGTCTGAAATATGTGAACTGGAAGTGGCTGTTTAGAGAAGAACGTGAAGGGCATAAGAAAGCTAAGTAATTTCAATTTTGTAAAAAGACAGGTATAGAGCCAGTAAGTCCACCACCTGTTTGGGCAGAACTAAATGCAATGGTTTTAAATTGTACTAGAAGAATTCAGTCAGAGATCAAGAAAATCAAGAAAAACCCTAACAGTAAGGACAATAAGCCATGGACAGAGCTCTCCTGGGCAGGCTGGTTCCAGCCTCCACTGATGAAAACTGTAAAGAACAAACGTCACGTGTGCTCACATGGACATCAAACCCCCCTCTGGGCTTGACTTTTCACTTCTCTGTCTTCTTCAATAATTGGGAGCTGCTCTAAGTTTACACCTCTTATTTTCTTCCTTGTCTAGAAGAACGAAATGCATCCTCTATACAGGAGCATTTGTAAAATGTCTTTGATTTATATGCTGGTTCCCTGCTCAGTACTGGAGTGCCTCACTTACAGGAAGGGAGCTGTTTCTTTGCCTGTTCTACAAGTTAAATAAATAAGTACTTGAAAAACAAAGCCACTCTGAACAAAGCAAACAAACAAAAAAAGTCCAAACTCATTATAATATGAAGGAGGGGGAACAAACTGATGGATCGCTCTTGTCAGCTCTTTGCTGAAAGGCATAAGTTTAAGACAGCTACAGTAACAGAAAATGAATTGGCACTCCACACTCCAATATACTGTGAAGCCTCACGAGTGCTATTTTTATTCTTTAGATGTTACCACTAAGACCATACACATAGGAGACAAACATCCTCTTTCTGAGGCCTACATGTGGGCTGAACCCTGGAGAAAGCACTGATAAAGCCAGCTGGATGTGAGCACCGGGTGGGCGTCAGGTGCACAGATATTCCCATCATTTGGATGAGCAGACCTACTGAAACATGACACAGCTCCTCTCTCCAGTACTAACTCTTGGCTTTCCTTCCTTCAAAACTAGGACTTAAAAAATTCATTTGTTCTCCCCTTCTGCTCCCAGAAGGAACACAATGACAGTGAGTAGCATAGCTAGTCTCATCAGTATCACCAATTTACTTGTAAACCTGGACCTGCCATGGAGCAACACACCAGCATTTAAAGTGCAAACACTATCATGTTGTTAGCTTCACCTTTCCTGCATAACAGAGAGACCAAAACCCTCTCAGGACATGAGAAGCACACTCAAACTGGAGACAGGACACTTGCCCATATGCTAAAAACAGAGCTCACCCACCACTTCGATGTAGTTCTGGCATCACTTTTAGATCAACATTCCAAGAGACTGACCATGGCTTGTCAAACAACTATTAAAGGTAATAAATTTAATATAGGAAACCTGATATTCAATATTTCAGTTTTGCATATTTTATGTTTGGTGACAGTACTTAAGTTTAGGATAACTACAAACAGTGTTGCCACGGAAATTTAATTTTTTAAGCGTCCCAATAAGCTGCAAATGAGATGATACTGACAGGTCACGGTTCAGAGACAAGGACTCTTCTGGAATTTCCAGATGTTATTAAAACCAAAAATCAAGCAAACTCATTTTGAGTATTTATTTGTTGTTTGTATCGACACCTGGAGAAACTACAACACAGTTTAATTAAATGACAGAGCACTTCAGGGCAGCAGAGGCCAGGTAGGTAGCAACCACTCTACAGCATGCATGAAGTCCAGACCTGTGGAGGGTTTTGTTCAACCGACAGTAGAGAAAGGAGGAATAGATCCTTCCTCACACTGTTGATTAATATTTGTCTAGTAAAGCAGTATTTTTGCTTAGGTCAGACCAAATCTGACTCCAGGCTGCTGACCTTAAGGGTCCAGACACATTGGCAGGTCTCCTTTTGCCTATATAACATGCACTGCACATAAAAATTGTGTAAACCATTTACTGGACATACTTCATATTTTACTTCTAATTTGCATCAAGTTGTATTTAAGGGAAATTCAATTTTAGGTAAAGCCCCCATTTACAGCTCTTTAAATAAAAAATGCCTCAAATACACTGTGCATTGAAAAAAGCTTTATTAAAACATGTTCTAAATTGGATCCTAAGCCTTTTGTTAAAGAAATTAAATATTATTTGCACTTAGTTAATATACCAATTTATATCAGATGATCCTAGCCAATATTTTAGAGTAACTAATTCAGAACTCCTTGTATCTCAAATTAGAATACTGCAACACTAGATTAAAATAAGCATTTCCCTTTTTTTCAGCTTCTATTCAGTTTGACTAGAAATGAATTGGACAAGATAGGTAACCTGGAGAAAAGAGAGCCTTGTTTCTGAAGTTATGGGAGCAGTTATATCTGACAAGGGTTAAGTTTTGACCTTCTGCAAAATTTCAACAAACGTAAAAGTTCCCCATTAGTGCAACTGATGCCAGACTTATTCAACCTCCAAAACTCATCCTCTGCTTAACTGCCAAATTATTTTGCTGCCTTCCAGTACACATAACACTTCACACTGACTGGCATAAACATTATTCGAATAGCTTCAAACACATAAACAAACCAACAGACAAATAAATAGATTGTTACCTCAAATTAAAAAAAAAAAAAATCATAATTTGAATCAAGCATATGCTATTTGTTTGGGCAGCTTACATAGATTTATCTGCAGTGGAGTATCAGAGAGACAATTGCAGAAAATGTCTATGACTATGGGTGTGTTTCAGTTTCTCCCTCACAGACAAAGCCTATTTTTATCATCTTCCCTCACACCCTCCTCCTATTTACACTCACCCTATGCGAGTGCATCTGCACCAGCACTCTGACCTAATCAGTGGGGTGACCCCATATCTGTGCACCAGTGGCAAAGTCTGCAAGATGTGGCAGAGAAAGCGAGAAATTATAGGCAGCTTAGGAGTTGAAGAGCGTGGAAATTCTTACCGTGATTTGGTCTGCTCAAGGTCTCATCACATGAAAGCATCATCTATCCCACCTACAGGACACACATGCAGGCATGTGAGCCAGCTGGCATTGACATCTGTGGTCGCAGGCACTGTGACACTACAGGAAAACAGACCTGACTCTCAGAGTTGGTTATTACACCAGTTTTCAAAGGGGTGGCTATTCACACTCCCTGCACTGCACATTAAAGTGCAACCATGATGCGTCTGCTCTGCACTCTCTTTTCCCCAAGATCCTGTGGTGAAGTGACTACCTCCATTTGTTTATTTACATATTTCTTAAAAAAAAAAAAAAAAAATCCCTCTGTTCTATCTAGAAATGTGGAAGAAAAGAAAGTGAAAGCAGCACGCCGTCAGTTGCTGCCAAAAGTCAGCCCTCAGATGAAGTCAGTGAGGCTGTATTAGATTTATAACAAAGTGGAGGTAGGCCCTCTCAGGAACCTTAAGATTTAACTTCCATCACCATACTGTATACACTGGTAAAAGGTTTAATACTTTATTAACAGTATTTCACAAAGTATCTTAACACACCATTACATGAAGCAGCCAGAGGTTTTACTCCATCAGCAGAACTACCTCTGGCACACATGTGCACACTCACATACTTTGCCCATACCTGATTCATGCTGGGTGAAATGGAAAGCCCTCCCAGGTGGGTGAGACAGGGAACCACTCACCAAGTTATTAGTCTCAGATAATGCATCTGTGTGACATGTTTCTTACAGAGGTCAGGAGGAGCCATATGAACACGAGTGCAGAATTTGATGCATCCAATCCCATCATTTCCTTGGGTGACAGCAACAACAGGCATGCCAACATTGCAGAAGAAACATATTGACAGTTCTGTACTTTTTTAATACCTTTGCTTTTAATGTGGGGTTCTTTCAGTCTTTCTGTAGCTTTGCCTTTTTCAAAGTTCTCAGAGAGAGAAGGTGCCTGAGAACTGGAGTGGGAAGGACACTGTCTGTTCAAAACTTCCCTTATAAATGCATGCATAAAGCACAAGTCACATTTGTCAGCTGGAAGGTTATGGTGAAGTGGTGCGCATGTTTTTCATTATTTGGAGTGCATAAAGGCCCTTTTGATGAGATACCACCTGTCACTCTTCCTGAATCAGCAGGTAGCCATTCTGACAGCACGGTGACAGCTGAATCCAGAAGCTTTTATATCATCTCCAAAATTCAATATAAGCAATCCTGAGCTTGAATCTAAAATTCTTTTGTCTTCTGTCATAAACTATGCTTGAATTGCAGTTCATGAAAACTTGACAAAGACTTTTTAGCTATCCAGAAACACTCACTTTTCTGATTGCCAGATTTTGTTTACATATGTAAAAAAAAAAATAAATTATTATTTTTGCTTCCCACCCTCAAAAGTTTAATGTTTTTACATGTCAATTGTCCAAAGAAGGTTGGTTTTCAATTACAGAACATCTCTATATAGAGTAAGGAATATATCCCCATCCCACTAGTAAAGTAACATCCAAGTCATGAAACAAACAGAAAAATGCAAGTGAGATCTTGGTTAGAGTTATGAAAGTAGCATAATATTATCATTATTCTTTCTGAACACTGCAAAATTATTTAAGTAAATGAACTTATACCCATTCTGACACCTGAATGAAGTGTTATACTGTTCTTTTTGTAATATTTCTACATCAAGAAGCTTTGTTTCCAGGAGCTCAAAACACTCTAGTGTGTTATGACACAGTAATGTACTACTATGAGCCCCCATCACTTGCATCAGTGAACTTCTAGCCCACGTGCAGCAGCAGACACACTGCCACTTCATGACATGAGACAAAACAAGGCAGAAGAAAAAAAACCTGACCCCTACACTGGATCTATCCCCTTGTTACAGAGAAGACATAATTTTGTGTGATTAGACTCCTCGTATAAATTCAACAATTTTTCATTGCGTTTTAATTGCTTAAGGCTCAGCTTCATGAAATGTTAATCTTTTCCACTTAAAATTTACTTAAAGCTTATTATAGTTCATCCTTTAGCACAGGAACTGAAATTAGTTATCTAATTGTCTTTCTGCAGATTTGTGTATTAAGCATGGATTTATGATTAGAATACTCAAAAAGCTTTGATTAATGTATTTTGCTGTAGCAATTTGTATGCTTGGGAAACTTGCAATTTGTCTAGCAGTACATGTAGCTCAAAAAGCTTCTTTTAAAAACACACATTAGAATTGACATCCTAGTTGTATGAAAGATCTTCCTCTCAGACAGCTGATAGAACACCAGAGGAGGTTTGGATTCCCTGAGTATTACCTTCAGTTAGAAACTCTACCAAAGTGGTTATTACATTCCTATTAGATACCATTAAAAATACAGGGGAAAAAAAAGAAATAAAGATAAATGTAAGGATACTTTCCATATGATGGGTAACTAAAAAGCTTTATTTTTTCA
The DNA here is from genome assembly GCA_013396735.1 of Grallaria varia. NCBI lineage: Eukaryota > Metazoa > Chordata > Aves > Passeriformes > Formicariidae > Grallaria > Grallaria varia. The sequence continues at coordinate 71,182 of VWZG01006631.1, forward strand.
ATCAGAATTATTTTGATTTAAATAAACACTAGCTCAGCCACATTAATGACATGTATCTCAGCTATATCTGTGAAAGTCCATGGAAAAATAAAAGTTGATATCTGTTCTTATTGGTCTTTCACCTGCTTACGTTCATTGAAGATGGAAGGGGTTGAAGTGAGGTTTGGAGAATCTTAGCCCAGGAAGCAAATGGCTAAATTCTGTTGTGATTTGAAAAAAAACCAACAAAAAACAAAAAACCAAACAACAAACCTCCCCCTCCCAAACAAACAAACAAACAAACAAACAAACCAAAAAACCAACAAACAAAACCCTGTCCCTTAGAATAGTTCCACAGTAAGACTGGATCATGAGCTCAGTGATGGTATTATTCTGTAGCTGTAGGAACCTGCAGACAACGCACAGTTGCTAATAGAATTCCATGGACATGTTAAAGGCACTGCATTCACCAAAGATAAAAGTTTAAGCAGTATCTACAAATAATTTGACTGAAACATATATTTTTTTAAACTTCTCTTTGCAAAGATGAACAAATAACATACTGTCTACCTTCCTTGGTATTCTAAACCTGATGGATAAATTAGGTTTCTATTTTAGATTGATTTAAATACTGAACAAAACTTTATCTTTGACTGCATTTCATAGATAGCTTAAACTCATGCTTGGAGAAATCCTCTATGATTGTAAATTTCTATAAGATCATACGGGAATGAAATACAATGTGTTTTACATAAATCTAATAGGCAAGTATATAGCCATAACAAATATGCTTTCAGTTATATCACCTGAATCTACAAAACAGTTATATAGAAAACCATTTAGATTTCTCCTTGTTTATATTATGCGGTGCTGGTTTAAAGGTAAACCAGCAGGGGAACTCAATCCAGCTCAAGAGAGATTACAAGTCAGAGTTACAATTTACTAAAAAGATTACAATACATACAGTAATACAAAGTAGAACTGGTTTTAACCCACAAAAAACCAGATGTATAACCCAGCATCCTGGGGTATGAATAGAATGGTGTTCCTTAGCCCCTGTGCTGAGCACCACATGGTCCCCCTGAAGTAAAAGGGAAGGAAACCCGTTGGTGAGAAAGATGGTTGCACTCTTGCCAAGGGTGGCACTCGCAGTCTTGTTGAGGTTCTGGTCCTCCCCTGGATCCAGCAAGAGGTTCCAGAAGTCCCAAACCCAAAGATTATATATGCTCAGGTTCAGGTGGGAATGCTCAGAGCCTCTCTCAGAGTGAGGAGTTTCACTATGGGTGATTTAACTCTGTGAGTCATGGGGTATTTTTGGAATCTTTGAGGGTCCAGGTCATTGCAGCTGCATATTATGCCAGTCCTTAATGGCCCATTAGCAGACATGACCCCTCAGGCTGGGTGTGAAGGTGCTGATGCCTCACCAGAGGGGAGTTATCACAGCTGAGTCACTGGTGTGAAGACAGAAACACTGCCCTGTCTGCCAGGGTTCTTTAACACCCATCTTGTAGCCTGAGAGGTCAGGTGTGCCCTGGGCAGCTGCTGCAAATGATCCATTAATAACACTTCATCAGAAATGACATATGGAGTGTAGAATACAGTTTTGGTTGTACCCACATAGTGACAAACCAGTCCCAGCCTCTGTAACTAGGACATACGTACGTATGCGTATTGTGCTTTTCCTAATCCTTAAAATATTTTTATTTTAAAATGTATTTATGAGTTGGCAGTTTCATGGAATTTTTACAATTCAGGTAAGAGAATTATTTTATCTTTCTGTAAATATACATAATGTCACATAATTTGCTTAACAGTGTATATTCTGTGGCCAAATGGATGGATGATGTTCAGAAATTTTTTGTATAAAATATTCTTTGTTCATTAAAAAAACACTTAAAATCCAATTTCCACAGCATTTACCAGCAGTCTTACTGTGAGAAAACATTGTGCTTCAAAGATGCTGAAAATTTGCTAGGTCTAAATAGATTACCTCTAACCCTTGCAAAAAATAACGTCTGCAGGTTAAATACAGCAATGCTGTTTTGTTCAGTAAAAATTTGTAAATATGCTTCTGAGTTATTTTAATAGAGATTTACAAAATATTTTATACTACAAGTATTCTAGTTTTACTTGTGCCCTACTGTCAATAACAGTTGATGACACATACATAATGGGAGAGTGTTTCAGCTAAGATAGGTATGATCAAACTCCCAAGACAGAAATCAAGACTAGAAGTCTGTGCCTGATTCGTTCTAACTCATCCAGGCACTCTTGCTAAGCACTCCCCCTGTAACAATAATCACTCAAAGCAGTGAAAAAAGTTAATCCAAAAAAGAGTTATTTTTATCACTGAATACAGCATTGCAGTTAATTTCTCTAACACATCACTACTATCAAAATCCTGCATTTCATTTGCTTTGCTTGAAAATACTGTAATATATTACCCAATGGTAAATAAAATAAGTTGTTATTATTATTATTTAAATAGTCTTTAAATATTTAGATTGCCAACATAATAATTTTGTTCTTTTGAAACTGCTTAGTGCATGACATTTACATACATACTCATTCTTCCCTAGACATACAGTGAAATATCCCTCTTAAAATTGCCACGTAAATCCTTGCTCTTGCCTCTACCTTTCTTTCAGCCAGTGCCAGGACTGACGTTTTATACCTGAAATTTCCTCATAACACTTCATGACACAAGCTGTAACAAGTATAGGAGAACTACTATGTCATACTGAGCTGTAAGGAATACTTTGTTTTGTCATTTTGAAGGTAATGCCTTGGGATTGAAGTGATTGGGTCATTTCCTTGAATTTGGACTTCTTTTTCAAAATATTATAGAGTATGGAGTAAATATCATTGAAATCTTGGACACTATACGTAACTATAGTTATAAAACGGCTTGAAAGAAATTTGAAATACAACATGACAAAACGTATAATATTTTAGATCACATCTGATATACTCGGTTGAGATTTTTTTTCAATGGAAAAACTACAGCATGTCCAAAATCCAAATAGAATTATTTTACTACCTTTGTGAAACAATATAATGAAACATCTCATGTGCTTCCCTTAGAAGACAGAATATTGTTGCACAAAGAAACTTAGAAACCACATATCCTGATGTTCAAGCATGCAAAACCTAGAAAATTCAGACTATTGACACACATTGAAAATTGTCAGCAATTTTGTGTCCTGTTATGAGGTGTTCAATTCAGCCAAGCTTTTAAGGTCATCTGAACAGTATCTGAATCCTCATAATTACGTTACTCAAAGGATGAACTGTCATTTGCTAAAGTTTTCCACACACCTGTAGCAGACTAGGTCTATCAAGTGCAACATTATTTTATTTATTATGCTCCATTACCTTAGTCTATCTGTAATTATTCTACAAAGTTATAGTTTCTGAATTCATTTAACATGAATTTCTACTGGAAATGATTTAAGAAGCAGTCCAATGCTTCTTGCTAGACAGGTTATTGAATGCTTTGAATAAAGATAATTTCATAGTACAGCCATCTAACTGTTCAGTGATTTATTTCTTGATCTTCAGTTTTTTGAGACTGCTGTGCAAATCCCTGTGTATAGTGTATTAATATGAGCACCATGAAGCCTGAGGAAAAAACCTCCCAAACCTTAGCTTGAAGTATTGTTGTAACAGCCCACACACTCTTTTGAAAATATGGTCAAAGTCCTGAAGAATGTAATAGTAGTAGTAGTAGCACTTTTTGCTCCTTCAGTGAGAGATTACATACTCCAACACACCCAGGAAAAGGAATTTAGCAGAGAAATGAAGTTTCTTCACTTCCGCCAGACTTGCTTTGTTCATTAAAGCAGAAGGAGATGGAGATAGCTACCACCAAAATTATCAAGACCAAGTTCTGTTGAGAATTGCACACAAAAAATACTGGAGAATAGGGCGTGATGTGACCATAGATTTGGTATAACAGTACTTTCCACAGCATTCCACAGGGATCAGTTCTTTTCCAGCATATCCAAAAGGAATATTAACTTTTTAAGCAAATTGATGCAAATTTTACTCAAATTTATTTTGGTTTTAGCAGTACCTCTGTTTTTTTGCATTCTGCAAGACAAAGGGGTAAATAAATACAGGTGGAGGTTAACAGATGGCTGATAACTACTGGAGTTGCTATCTAAACAATAATTAATCAGTTGAAATACATTAAAGTTATGGTAAAAGTTTAGCTTAAAACTATCCAGACATGAATCTACATTTGGCCATATGGTAAATTTAACACATGGAGGGCAGAGAAATGACTATTTATATCAACTAGCTTAAAATATCTCATTTGTAGTCTCTCTAAACAGCCTACATAGCTCAGGTGCTCTGAATCACCCTGTTCAAGAGCCAGTTTCTCTCCACTGACTGCCTTGAGAGCCTTGTCTCAGATGTTTGGTAGTTCAATCAGATTATGCAAATCTCATTCTCCTCCTCTATCTGTGTGTGTCCCCCCCCCCACCATATATACAGACAGCTCATAGTTAAGAGCTTTTAGAGAGGATGTAGTAATGGAAGAACAGCAGATTAATGCTGTGTAGAATCCACAGGACATCTCAATGTTTACTGCTTCATCTACTTTGTCACTGGTAATAAAAGACACAGTATAGTTTAATAAGTGAAAAGAAGATAAGTAAAATAAACTACTCTTTCAGTCAGAACTCTGAGACATGGAATGAATAAAGACAGTGTTTGAAGCAGAACAGTAAAGAGAACAAAGGTATCCTTTGCTTCTGCCTTTTTACTCCTGTGCATGAAAGTTTAGGACACAGAGTTGAATGCTATGAGGATGAGAGATACAATACTGGGACAGGCATAACAGTCTTTATAACACTTTCTGAAAGAAAGAAGTATGTGTAAATTAGGTGAGCGATTTTGTAGAACTAGAAAACTACCTCTTCAAAAGACTTCTACAAAAGAGAGCATTAATTTCAAATTAATTTGAGAGTATGCACTTTCATATTGTTTTTATTGTCCCATTTCAATACCTAATATTTTAAATGGCTCCCTTCTTCAGAGTTGTATAAATCAGAACCTGTCCTTTAAAAGAGTGCAAAAGAAGACAGCACTTGTGACTGCCAAATAATCCCTTCTAATAAGTTTCCTCTATAACCTATCTTTGTAAAGAATTTACATTACAAATCTGTAGTATCCTAACTTTATTACTGGTTTCCCAAAGAATTCAAGTCACTGGTGTCCTCACAAACTCAATGCCATTGCTTCAAATGCCAGTTTCCACAGGAAACTGCAGCATTTCAAGCACGCCAGTGAATGAGATTGAAAATATCCAGTTGAAAAAGGTTTGTTATAACTCTGTTATACTTAAATAATTTAAAATGTAGAACAAATTATACATTGTCACACGATGCCTCTAATTCCAGTGAACAACACTTTCTGCCCTTAGTAAGTAGAAGTAGGAAAGACAGAGGCATCACCTGTCAAACAACATGGTTCATCCTGGAGAGGCTGAAATGCAGTAAAATAATTCAAATATATGTATGCATAAAAAGTAAACTAGGGAAGCACCTTACATTTCTCCCTTTCCTCACCCTGCTGCACAGCCTAGCCACAGTAATGACACCTACCTCTGCCTGCACCCATCAGAAGACAGGTATGTGCCTGGGGACACAGAAAATGAGGCCAATAAGTACCCTCAGGTAGGATGTCATTAGGGGTCAAAAAACTGAAAGCACATACCCTGAAATCTGACACAAGTAAGATTCTGATTCAGGCTAAAATATGATTTGTGACTTGCTCATAAAGACACTCGCTGCTTGTGCTGATACTTGAACTAACTGAAAATTTTCTACCTGGACATTTTTCTGTCAGAAAAGACAGCATCAGTGAACCCAACCTCCCTGCAGGGACACACTGATTTCCACAGTGACACAAACCAAAAAGTCAGTCACGAATTTCCTTCGAAGGAAAAATGCTGGCTCTGACTGAGGACTCTGCCTGTTGCACAGCATCGTAGCCATCTTTTGCTCTGTGATGTCACCACAGGACACAAACACAAATTTAAGTACAGGAAATTCCATTTCAACAAAAGTAAACTTTTTCTTCACTATGGCCATGTTCACTATTAGTGGAACAAGTTGTCCAGAGTTCTGCGGAATCCCCATCTGTAGAGACATTCAAGACATAAGTGGACACAGTGCTGAGCAGCCTGCTGCATCTAACCCTGCACTGAGTCGGGGATAAGACCGGATAATCCTCTGAGGTTCTTTCCAAACTCAACCATGCTGTGATTCCTCCCAACCATTATCACCACACAACCTAAGCAGAGGTATAAAATGCCCTAGTAACAATTAATATGTTAGTGGATGCTGGTATGAAAGCAAACAAATGAGAAATGTGGTTTTATTAGAGATATGAGAAGAGAAATGATTTAAGTTCACAGTAAATGACTTCCAATTGCTAGTGGTAATACTCTTAATGCGATGTTCGAGGTACTGCTGAATGTGCTTTATGTTTCTCAGATGCTACAATCTGTTTTCATTCCATCACACACTATGATCTACTTTGCAGTGGGACTTTCTTCATCCTACCTTAGACTGCATTATCTAGGCAGCCAATGAACATCTACTTTCAGTCTTTCTTTTCTTTCCAGATATCATCCAATGCTTAGATACAATATTACATTCAGTACAGCACTGGAGGATGGGGAAGAAAACTATTGTTTAATTGAAGGATTGCTACAGCATTTTAACTGACATATAACTGCTCTCTCACACATATGACTTAAAAAAATCAGTCTGTCCGTCATTTATCTCTCTGTGGCTGGGCTTAAAAAAGAGAAATAGTTAGGCATACTTATATTAGTATAAGTAACTTAATAATAACAATAGAGGACATTGCAAAAGGAGACTGATAATTGTCAAGAATCTTCACCAGAAAACATCTTTCCATAGACTACCCTAGGAATATCCTGATTACTTGCTTTTCTTCTAGAAATTCTAGATGTGAGTTAAGTTTGGAAAAAATCTCTATTCAAAACATATAGACATTTTCACTCATAGTGACATCACCAAAAGAGACACATGCATTTGCTTATGGTTTGGTTAAGGCACAGAATGGTATCATGGGTATCCATGCTCAGAATACATAAAAGGAGTTAATACTTCTTTTGGTTGGTTGGGTTTGTTTTGTTTTTCTTTGTTGGTTTTTTTTTTTCTTTTTCGGTATGTTCTTGGGAAACCTTTTTCATCTATGTGAGAAATCACTGTCATTGTGATATCTGTCATGGATTATGCCAGACTTGAGAACAACAAAGACTTCACTGTTCTCATATATCATTTAGAGATACATGTTTTGCAAATAATAAAATCAGTAGCAACAATCTTGAGGGGTTTATTTAAATTAAACTGAAAGTAGGAAGCAGTCTTAGAAGAGAAGCTTTTAGAAGTTATGGACAGGTACATGTTGGGGAAAGGTATGGAAAACAGAGGATGTCCTAAAGAAAGCTCACAAAATGTTTCTTTCACACACAAGCTGTTTTTTTTCCTCACTGAAATATGTAAAATCCAATCACAAATACTTAAATTAGATTTTTCTATTTCTAATCTGAAATTACAAGTAGTCAAATTCAGATAATATGAAAAAGAAACACTCACAAATGGAAAAAACAATCACAAGATTCAGATGATTAAAATTTACTTGAGATGTAACCAATACCATTTTCATTTACCTCTAATTTTGTTTTTTTACTGTAAATTCCTAAATCCTAAATACTCCAATTCATGTGCTTTAGTAAGAAAAAAGCCACTTAACACCGTGCTGTCCAGAGATTATATCAAACTGAGAGCCACAGGCAAAAAACCCTTGATAAATAGCTAAATGGGAACAGCCTGACTGTTTTGATTTGTAGCAGGACTACTTTCAGCTTATCAACTGGGTTATTAAAATCCACATGCTGATGTATTGAAATAACCTTTCAAAGAAGAAGGTGATCTTGTGGTTGGCAAAATTTGACCTTACTCCAGCTGTTTCATCAGAATGACACAAAATGTCCAGTGACACAGGAGCGAGAACAGAACACAGCTTCAAATCCCTTTCCATTCTTTTTTTGTTCTTCAAATCTGCCTCGTCTCTGTATTGAACACAGCCAGTGTCAGTCAGCACACTGTGGCACATGAAAAAGTACGCAGCTCACTCAGGCAAAAAGTGAAATTCCCAGTCTGAAGCATATAGGTACAGGTTAGATATGGAACAGGAAAAAAAATTCCCAGAAAATTCAATAGTCAAAGTAAGAAGAACAAAGGTTTAACATCTGTGCTCACTCCTGAGGTTTCTTGCTGTTTCTGATGAAGGTCAGTGTTTCTCCAGTCCCTCTATGAATGCAGAATGTAGAAAACCTGACATTTTGCTTATGGCAAGAGAGGGTATTGCAGTAAGAGACCAAGAAAATGTTAAAAATAATCTAAAGAAAAACTCCTATTATCTAAGTTACTAAATCTGTAAAAGGTAGAGTTCAAAGAATGAGCAAAGAACCTTGATGACTCTGTGAATTACTTTTCATAACAGTATATAATTTTCTTTAAATTGAATAGAATCACTTCACTGCCTAATGAATCCTCTCTGAATTAGAACACAGTAAGACAAAAGGTATGTCAATAGTCCCCATCTAGAAATCCGAATAGATTAGGTCTGAGTAAGATGACACTACATGGTTTGAGAACATCCTCTGCCCACTACAATATTTTAAAAATACATTTTCCATATACAGATATTCTAAAATTTATACAAAATACTTCACTCAGCCCTAAAGCAGTTTATACCATTTTTTGGATGATCTGCCCTCTAGAAAGAGCTAGTCTAAACTGACTAGTTTAGATTAGATTTCACCTAGTTTTAAACAGCTATCCCATTCTCACTGTCCTTCTCAATAGTGCAATTTAAGGCTGTGATTAGCTAGCTAATGCCTAAGAAAGATGTAATTGGAATCCTTGTCTAATTTTAGCAGAGAAATCAGGAACCTTTTGAGACGGTATACTTAATACACTGTTGAATACTGTTCAAACACCTCTAATGGAATATACATGAAGATTTCTTAATAAAAAATACTCATTTACAGGGAAAGTATTTTCTATTAGTAACCTGAACGCACAGCCCGTTTCTTGGCATTCATATAGCCTGATCAAAAGCTGCCTTAGTTAAGTTTCTTCATCCACAAACTACCACAGAGTAAGGTTTATGAGACCTGGGCTTAGTTGTCCCTGTTCATCACTGGTGGTTATCACCTCATCACTGCTACATGTAGACAGAAAGGCATTATTTTTCACTCCTCACAGCTCCCTGAAGAACTACATTACCTCTTTTATGCTTGCTGGTGCACACATGTGTGTGGTAATGTGCTCTTCTAAAAGCAACACCTCTACATCAGATCAGGACATAGTATTCTCCTAGGACAGATTAAGTCCCAGCATATGGTTGACATAAAACAATATGAACAAAGCACTACAATTCAAGTGTTTCAAGTGTTGCATCCCATTAAACTAAATATAATGCCAGCTAAGAGACACCTAAAGAAAAAAACCCACAAAATTAAATCAAAAAGTTGAGTTCATTTGGAGAAGATTCCACAAAATAAAAACACCTCCTGTGAATATTTGACCCAGTGATCAAAGCAGGTTTTTTTCTTCTACAGGCCCACTCAATGCAGTGAATTGTGATTGTGTTACTAGTTCAGAATCCATAGATACCAAAGGGTTGAAAACACTGCAAAAAATGTAGTATTCTTGTATTAAGACAGTTGTAGCCAAAATGGGTCCTTGCAAAGATTAGGCCAATGTGTGCTGTTCATCAACTGACTGACTGATCCCAAGGACTTATAGCAAGCAGCCACCTTCAGAGCAGCCACCCATTTATCAGGGTCTGTGTTGACTATAAAGGCTGAAGAATAGTTGAAACACTGACATTTAAAATTAGGTCAATGGCATCTGTCCAGATCACGCTTCCTTACAGCACTCGTATAGGAACAGACATAGATTTATTTTTATCTTGCTATGCATTTGTTTTTAACTTTGTTTTAAGCAATAGATTGCATAGAAGATACTCATGGAAAAAAAATAGAAATGCAGTGAGCAATTATTTTAGTATAAATAAAATATAAGTGAAATTCTAGGTGTGTGCTTGTTAAGTTACATGCCTGGTCCCTAGACTTCAGTATGTAAGACTACTTTAAAACCGAAAGAAACTGTACTAGCCAGGAAACTGACTTGAAGGAGGAACAGGACTGAAGAATCTCTGACTTCATGGATACCATAGCTGAAGGTCTCCTTAAGATGGAACACAATGAGAAAAACATGAGAAAAACATTATTTAAGAATTAGATGAAGTAATAGATGCCAGATAGTACTTCCTCTGACTTGGAGACAGGAGAAGGCTTTTTCATCCTGAAAATACATGCATAGACAACTTTTGTTCTGTTTTTTGTCCTTTGGTCTTCATTTTGAAATGAGATTTGCCTCTACTTGCTATTCAGAAGAATAATATATGAATGAAAATACATATGTGTCAAGGAGATATATTGCTTATCAGTCCTTATTCATGCTTCTTGATTGAATTTGAGGCAGAAAATTTGTTGATTGGATAAAAATATTATTTCTGCTACTCAACACAGGAGAAGACTGAAAGAAAGTTATATTGAATAGTGACATGTACCAGAAGTACAAGGATTACAGCTGGCTATATGAGGTCTGAGTGATTAGTACTACTTGGCCAGCTGCCTCTTGCTATGTTGACTTTCAGCTTAGAGAAGAAGGAATAACCTTCAATGTTATTTGACATCTGGACAAACAAAAGCAGAGGCACTTGGGTCCACAACACCACCACGAAGTGCTACAGGCTTGAAGAACAGTGGCTAGAAAGCTGCTCATCAGAAAAGAGCCTGGGTACGTTGGTCAACAGCAGCTGAACATGAGCCAGCAGTGTGCCCAAGTGGTCAAAAAGGCCAGCGGTTTGCATCAGCTATAACATGGTCAGAGAACCAGAGCAGTGATCATGACCCTGTACTCAGCACCGGTGAGGCCACATCTTGAGTCCTGTGCTCAGTTTTGGGCCCCTCACAAGAAGAAAGAGTCCGAAGCCCAGCTCTTACGAGGAGTGGCTGAGTGAGCCAGGGCTGCTTAGCCTGCAGGAAAGGAGTTTCAGAGAGGACCTTATTGCTCTCTACAATCGCCTGAAATAAAGTTGTAGCCAGGTGTGGGTTGATCTCTTCTTCCAAGTAACAAGCAATAGGACAAGAGGAAATGGCTTCAAGTTGTGCCAGGGAAGGCTGCAATTAGGAATGTTTCCTAATATCCTAATTGGATATTAAGAAAAATTTCTGCCTTGAAAGGGTTGTCAAGCACTGGATCAGGTTGCTCACGGAAGTGGCTGAGTCACCATCCCTGGAGGCATTTAAAAGACCTGTAGATGTGGTACCTGGGGACATGGTTTAGGGGTGGACATGGCAGTGCTGGGTCAACAGTTGGACTCAATGATGTTAGAGATCTTTTCCAAACTAAATGATTCTATGAATTTATGAACACTATGCTATAAATCTGTGCATTCTTTTTCTAAAATTAATTCAGATGCACAGACTACTGTGGAAAATTCTCCTGACCAAAAAATACATACAAACAAAAAAAAACCCTAAACACAAGGCCTAACCAAAACCAAAAACAAAACCAAAAACCCTACCAACAACAATAAAAGGAAAAAGAATGAGTAAAAAAATAACTACAATCTAAATCAAAACCTATGCAAAATATCCAAGGGTTTCATTATAGGGAAGCCAAGTAACAGCTATAGAGCACTGTAAGTCTACATGTAACATACAAACAGACACCACCAATTCTCTGTTCCCCACCTCATCACAGAAAAGCAGGATATTCAGAACGGAAAGGCAGTCAGTGCTTCTTCTATGGTAACAGGTGTAAATTACTATCGTAATTATGATGGTCCTGTGCTCTGAGATTTGCTTGCTATGCTGATTCTTATTTTTGTAGGCAGAATGTTTCACCTGTGACAAGCACCAAGTCCATAGGGAAACAGAGAAGGGAAGGCATAGCCAGAAACCTCCAGGGAGCAGCCTGAAAGGAATACCTGGCTATGTCAAACTGACCACAGGGTAGCTGAGAAAACGAAGAGTAGGCAGATGCAAAGAAGACAAATAAAGAGGAAGAGAGGACAGTAAATGTATGACATAGGACCCATGGAAAATGAAAATGAACAAAAAATAGATCCTAATGAGAGCACAATAATGGGATCTTGAAGGAGAGCCTACATTCCCCTGGAAAAGAAGTGGAGAAAAATTTCCTCCAGACTTTTTCAGGGGCATCGATTTCTTTCAAGCTTGCTTTGTTTATTTCTCATTTTTTTCTCCTAAAATTCCCATCCTTTTTGCCTTGCCAACAGTTCTATGGGTTGTACTCCTTAATAGAATGTCTTCATTAGTAAAGAGATAAAAATGTATTATGCAGAATCTTCTCTAAACTTCAGACAAAGACTTCTCTGAATAAAGACATATCGTACTTGCTAAACATCAGGAATTTTTCTCAATTTCTCTTTCAATACTACCATTACTGAAATTGTGAAAAACTGAATAATATTTTTTTGGTATAGAAATAACAGAATAATTTTGAACACTGTACTTCCTGATTCCCTCCTTTACTCTCTTGCTTGGTTAATGACGTGGAAGATAACACAGACTCAATAGCTGAATGAATTTGTTGAATAGAAATAGGGAATCTAATTTCAATACAAACCATAAAAATAATAGTTGATGTAACCTTTTGATGTACATTATTCAAGTTAGCCAGAAAAGAAATAAAATAGCAATTTCTAGCTTTCAAATCCTCTTTTGAATACTGGGTTCTTTCAAGGGGAGGATTTGATTTGCAAATGAATGTAAATCTACATAGCAAAACTACACTTACTTTTGCCACTTTCTAAAAAAAAAAGTTGCATTGCCCACTCCTTTCTGTTTCACTGTTAGTACTTCTCAAATATTTCATTCATCTGCCGGCATTTTTAAATAACTTTGACTTTAGTTTGCAAATACATGATTCCTTAAGCAGTTCAGAGATTTATGACTTCTTTCCCATGCTGTGATATTTTTAAAAATTATTTCATCTCTGTGTTCCCACTGACACACGGTATCTTTTACTCATGGTTCCTCAACTATAAAAAGTAATCCAGGACATTCAGGTCCTTTTTGTTTGGAAAGCTGCTTTCTAGTCAATTAAGCCCCAGTCAGTAGCCTCATTACAAGGGTTTATTCCATCCCAGCCATAGAAATTTTCATTTTCCTGTATTAAACTTCTTTCAAGGTTCCTCTTATCCCATTTCCACCACTGTATAAGGTTCCTTTGTGCGGAAGCCTTTAGTAACTGGCCATAGATAGATTTTGTACCACAGATCCAGAGATTCGAGTCAACAGCACAGATAATTCTACATACAAGTTACAATCCAGTTATCCAAACCAGGTCTCACTAGTTTGGCTACAAGGATACTATGTGAGACTATGTCAAAGGTATATATGATATGCACTGTTCTCCCCTTATCCTCAAAGCCATTTATCTCAGCAGAGAAGGCATATCTGGCCAGACATGATGTGTGCATGATAAATCCCTTCTGGATGCTGCCAAAGAGTTCTTTCAGATGTTTTCAAGGAGGATTTCCTTTACAACCCTCCAAGGGACTGAGGTTATGCCTCCTTCTTAAGAACAGATGTGGTCTCGCATTTTACAGTCATCACTAATCTACCTCAACAACCATGATCTCTCAAAGGTGACAGAAAATGTTTTTCCAAGGACATTGGCCAATGGATGCACTCCACCTGATTCCATGGATTTGTGTGTATTCAACTGACACAAGTGCTTTAGCCATAAACTCTCAAGGTGCTTGTCACTCATTCCCCAGCAGAGTTCTATGCATTTAAGCTGTTCCTCTACATAAAGTGCAAACCTTTCTTGTCACCTTCCTGAATCTGGAAAATGGGAGAGTAAGTAAATAAGTAAAGAAAAGGACCCTACCAAGGGCTGCTCCAAAAATCCAGTCATGCCATCTGATTCCCACGCCTAAAAATACACTCTGGTTTTGTTTAGTTTGCTGCTACAGATACAGCCTCAATGTTCCATGTCGGGAAATTTCTTGCAGAGAATGGACATGTGAGCGACCCTGCGATTTTGGATGCAGTTATGCTGCAGGGCCTCTAAGACTGCCGTGAGAAACTGCTTGTAAGAAGCCTCTGTGGAGATCAACAGGGACAAGAATGTAAACTTACAGAAACTGCGGCAGAAGAACTGAAAAACAACGGCACAGAGAGAAGTCACAAGGACTTTATTTTACACCAATAGAGGTGTGTGTTATTCGTGTTAACCAGTCACAGGGTGGTTTGCAGTGTGTGTGCTATCTGGGTTATTTAAGGGGTGTTTTCTCAACAATAAACGGCATTACCTTGATCATATTGGTCAGTACATGGTGTCCCTAAGTTTCCCCTCGCAATAGTTCCAGATGAACACCTGCTTTGTTCACATAGGGTACTCATTGCGGTACCTATTCATAAGTTATTCTACCATAAGAGCACCTAAATGTCTTGACACAAAGCCAGACCCTCAGATTTATTTCAAGCCACCATCAGCCTTTAAATATCTAATGATGAACTTAAAAATGTAATTTCTTAACATACAGGCCAGTAGTTCATATGAAGTTACACACTGTTATATTCAGGAATCATTTGATATTCTATGACACATACACAGAGGCAAAATTGAGAGCAATCCTAGCCTTGGACAACATAGAAGGGAAATGGTAATTGGGTGAGATGTTTTTGTTCCAAAGAAATATGAGATTTACTTTCCTAATAACTAGAAAACTCAATACATTAAGGAAACATAAATACCAAAACCAGTGACTAAAGATGTGACATGCTTCTCCCTTACTGTCTGGCAACTCCAACCACACGCTGTGAAAAAACCTTCTTGCTGGAGTTGTTATTTCACTTTAAAACCCAGCTCCTGAAAACAAGAACAACATGTACATTGACAGGCTGTCTTTTTAAAACTAAGTTTCTAAGTCTCACAGTTACAGGAAGAGAATTGAAAATAAGACTGTGGTTACAGAAATCCTCTAGAATGTCCCCTCTTTTCTGATAGGTATCTGGCACAATTCATTTGGTGTTGGCAGCTCACAATAATGAGTCAATGCCTACAGCATTAAGAGAAAAGGCACTGAGGCTTTGGTGACAATCCTATATGGATTCATGGACCAGCTAGTTTGGCATTCAAAGATTTTTAGCCAATGTCCTATGCCATACATCCAAGAAGATACTCACAACCTTAAACTTCTTAAGATTATCCTCTCTGCCATCACAGTACGTGAATTTTGTGCGTCTACACCATGACAACATGTGAGTTTTGGGTTGCATTGTGACATACTATGACACTTCCTCCAACCTGAAGTCCTTCTGGAAATGAACTATTAGTGTTACACACCCTTGGAGATGTCTTACACGATCAGACTTTAACACAGATGTCCAAACTCATGGCTGGGCTTCGCGAACGAAGATTTNAACTACCACAGTGGCAAATACACAACAAAAACCTTAGAGATTTATTTACTTTTTTAGGTACCTTGGGCATATTAAACCTGATAAAAGGCTAAATGTACCTGTTTTAGTAAGTTGTTGTACTTTTGATTTATAAGATCACATGTCATTCACAGTGGTGAACAAAAGAACAGGCAACATTTCAAAAAGTAGGGAAAAAAACCCCAAAAGTGACACGAAACTCTGGTTTAGGTAAAAGTCTACTATATATCTACTATCACCTCAAAAGTTTATCAGTTATAAGGGAGGCAAGTCACTTCAACTGTCGAATTTCTAGCTTTATATTAAGAAAAATACAAGCCAAAACTCTCTTTAAATGGACTAATTAATTAAAAATTAAAAATAAGTAATTGCAAAAACACCCCTTTTGCTCTTTTTCTCTTGATTCAGATAGTATAGCAAATTCATTTCACTTGTTACTGTTTTAGAAATATGATTGTGATATAACTATCACACTAATACTCTTGTAAGTTAATTCTTTCAATTTTAATAATTTTGCTAAGTGCAAATTTTCTACAAGTTTCATATTGAATATCTTAAAATCCTCCAAGGCTAGAAAGTAACATTCTACAGAAAGAATGACTTAATAAAAAGGTCTTGAAAATACTGACACTTCAGTGGAGTACAAAGGTATTTTAGGCTACTTAACAATACTTTCTCAAGGCCTTATACAGATGGAAAAGTAGTTATTTATACACCTGAGCTGAGAGGAAAGAAGAAATTAAATACTGTTTCAAAAAACATTCAAAAATCTCCTTGAGAGATTTCTAAAACCTTTTTTCTTCAAAAATCATTATGATATTTCTATTAAGTTCTGTCTGTTACAGGTACTAGATTTTCCTATGGTTTCAAAAGTGCTTGATGCCTCTAATGGATAATGGTTTTAAACTGAAGTTTAGATTAAAATGGTGAAGCAGATTTTGAATTGTAGTCTGTCATTCAAGATAGCATTTATATGACGATTACTTTCCAGAATGTCAAAAGGTTTCATTCTGACCATCACTGGAAAGTGTGTACATCTGTCTGAATGGTATTTCTGTCTCACATTCAGTTATTAGTGTTGTCCAGAAATTCTACAGAGATAAAATCTTGAGAGAGAAACTTCTACTATGCCTTGCCTTTCTTTATTGGAGGAACGCCATGAGAGTATACTTTACAATATTTCAGCTCTTCTGTGCCAAGTTCTGATTAAAATGAAAAAAATAATTCAAAAGTATGTAAGAAAATTTCTGGAAAGACAAATACTGAGGGTTTTTTGGGGAAAGCTGGTCGGATTTGAGCAAAGGACCAAAAAAAAATTAAGATCATTAATTATTTGAACTGATGCTAGTAAAACAGAATTTAGAAAAACAAATTTACGAATTTTTTTGAATTGTGTGATAGACATGAATATGGCACTGGTTTATGTCTTTTTATGCTCAAGTCCAGAACAGTAAAATAATTACATATTTTGTTTCTCTGTTTAATTTTTAATCTTGGTCTACTTTCTATACTAACTCTCTATGTTTTCGGTACTTGCTAAATCCAAGTTTCCCATTACTATAAATATCCTGAAATTCAGTCATAGTTCAGTCATGGGTTCTACCTTTTTTTAGGATCTGTCTTTTCAAACACAGACACAACTATCCATTTTTCTCCTCTGTTAACATCTGCATCACAAAAATATTTTCTACTCCTTAAATCTTCTCGTTACTTTTCCTGGTCTCCTTCTCTCAGCTTTTTAATTCTGCCACCCTCATTGTATGTAATTGTCCAGCTGAATGTCACTTGCCACTCCTATGCAGAGATCACCTTGATCTTCCAAGCAAGAGATATTCTCTAGATGTTACAATTATGGTTTCACAGGTGAAACTCAGCCTCTCAGTTCCTTTCTCTTTCTTGACAAAAAATGAAGCTGGAAAGAACGTTTTTTCTTGCCAGCTGAGGGAGGGCATTCTTGCCACAGCCAGACCATACAGGATTGCAAAGAAAGATCGTGTAGGCAGAGAAAGGAAACAGTCGTGGGTGAAAGAAGACATTAGGATGAAGTGGAAGAAAAAGGAGGAGAGAGAGGAAAAAGGGAAAAGGAGAAGAAAGGAAATGCGGGGGTGAGGGGGAGGAGAATTAAAAGAAGGTAGAAAGGAGAAGAGGAAAGGATGGCAGAAGACAGAGACATCTAGGAGGTTTCTAGAGAAAGTTGTAAAAGCAAGAGAGGATTCTGAGGGGACAGGGAAAAGGGGAAACAGCTCTTCTGTCTGACCTGTGACAAGAACAAGAAGTATTGTCTAATTTTAGCAGAGTGGAATGAGTTCCTTTTATCAGTGTCCGAGCCCTTGCGTGCTGCTGCGGTGTGAATGCCAACAGCCAACAGGTGGAAGAATTAGCTGTCACAGCTGTATGCCAGGGACCTGACAATCAATTCCTGGAATATGCACAGTGGGGAGACCTCTAGGAAAATACAAGGATAAATTATGTATCTTGCTTGGCTTTTGAACATATTGTCTGTCTGTATCAGTCTTTGGAAGAATCCCAAAATATTGATCAACTGAAGTTTACCTTGTTTGCAAACAATTTTCAACTCTTTCCCTTTCTACCCTTTTTTGGGGGTTCCTCAAGTAAGCCAACATTGAAAACGGATTCTCTTAAAAAGTTTTCAGGGAAGATGGTTTTCACATACAGAGATTTTTACCTCTGAATGTGAACAAATTGCTCTATCAGAAAGAATTAATAATTTAACATAAATCTTGTTCAGAATATCAAAAAGATGTTATGATAGAGTCGGTCAGGCTGGAAGGAATTTCAGGATGCCCTTAGTTCAACCTCCTGCTCAAACTGCTGAAACCAATGGAGACCAGGTGTCTCAAGGCTTTGTCCAGTTGACCTCAAAAACAGAATCACAGAATATGCTGAGTTGGAAGGGACCCATAAGGATAATTGAGTCCAACAGTTAGCCTTGAACAGGACCATCTCCAAAAATCACACTATGTGCCCAAGAGTATCATCAAAACAATTCTTGAACTCTGTCAGGCTTGGCGCTCTGACCACTTCCCTGGGAGCCTGTTCCAGCATCCACCCACCCTCTGGGTAAAGAACCCTTTTCTAATATCCAACCTAACCCTCCCACCCCCCAACATGACTTCAGGCCATTCCTTTGGGTTCTGTCAATGCCTGACCCTTTTCTTCCCCTCACAAGAAAGTTGTAGACTGCCATGACGTCTCCCCTCAATCTCCTCTTCTCCAAGTTGAACACACCAAGTGACCTCAGACACTCTTCATATGGCTTCCCCTTCANAGTTAGCCTTGAACAGGACCATCTCCAAAAATCACACTATGTGCCCAAGAGTATCATCAAAACAATTCTTGAACTCTGTCAGGCTTGGCGCTCTGACCACTTCCCTGGGAGCCTGTTCCAGCATCCACCCACCCTCTGGGTAAAGAACCCTTTTCTAATATCCAACCTAACCCTCCCACCCCCCAACATGACTTCAGGCCATTCCTTTGGGTTCTGTCAATGCCTGACCCTTTTCTTCCCCTCACAAGAAAGTTGTAGACTGCCATGACGTCTCCCCTCAATCTCCTCTTCTCCAAGTTGAACACACCAAGTGACCTCAGACACTCTTCATATGGCTTCCCCTTCAGTCCCTCCACCATCTTTGCTGTCCTCCTTTGGACACTCTCCAGGCTTAATGTCTTTCTTATATTGAGGTGCCCAAAATTGCACACAGTATTCAAGGTGAGGCCATCCCAGTGCAGAGCAGAGTGGGACAATCCCCTCCCTCGACTGGCTGGCGATGCTTTGCCTGATGCCCCTCAGGACATGGTTGGCCCTCCTGGCTGCCAGGGCACTGCTGACTCAGATTCAACTTGCCATCAACCAGGACCACCAGGTCCCTTTCCACAGCACTGCTTTCCAGCATCTCATTCCCCAGTCTGTACATACATCCATATTTACCCCGTCCCAGGGGCAGAGTCCAGCACTTTCCCCTTTTGTTGAACTTCATATGGTTGGTGATTGCCCATCTTCTAATTTGTTGAGGTCTCACTGCAGGGCCTCCCTGCCTTTGAGGGAGTCAACAGCTCCTCCTAGCTTTGTGTCATCTGCAAACTTGCTCAGTATCCCTTCCAGTCCTGCATCCAAGTCAGTCATAAAGATGCTGAAGAGCACAAGGCCCAAGATGGAGCCCTGTGGAACCCCACTAGTGATGGGGTTCTTCCCCATCACCTGACGGGGAACACCAGGTCACCAGTCTGATGTTACCCCATTCATTATTACCCTCTGTGCTCAACCTGTGAGCCAATTGCTAAACCTCCAAGATGAAGACTTTACAATGTCTCTGGACAGCCTGCTCCAATGATAGTCCTTGGTGATTTTTCATTTTCTTCCATCAAATCAGAACCTCCTGAATTTCAGGTAATTACCACTGTCACATTTGTTCACCACGCACTTCAGTACAGTATCTATGCATTAAAGAATACAAACATGCACTGGCCATTAAGGAGTTTTGCTTAGGTACATGCAGTTATGTAAGATACTAGTGGGAAGACACCCTTTGGTGGCTGTAATGAATCACAGTGAACATAGAATCGTAGAATCATAG
>VWZG01006634.1:0-53703 GCA_013396735.1 Grallaria varia
CCACCAAAAAACCTGAACCAAAATGTCTTTGACCTGACCTTTCAATAAAGAAATCCAACATCCTTCAGTTCTCATGGAAGTTCTCTTGCTCCTCTCCAGTGCAACTGGAAGAGTCAGTCGTGGCCTGTCACTCAGATTCTGTTCTGGATATCCAAGATATCACCCCAAATATAACAGGCCTATATTCTTGCATTCCTAGATTTTTGGACTCAAACCCGTTTCCCCTCATTTAAGATCTGCACTCTGCTTTCAGGAAGCTTCTAGTTTTCTTTCCATCAGCACACCAATAACTGCTTTTACCACCCCTAAATCTGTGACATGATGGGTCACATTGAAATTCTCACAGTGAAATGTGCCAGTAAGGAAATTTGAAATAGATTTTTTTTTTCTTCTAGCAAATTCAAATTGAAGGCAAATTGAGGCAAATCAGGTAAATGTCTNCATGTCACACAGTCCTACTATCCACCCTCTTTTGGTGATTCCTGAACAATGTCAAACTTCCATGTGATTATCTTCCTCCACCAAAAGACCTAAACCAAAATGTCTTTAACCTGACCTTTCAAAAAAGAAATCCAACATCCTTCAGTTCTCATGGAAGTTCTCTTGCTCCTCTCCAGTGCAACTGGAAGAGTCAGTCATGGCCTGTGACTCAGATCCTGTCCTGGATATCCAACATATCACCCCAAATATAACAGTGCCATATTCTTGCATTCCTAGATTTTTGGACTCAAAACCATTTCCCCTCATTTAAGATCTGCACTCTGCTTTCAGGAAGCTTCTAGTTTTCTTGCCATCAGCACATCAATAACTGCTTTTACCACCCCTAAATCTGTGACACGATGTGTCACATTGAAATTCTCAGAGTGAAATGTGCCAGTAAGGAAATTTGAAATAGATTTTTTTTTTCTTCTAGCAAATTCAAATTGAAGGCAAATTGAGGCAAATCAGGTAAATGTCTTCTTGTATTACACAGAGTAAATCTATTTCTGGGTTCATAAGAAACACTGACAGAAGTGGATATTAAAACCAGCCAGCTAAATTCAGCTTGGTTTCACATTCTGCAGCACAAACAGTTTTAGGGTACAGTGAACTCTGAGCACAAAACTTCAAGATGTAGAACCCCCTTTTATTACCCGCTCCAGTCTCCTGTTTTCTTTCAAAGCATGGAAGTCTCCCTGTGCAGTACCAATGAGGGCAGGTCTCCTCTCACCACCTACCCCAGGGTTCTCAAAGGACCCCTCTCGGAAGGTTCACTAAGGGCCAGATGATGTTCTCTCTCTTCCTCTCCCCTTTATCTACATGATTTAACACTTCCCATTGCATCGGCAAAGGTGTATTTTATTTCCAAGTACCTTCATTATGACAATTCACCTCAACAAACTGCATCTGGAACGCTATTCTTAGTGCCTGCTCCCATCTCAATCTAATCTGAGTCTTACAGACTCAGATATATTTGAATGGCAATTTCTGTAGGTGTGAGGGTTTTGTGGTGGGTTTTTTCTTTTCTTTTTCCTTTTTTTGGTTGAATTTTTTAGATATTCTGTGTGGAGGCTTAGTCAACATTTCCTTGGAGACTGTCAAATATTTATGCATATTTCAGAGTTCTCAATTTGAAATTAATGAAGGCTGCTCAGTCAGAACAATGACAAATCTATTCCATTTACCTGCTCAGCAGGAGGAGGCAGCAATACCTACAGAAAGGGAACCCAGAGCATGTTTTTCTCAGGTTTCCAAAGGCCTCTGGGGAATGCTGCTGAATCTTCCTTTTTGAAAAGCTGATTTATAGATTCTCTTTATCCCCAGAATAATTTCCTTTTTTTTTTTTAAATCAAGAAAGGAGGGAATGGACAAAGTGGTTTGGTGACTGTATTTTCAAGATCAAATGACAGAATTCCTGTCAATACATGTGACAAACATTGTTCTTTGTTGTAACAACCAACCCAGCAATTTTTCAAGTTTATTTAGGCCAGCAGAGTCCTGAAATGATTTAGGGTGCATGACCTTGAGCTGGATGCTGCAAAAATCTTCTCAGCCAACACAGATAAATGAGGAAAAGGAATTTTTTTCCTTTGGATCATGAAATCTCTTTATACTATCTTTTGCTAAAACTATATAAAAAAATTCAAGCCATAGTAAAAACTATACTGGCTGAAATAATTCAGAATTAAATTATCTCTTCCCACATATATTTGACTTTGCTCCAAGGATGAGGGAGGACAACTGGCACTTGCCAGCAGAACACAGTCTAAAGTGCTGATAAAGAAATTCAGGGCTATCAGATATAGTCATGAAGGTGCACTTAAAAGAAAGGAGTTATTTCAAAGATGAGAAAGCTTTGACTAAGAAATTAATCACTAGCTCTATCCTGAATGGTAGGGAATTCTCCATTAATCTTTTTACATCAATATGGGATATTCCTCTACCAGAAATTCAGTCCAACTTCATTTAGCTGGCTGGTGGGAGGAACTAATTTGAGGAAAACGTAGTGGAATTCAGGTGGCCAGACACGATGGATCACTGGAGTCAGTGGTGACCTCAGAAACCTATACAATGTCCCCAGTGTGCAGTGTAAATGACAGACCCAGCCCACGTGGCCATGCACAGGGGGACTCACGTATGATCCCGTCCGCGTTGTCCACGTGCTTTGGTACGAAGTGTGCCGAGAGGTCGCTCTGAAGGACTTCATCTGAAGTTGCTCTTGCTAAAGCAGCAGCCAAAAATGAAGGGCAGTTACTGGAAAAGAAAAAGAGAAACACACAAAAAGATATTTTAATCTGATTTAGCAAGGTAACTTGCAGTCAGAGAAATACAGTACTATTTTTCACCAAGACTTTTATTTGCCAGCCAGCACCACAACCCTGCAGGAAGACTCACCCTGTGGATTTCAGTAACCCTGTTTCACTCTTATGTTCCCTGTTTCTTAAATTTTAATGTTCCATTTCATAACCCCTATTTAAATGCTTCTCAATCTAGACTTGAACTCCCCTGCAGAGCCTGTCATGCAACCCTGACTTACTGAACATTTTCTACATGTGCATTATACAATGACCTTTAGCCCATTCCATCCAGTTTCTCCTAAGAATTGGAGTCAGGATTCCAAAGGACAGGAGAAGTCCACAGATTTCAAAGTGTCCAAAGCCTCTCCAAGGGGCACTAAAAGTTAAGGTTAAGCAATAGCAAGCATGAAGATTATGTGCAAAAGGTTAAAAAGTTCCCGTGTGAACGACATCTGCCCACAGTGAAGTGGCTTTAACTCACTGTAGTTTAATTAAGCTTGGTATCTCCCAAGGTTAATTAACCTGTAGTGAACCAAGGCCACTTTAATGTACATTCTCTCATTCATGAGGAGCTTAATACCTCCTAATTTATGTAGGATTTTGTATTTCCCAATGCTCAGCCTGAACTTCTCCAGGTGTCTCCTGACACCACCTGAAACTTCCAGTTTCCAAAGACATCATCAGGGGAACAATGCCCTCCAGCAGACATGCCTCCTGTCACTGAGCCACCTGAGCCAACTGCAGTCCAAGAAACTGTCCATCAACAGCAGAATTCCATGTCAGAAGTCCAGGGAACAGGCAATGAACACATACACTTCCTGAACCTATTCCACCTGCTTGTGGCCAGTAAGTCTGTCGGGATGTTTTTAGCACAGCTGGAGAGGGGATGGTAACTAGACACATCATTCCAACCAAATCCAGAACAGAGAAACTTCTACACACAGAACTGGACTCATTCAGGCTTCGTTCTGGAGCCTGAGGAGCACATGGTGACTGTCACTTGCATTCAACTCTAGTTCAGTGCCCAGGAAAAGCCAACTGCCTCCCAAACTGGTCCATATGCTGGAGATTCAGAAGGAATCCGAATTCCAGGAAAAAAAAAAGCAGGTTCATTACACTGGGGTTGTTTTGAAAAGCCATTTTACCATAAAGTTTTCCAGATTCTTGAGGTGAAATGCTGCTACAAACAGTCCGATTATGCAACAGATTTAGAATATGTACACAGAGCAAGTCCTCTGACCCTCATTGTTTACTATTCAACATATCTATAAATTATATAAGATTAGCAATAAATAGCTTTGCCCAACACTGCCATGAGCCAAGCTCTGGCCCCTGAAGTCCCCCAGAGCCACTCACACCACGTTCCATGCCGTGTAAGAGCCTTTCCTGGCATTAGAGCTGAGCGTTCCCCTCCAGCCTCAGCAGTGCTAATGAGCCTCGACTGCTGGGGGAATCGGCTGCCCCAGGACGGCCCTTCCCAGCACCACACGGGAGCTCTGATCCTATTTACCCACAGCAGTGCCCGCGGTCAGAGCGACCAGCGGGAGCAAAACGCGCCGGGCCCTCCGTTACTTCTTCGTGTAGGAGCTGATTTCCTGTTGCGTCTTTTCCACCGTTATTAAGCTCCAAAAGAGCAGGTTTTGCATGACCATTATGAGCTCCAGCACTCCAGAGTGGTGACATTGGTTACTGCTCATGTTACATGTGATACCCATGTTACAACAAAGGGCGGAGATTGAATAGTTATGGGATAGAATAGTTATGCCAGCAGTGATCAACACAGGGAAGAGGAACCTGAAACGTTTTCCCAGTCCAAGGCTTGCCCTGACCAGCTCAGTGCTGAAGCTTTTAGGAAAACCACACTTGTTTTGTGTCCCTCACAAACAATCCCTCTCTGATGGGCAAAGAGGGAACCTGGTTAAGAACTGAGGCAATAACAGTTGCCAAAACAGAGACTTGGGAGCTAAACAACCAAGAAAAAATATCCCTGACACGAGGAAACTGCTCTGCCTGGGATTGGAGGGTGGGACGGCCACATCTATGAAGATACAGGGTCATAAACACCCACACCTGAAACTTTAGATATTATTTTAACAGCAGGGACAGATGACAATTGAAAGGTGCATTTACAGGGTATCAGCTGGGCAGAGAACTTCCCCAGCCAGCTCCAAATGCTATTTACATGTCACCACAGCCAGTGCCAGAATTCCACACAGCAGCTCTTTATCTAGCCAAAGACTGCATTTCCATTACAATGCTAAACCTACACAAAAAGCTGCTAAAGATGTTATTAGATAAATTAGAGGATTTTAAGTACATCCTTCCTGATTCTCTGGAAGCGTAGGTGTGTTTAGAACACCCACAGTCGCATTGCAGCAATCCTGGAATAACTCTGATAAGGTAATAAATCAAACCTAAAAGTGGGCTGTTTCCATCAATTAAGTTTGAGAAAAACAGTCTGAGGTGGGTTTAACTCAGCCCACATATTATTATTTTACCAGCTTAACACACAACTCTGCTCCATCCTGATAGTATTAAAGAGGGGAAGACGTTCTAAACATTTTCTCTGAGCTATTCCTCTGTGCTCTAAATCTAATATAGGCTCTCCTACAAAAAAGAGAGATGGCAAATTTAAAATTCTTATTGCATGAAAGTTCACCACAGGGGTTTGAGCAACTGATCAGTTTGGATGGGAGAGGTAGAGAAAATGAATCAGCTGAAGGCTTTCCTCCTATGTCTGGCCACTCCTTGTTCTAATAATAACAGCTGCTCACCGAAGAATTAATTGCCCTTGACGTTTGTTGATCACAAAGCTTCTTATGTGGCTGTTATAGGACTGTGCCATGTAAGCAGGGAAGGCACCAGATGCAGACAGATGACTTCCTCTTCCTGATTAGCTCAACTCAAAATTTACTTCTTGTACTTGGCTCCTGAGAGGACTTCAGTTGAATTACTTTTCCCCTTCAAGGTACAGCAAATGCAGTGGAGGTTTTTTCACTTCTTTTAACGTAGCTGTTGAAGTCAAACTGCTCTCAGGACATTTCATTACTGTTCCACCAAGACAAATAAAGATTCAGGTCTGGGATCTTTGTTTCCATCACGTGAGCACCTACAGCATCCCCCAGAGCAGCACTGACCTCCACTCTGAGCAGTCCTCTCCTCTCCCCACAGCTGTTACACAAGACAGAGCACACAGGATCCATGGGGACACGGAGGAGCCTTGCATCCTGCTGCTGGCATAACCAGGGATTACCTGTTGGCTGCTGAAAATAAATTCTTCTGTCTCATTCTAGATGCTCAAATGCTATTAGTCATTAAGTTTGACAAATTGGAACCAGGAGGGCACGACCTTTAAAAATGCCTTTGCCTATTCATAGCCGTGCCACTGACCTTGGGCGAGGCACTTCACCACTCAGACCTTCATTCCTCACCTACAAACAAGGGATATCATTTCCTCAGGGAGAGGAGGAGAGGGAGGAAGGCTGTAGAAGGCTTAATTCAGTGTTCATGAAGCACTCTGGAATTTCTAGATAAGAGCACAACTAAAGGAAAAAATATCAAGATAAGAGTGAGAGAGATTTTCGATCTGTAGAAGATTTATGGACTTTCCATTCTCTTTTCTCTGTTCTCATATGCTGCTAAGTGGAACACACTGACTAACAACAGCTCAAGAGAGGCAGGTTCAGTCTGAGGTAGCAGATAACTTTCATGGGCATCAACAGCTGCACAACACAAAAGCTGACACAGGAGAAAACCATGAAGGAAAGTTCTTAAAACTGCTGTTCTGGAGCTGCTGATGGGAAAATGATGCTGCAGGCATGGACTGCCCCTGAGCAAAACGCACAATGAGGGCCACCAGTGCTGAAAACAGGAACACTGTCATGGTGTGGAGTAACTGATGAGGCATCACTAACCCAAACAAAGCAGGGAAAATGGACCGAAACGTACTGGTGCTTTCACAGGCCAAAATGGTCAGTAAAGCACAAAACATACAATGTTCCTGTTACCTCAAGAATCCCCTGACGCTACAGAACAGCAATTGTTTCAGTTAGAATGAAGCATGATTTAAATAGAAATGCTATTCAATCTGCTGAAGCACAAAACAAATCCATGGACAAATGGGATAAAGCAGTATATTTGGTTTCACATAGCAATCCAAGACCAAGAACATGACCCGAAAAGAGCCAAGTACAGCACATTCCCCAAAGGCCTATAATTTACTGTGTTAGTAAAAGACTTCTTAGGGATGACAAGCTAACTGCACTCTTTCCAAAAGCCATTACACCAGGGATGCAGTTTGGGAGACATTCCTGTTCATGTGGTCTGCTACAAGTTTTTGTTAGAAAGCAAGTTTTGCCAGGTTCAATTTAAGAAAAACTTCATTTGTCCCCAGCCTGTATTTACAAAACACTCCAGAGTCTCAGGAGACTTCTTCCAGATGGAGCTTTGGATACAGACTGGAAGCGTTTTGAAGAAGCCTTTACAGCCTTTATTACTGAAAGTTCCCATGCTGTGAACTGCAGCAGAGAATTCTTTAGGAAGATCCTTTGGCTGTTTAGCCAGCCCTCCCGTTTCCATGGCCTTCCAGAAGGACACAGAGCCAGCTGAGGGGCTTCTGTTTGTCTCCTCACTCCTCTAGGTCACACAGGACTCAGAGAGGAATTTTGTGAAGCAGTCCAAGACCCCAAAATGATTATGGATGTATCCTCTAATTCTGCCAAGCGGATGCTATTTCTGGCTCCTGTCTCTGCAGGTTCTCCTCTCCTCACTCGGAGCACTGCTCTGACCTGTGCTGTTCTGCTGCTCTGCACAGCTGGGGAAAGTTTTGATGCTTATTTAAAGCCTGGTCACAGTGGACAAACAGAGTACAGGGTTCTTTTCCTAACACATGGTGAAACCCTGCACTAGATTTTAGCTGCTGCAGTGAGTTACTAAAAAAAGCCCCAGCATGCACACACACAAAAAAAGAAAGAAATAGAAAAAACAATGCACCTTTTAAAAGCTTGCATAACCAAAGCTCCTTGAGAAGTCATTTGAGCTGGCAGTGTTGAGACAGTAAAGATGCTTGATAAATCTGTTTGAAGGAGCTGCAAACGTGCTACCCAAGGAAGCTGCTATCTATAGGCTTCCCAGCGACAGCTGCCTGGTCACATTCAAAAGCATTCTGTCCTTGTGCTGACAGTTGTAAGCAACACAAATATAATACACAACCGTTACAAAAATACGCTCTTTCTGATGTGTTTACCATGCCCATGTCTATACAGATACTGCATTTTACCAAATATTTAACCTTTGCGTTGTATTCACTGCTGTATTCTAGACCAAGTTTATATAGATATTTTCCTGCAGTTAAGTCTATCTTAACTGGTTTAAAAAAAAACAAAACAAAGATGCACTGCTCATCAGGAAACATCTGAAACAGCTGGATTAAGATGCTTCACCAATCAGACCTGCAGTGTTTATCCCTATATTTATTTCGTAATAGCTTTATCTTACTTGTCCAAGCATTTCTGGAGGCTGTGGCCTCAGAAATGTCCTAAAGATTCCACAGATAAATACAGCAAATTAGAAGAAAATTACTTCTGTAGGAATAATAACCCCCTCTCCAGCAGCAGGGCTTGCTTTCCCTGGAGCCCAGACCCCAGTGTGTTTTCCAGGACAGACAGCACACACTGGGATCCAGGCACGGGGGCTCAGCCCTCCCTGCCCGTACCTCGGAGGGACTGATATCACCCACCCTGCTCACAGGGCTCAGAGAGATGATAGGAACTCAGTTATCTGTCAGGCTTCACCTGCCTCCTGAACATGACTGAAATTGGCCTGAAATTGAGCTCCTCAGTGGGAGGAACCTGATGGGCAGACAGACCGAGCAGGCACAAAGCCTTGTTCCCTCACCAACCAGACCTGGGAAACAAACCTCTTGGAATAATGCTGCTGGAATTGCCTCTGACCATAGAGGCCACTTAGGGAAATCCTGGACTTTTAACATGCTGTCTTCAACACATGAATCAGGCTGAGATCTCTTAGCCATTTTCTGCTGGGTAGCAAGTGTTCCTTTCTCCAGAGGGGGAAGTGCACACGACAGTACATAAAGCTAATGATATGTAAGCAAGAGAAAATAAAAAGGTCACCTTTGTCTCTTTGATGAGGTCTAGTGTCCTGAAGGGTAGTGTCTATCTAAAAAATAAATGCTTGCTGACCACAAACCACTCATAAGCATTTGTGATTTAATGGCTGTCAATAAAACACCACTGATACTGAAGGGGTGCACTGAGAGGAATCTAAACCACATAAAGCAGCTTTCACAGAGCTACTCCATAAAATCTCCAAAGAGATTGCCTGTCTATTATCTTCCAAACCTAATTCTATGATTTCTCTCCCTCATCCTCACAGTATGGCAGTTCTGAGGTTACTCCTATTCCAGCCTCTGGAGCTGCTTTTGAAATGACAGAAGTCACCAACTGTAACACGAACAACCCTTAAAACCCCAAGATGAATCTTTCAGGGGCTGAAAGCCAAATTACTGCAAGAAACTGAATTCCCAGAAGTGACTGTATGATAGTTTTCTTCATTACATCAAAGAACTGAAGACACAAAGCTTGTTGTTGAAAATCATATTCCAGGACTAGACTCCTTCACAGCCACATTATATCCATATGTAATTAAAAGAAAAGGAAACCTGGACTCTGAAGGAATGCAGAGAGAAATGGACCACAATCCATGAAGCTCAGGTACAATACCAAGGGGTCAAGGATATATTTATAAAGCTGCCTGCCCCTATCTAAATCAGAACCTTTTCAATCCGAGCAGCAAGATTCTGAAGGATTGGATAGTTTTTTATGTAATTTTAACTGCTGCTATGAAATGCACTTCACAAAATTATAAAAATACTATTATAAAGTTTTTAAAATATCAGCAAGCCACTTATTGGATGGATATTGATTAGGAAGTTTAGATCTTTAGTATTCAGCTTTGTAAACACAAACACATAATATAGTTTACTCTATCATTAATTATTCAAAAGAAAAGTAATTTATTGGTATTACCCACTCATGTGACTTTCAGGGGTTTATACTGAGAGAAAAGATCCTTCTGGGTTTGGTTGTTATTGTTCTACAGGGATTAGGCTGCATGTTTACACAGCACATTCTCTGCTCCCAGAGACACGCTCAGCGTTTCAGTGACACACACCCTGTGCCCCCAGAGTGCTCTGATGCTCCCAAAACCAGGCACTGCCCACTGGGCAGCGCCGTGTCCAGGATGGGACGAAGCCACACGGATGCAAAGGTGCTGCTTACCTGCAGAAACACATTTCTACACTGGAAAGCCAATGTCAACAGCAGTTACCTCACAGTGAGTTCCTCTGCCAGACCTGAGGTCTGTTTAAAAGCTCCACAGGACATTAAAAATGTCATTGATTTTCCTCTCTTTGGCGCTCAGTCAATTCGAAAGTCAGCATAATTCAATATCGTTCTACTAGTTCC
The DNA here is from genome assembly GCA_013396735.1 of Grallaria varia. NCBI lineage: Eukaryota > Metazoa > Chordata > Aves > Passeriformes > Formicariidae > Grallaria > Grallaria varia. Next base: position 10,262 of record VWZG01006634.1, read on the forward strand.
ATTAGCAAAGAAAGGAACCCATGCTTCAATCTACGCTGCCTTATTGGAAAAAGTAATTTAATTTTACATCTGAAAGTGTGCCAACATCAGCATAAAATCGTACACAGCATACATCAGATTTAATTTATAAATTCTGTACTTTGTCAAGCCGGAATGAGATGCTGTCTAAAATCAATGAGTGTGTCCAAGCTCACTTCTGAAGATACTTACAGGTTTTCTTTTTATTTTAGGTATTTTATGTCCTCCTAGCTGGAGTTTTTGATGATTTCTCTTCTTACTATAAAATATTAATGCCACAGTATCTAGAAAAGTTCATGTTGCAGAAAACTTTGTTACCGCAAGCTCACTTTGCCCCTAAAAGTTCAGGCATATCATTTACTTACCACTGATTCATGCCCTGTTTTTATCTCTCTGTTAAAAACAAACTTTCACTGATACTTCCCTTAACTGGAAGGGATATACCACAAAATCTGATGTGTCCAGAAACACAAGTTAAAAAGGAATTACCCAATGCAGAGCATCTTTTTCATTTGAGATCAGAGTAACATACCGAAGTTCACTGATTACTTTCACAAAGAAAAATGCCTTGTGCTGTTGTAGTTAATGACTTAATTTCAAATAAATGAAACCAAATGCTGCTCAGCAGCAGCACACACTGCGCTCCACCACAGATCATCATTAAGGCAAACAAATGTAAAATGACTCCTTTAAAAAAGGGGGAAGATGATGAATCTACATTTGCCCGTTCAAATGAACACCCCACAGAGCCAGTTCCCAAATCAATGTGCTCGTGTTGTAATGTTTGTCTTCATGGAACCCAGGAAAAATAAAAGGTGCAGGCCAGGATTTCCAAATTTTATCACTTCCCTTCTTTCAACCCATTGAAGAAATATCAAATATATGGGAAAACACACCCCAGAAGATTTACGACCACTGAGTCAGCAGAGAATGTTCTCTCACTCCTTCTCACTCTGGTGAAACGCAGTTCATCATACAAATGGCTTGGGTGTTTATGCCAGATGTAAGATTAGATAATTAGTCATCCAAGTCGTGGATGTCAACTCTTTTGTGATAAAAAAATTATTCCAAATGCACCATTTATAATCAGTTGACTTGCAAAAGCACTCTGGTGTTACACAGTGATACATCTTATGATGTAGAGCCAAATCCCTTCCCCTGTGCAGGAACACCCTCCCTTTCTGCCGGACCAATTCCCTGCCCGATCCCAGCCCTTCCAAGATAATGATATTGACCTCTGGAAAGCAATTGCAGCACCAATGATGGCCAGATATTAATTAACCCTAAAGGGGGATGGAGCCAGAGAACAGCATTTCCCTCGCACCGATCCCCAAAAAATCCTGGTGCTCCTTCCTGACTTGCACGTGATGTGCAACATAAACAAATGAAAAGCAAACATGAAAAAATGATGCAGACAAACATATAACCACAACTAGATTCAAATATTACACAGTGGGGCACAGTGAAGATTTTATTGGAACCTCAGATTCAAAATGATTGATATCGGTGCCCAACACAAGATGCCAGAGGGATAAACAGGGCTGGTGCTCTTTTAGAGGTACAAACCTGTCCTTACTCAGAAAGATCACATCCTAATTCCCACTGTCACTTGTCCTTTGCAGAGTTGCGAAGAGTAACAGCGGGTTTAGGGGTCTAGATTTTCTCTTTAAAGGATCATCATTTCTTAGCTATTCTGTTTCACATTAAAGTCCCTAATGCATTCTGTTCTACTAAGCCACATAGTTATTTCAGTAATTCCTAATAAATAACAGTTGCCAGTAGTAGTTAAGCCAACAGATCTGAATTATTTATAGTGTTGAGGAACAGAACAGAAGATAAAATACATTAGGGCTTTCGGTTGCTCTGGCCTGAATGACACAATGGCAGCCTTTAGATGTTTTTTTCACAGGCTGTAAAATATTCTGTTTCCAACCGTGGTTTAAAAGATTTTTCTAAAGAGGGAGCAGCCAGACCTACTGCTCTCCATCTTCAATAATCACATTCATGAAGAGGTGAGAGAGAGCATCCCAAATATAGTACTTTATTAAAAAACCCTCAATGTTTCTCTTCTCCTTCGCCTGTAAGCCACCCTCCCTTCAGCTGGAAAAATGCTAAGATATCTTTATTTTACTGTGGCAAATCCAACTTCACATTCCAGGCTGGAGCATGGAAGTCTCAAGTTCTGCCTCCTTTTTAAGAGGCCACATCATGAAAGATTGAACATGCAAAAAACAACAGGGACAGAAGTTATCTTGACAGTAACTTAAATTATGTTAAACACAGATGTTGAGTTTAATGCTCTTTGTAGGTTAAAAGATGTGTTCAAATATCTGCCTTGATGGGCTGATGGGATAACGTGCCTCTGCTGAGTGATGTCTGGGTAGAAATTTGTGGGAATGCCTTGCCTTCCCACCTTGTACTGACATCACAAGGGACTGCACCAGGATGAAAACCACTCTCCACAATCGATTCACGAGGAGAATCGTGCCCACAAATGACAAGGAGAGATTTACACTCAGATGCTGCAGAGAGAACTGGGGGAGTAGTTGTAGCAACATAAGCTTAAGCCAAACAGTTTTCCTTTTATAGTTCACCTTCCACTTTCTATATGGATCTATTCACAGCAAAAAAAAAAAAAAAAAGCAAATTGTAGCATCTCTAAGGAGTAAAAAGAATAATAAAATAAAGAAAATCTGGTGAGGTAAAAAACCAACCAAACCTCCTGCTACCAAATACTAATGAAAGAGAGCAGGAATAACACTTTGAGGCCATGCTGGGTAATTAAGGCATCTGAAACTGGTTCCATCACATGTCAGACTGTGGGAATGAACCACAGTATCCCAGGGAGAGGCAGGCTCCAGTGACACAGATCTCTGTGCTTCCCTGCTCCCACTCCCTTGGCTCAGCTTGCCCCTCTCCCAGTTCAGAGGTTTATTGCCAATGTGCCCTCTGAGGTTACTGAGGCAGTCGCCCGGAAGATCCCACGTGCCACAGGAGTGACCACGCTCCAAAGGTGAGGAATATGGCTTTGCATGGGGCTGTGGAACTCACAGCCTGCAGTGTGCAGCTATATATAGCTCTTTTTGCTCACAAAGGCTCAAGGAACTGATTCCCAACAAGCCGAGGATTTCCAACAAGTCTGCAGTGCTGTAGCCTCCCTCCCATCCTGAAAGGCACAATGAATTATTTAAAACCTGCAAAACATGTCCTAAAATTATTTCCCAGCCCCATTTAAAAACAAATCTGTGTACACATTCCAATCACTGCTATCAGGTCAACTGATAAAAAGAGCTGTCACCTTTTATAGCTGTGACATTACAAAGAAAATCTCACCAGATTATAGACATTGTGTCTCCACTGTGGACTTCTCAATACACCACAAATTCTGCCCGATATTCACCAAAATTTGAGGCTTTGCTTATGCAAAAAACAAAAACAAAACACAAAGCAAAAAATCACTCTTTTCTTAAAATCTTATTTGTTCCATTTGATTTCCATTCTAGTGCAGCTCATGTAAGAGTTACCCAACAGCTCTTCTTTCCCTCTACCCCCCAAAGGAGATCGTCATCTTTTCCCATAAGCTTATTATTCAACCTGTTATCTCTTCGCAAGACGGACGAGCTCTAAATATAAGAAAGAATCTGTTACATAACGCCTCGAGAAAGGAGGCAGCACACAATAGCCTGTAGACAACATGAGCCTGGGTGAAATGAGAGTGGAAAAGGGATGGACATGCGTGTCATTGCCCTGCCTTTGCCCAGTGCCAGGCCTTGGGTCCATCCGGTGCAGATCAAACATACCGAGAATATTCGCTCACCCAATACACATGTAAAACTCAGGGGTTTGTCTCTGTGGAAGACAAATAAATGCAAACAAGCAATGTTATCTGGGAAGTTAATTCAGGATGTGGCAAAAATTTCCTCAGATCAGAAGAAATCTGCCTCAAACACAACAGGACTCGTTTGAAGCTCCTGAACCAGGACTGTAAATAATACACCAGTGAGGGCTGACTCACCCACGGTGATGAGTAGGCTCAAAGCTCCTTCAAATGGAGCAGTGTCACCACTATAATCAGCAGTTAAGAGAGTTACTTAGGAGCCACACTATCAATTACACTGGTAATACATATTCAGGGAGTGATATGCAGACAGAGAGAATATGAAATCAAAACATTAATAAAAAATAAGGAACCTTTGGAGACAAATTATTATCTTCTATGTCTACAGTGTTTTATGCATTCCCAAAGGATTTAGAATCTAAAAATAAATGATTACTTCTACCAGCACTGACATCCAAGCTACCTTGGATGAAAAACAGCAAATTGCTAACCATGGATAGCAACATTACACAACTGTTTGGAACAAACAGCAAGAAATGGACCACGTTAGAAAGAACAGCGGAGCTGTCCAAGCTAAAATTTAACCAGAACGATGTGAATATCATCTTGATTTTCTACACCTATGATGGGATAAAAATGAGAATGGTCAGAATAATCTGTCTGCCTTGGTATCTCACCCCCCAACCTACATCACCCTTATCTCACCATTCTTTAGCACCATTCTGAGATACTGCTTTGGAGGAAAATATTCAATACATAGACATATATACAAAAACAGTAATAATACTACATCTAATATAAACTATATACCTATATCTATTTATACACGTGTGTTCAAATATGAACAATCACTACAGACTCCATGGGAAAAGGGGAAAATTACTAGATCAGGTAGAACATCAAAGGTCACGCAAAAACACACAGCTAACCCAGAAAAGACGTCACCAAAAACCTGGACCAAGCAATGTTTTGAAAATAAACTCAATCAACTCTGCCTCCAAAACACACACTGTTAATGACAATGATATTGGTGGATATTATTATCTACCAATGATTATGGCATTTAAAAAGTGAAGAAACAAATAGGCCTCTGCAAGGCCCAGTTCTGAACTAAGGGCAGCAGTAAACTAGAACAGTAATTATATAATCACAAAAGAACAAATTCAAGAGGAGGCAATCAAGTAAAGATGAAATACAAGTATGTTTTCTTAGTTGGAACAGAGACTAAGAGTGAAAGAGTTTAGAGAAGAGCCATGAAAGTACAAGAATTTTTAACTGTTAACGAAGCCCAAAAAGTAAAAAAAAAAAAAGAAATCTGTATTCTATATCCACACTGAAAATAGCAATGAATGATTTTGGTTGGATCTAGCTGTAAAAGACTACTAATAGCACACAATTGGATCTATCAGAAGTACAGTCAGGCAGCACAAAGATTGCCTCAAGGGCAGAGAGTTTTCAAATAAAAATACAGGTGGTGCACCTGCATGAGTGAGCTTTTTAACGAGGCACGGAGCCAACAGAAGAGACATGACTGTCATGGGTAAGACTGAAAATAATATACCAAGGCAAAAATAAAGATTAGGAACACCAGCTGAGCTCGGAGATAACACAGGCAAAGTCACTGTTAGAGCAAGATTTGAGTTATAATAACACTGCAGTGGTAAATTGGAAGATGTAACATGATAGGAGACCGAGCTCTGCTCCCAGGTCTGCATCTGACAAATGACACTTCTGCCAGCAAATCATTTAATCCCTACACATCCATCCATCTGGGTGTCAAGGAGGTTTATTGCCTTAAAATTTTAGAAGAGCACCATGAAATTTAATTCATTAATACCTGAAAACTACACTTTAATCCTTAGATAGAAGGTGCTGGGAAAGGACATTATATTTACCAAGTGAAAACTACCTCATAAAATATTTCTGTATTTACTTCAGTGCATGCTCATCTGTTTCTCTCCTGCTCCTGGGCACTTCTTGACTTTCACATTTCTCTGTCTCAGGTGAGTAGGATGAGAGCTGTGGTCACAAACAGCAACATCAGTGCCACAGGTGAGACAGGCAAGTAGCAGCTTCTCCTACAATATCCAGAGAATACAGGAGGAATCCTACTTCACCCATGCAGCTACAAATATTATTCTGAATCTTACTTAAGAAGTACTTAAAAGGCAGATGGGAAAACTACAAGGGGTATGAAAGAGTAATCCAGGTCCAAATCTTTCCTGACGTTACCAAGGATGAAAAGTTAGAGGCTTGATTTGGCATGAGCTGAAGATCCTCAAAACCTCCAGCAATGCAAATTAAGCACCTTTCCTCAACTATTTCCTTTAGTGTGAGCAAAACCAGCCCATCCAAAAACCTAAGTATAAAACACAATAGCTTTTGATACATGCATAAAAAACTGCATGTTCGGTCCTATACTATAAGGGTTAGACAGATACTCGTCAATTTTGTGCTGCTGCTTCAAAACTAAAAAACTGAATTCAAATCAGATTAACAAACTGCAGCAGAATCAAATCTGGAGGAATGCAAAGGCAGCAACATGAACTCTGCAGGGATCAGGAAAATCAAACAAGTGTAAGATGTGAGTTTTGTTATAAAACAATAATGGACTGATGACAAACACCTCACTTTTATCAAAATCTGATGTTTTCTAATATTCAACCTGTTCTTTTTGATCAGGGCTGGTTATATAATCACCAGCCACACCACAGTTTTGCATTTGATTTGTAGATTTCCAGTAGTACCAAAGACAGTGAGAAAATCAATTCATTCCCAAATAACATACAGCAAGGCTGGAGCCTGAGCGCTGAGTTACTTTCACCTGGGCAAGATGGCAGGGAAAGAAAATGCTCATGACAATAAAATAGAAACATAAAATCCCACAAAACAAAGAAAAATGATGCACACAAGAACAGAAATCCTCTCACTGCCATTCAAAGCCAAGCCAGAGCACGCTCTCTCACCCACCAGGACAGCCCACGGCAGGAGGGCTGAAAAATCCAATTAGGATGCCTGGGTCCCCTTTTTATAGCTGTATATTAATTCTTGGTATTTAGGATAACTTGTCAAGAACAATGCACAGCTCTTCATGAGCCACTGCTGCCTTGAGCTGTGAGTCACCATTATACTGGGGAAAGGTGAGCTGAATTTAGACAACTCAGAAGGGTAAATTACCTATTTTCTTAAGGTCTCCTGTAGCCCTTAAGGGACCACATGTTTTATTTATTTATTTAATGTTGGATTTCTCACATCTTCCCTTTATTTAAAAGATAAAACAATTAAAATGTCATTAATCTTCAGCAGGCGACAATCACAGTCCTGGGCATGAGGGAAAGGGCTTTTTGTGTTTGAGGAAGGACTTGATACTCTAATACAGGAATAGCTTAAAGGAACAAAGGAATATTCCTTCAATATTCTTTCTTCTGGAAAATGTATTGCCCCAATCTACCTAGCAAGGAAAATGGAAAAATTGGAAAGAAATATTAGTACTTACAACCGTTTCTTAAATACAGATTTGGTCTTGTTAGAAAATAAATGTCTATTTTGACAGCAAATTTTATTTAGGCTGAAAAAGGAGTATCTGGGCCCCTTTTAGTACATATGTTGAATTTAATGTGATCCCACTTGAAAACAAAAGCAAATCTTACTGATTTTAACACCTCAGTGATCAAAGCTTTTCTCTGATGTTTAGTAGCAGAACGAAAGATTTGCAGGGAAAAGAACAATTATGTACAATAAGACATGTCTGAGTAACTGTTTGGGTTTGGATATCTGCAAAACCTGACCAAAAGAGAAAGAAAGAAAAAAGAAAATTATTAGAATGATTAAGATTAATTTGCATACTTGCTACTACAATAATTGAAGCCCTCTTCCTTATTATGTGAATGTCTCAGGCATTCCATTCATAAGGGAGATTGACACACTGATATATTTTACTTCCACATCTGAATGTATTTCTCTTCCACCACAGCTACTCTCTGGAATACATTAAAGGAAAATAGTGAGGAAGACTGATAAGAGCAAGAAACAGTGAATAACATTTAGTCAGGACTGCAAATACTTCTGCATCCTAAATCCACCACAGCCTGTGATGTGGGACCAGGATGGCAGCAATAATCAGACATTTGCTCCTCTGTTGAATTATCCTATTTTAAAGATTCTAAAGCAGCAACCAATTTCAAAAAAAAAAAAAAAGAAACCCCAGATTTCTCACTGCATGTATTTAATATGATGTTGTTTCCTGATGAAACCCTTAGTAAGTGGGAGGACTCAGGGAGACACTTGGATTTACATAAATTTGAGACAGAAAAATGCTGTTAGACAAAGTCCATGGCACTGCTTGGTTGGGATTGAGTCTTCCAGTAGAAATTACATCAGGCTCCAGACAGACACAGTGCTCAGTCTCAGGCAACGTTCATTATTTAACTTCAGAATATGTTCTTAAAGTCCACTGCCCTCTCCTTTATAACATTAGCACAATATTTAAAGGTTGTTCATGCACAATATGCAAACTCTAAGTCATGATTTTACCTTGCTTTTGAATCCATTCTATCAACGTCACATGAATGACTCCATGCCTCTTCTGAAACCTGATTTTTACCCTTTTAAAAGGAGCAGTACACTCAGCAGTCAATATAATTTAATACAAAACTACACACAATTCGAAAAACGGAGAGCAGTAATAGGTAATAACTTACTATTTCTCCCCCAGAATGGTCAGCAAATTCAAATACCAATAATTCTTCCATAAGAAATTCCTTGCTAAAGGCCCTGGTGAAGTCCCAGCCACTCACCAGAAGACACCAGCATTCTCAGCTTGGCAAATGCAGGAGAGATTTAAAAGAATCATCCATTTGCTTTTTTGGCACAAAACCCCCAATGCTCCATGAGCAATTTCTGTGCATAAGAGATCCAGGATGGAAATAGCAAGGAGCAGGGAGCACGCCCAGAAATGCCTCCTGGAAAGAGTTTACTAAAAGGACAGAGAGAAACTGGCAGAACAAAATTCAAAGGTGCACCACAATTTTCACACCGAGATGGCTCCTTTGCAAGGCATGTTCTTTCACGCATTCCTGTATTTTTTTCTGCTCACAATTTAACTTCCCTTTGAGGGAACACACACAAAAAAAGACATTCCGATTTGAAGAGAAAGATGAAAAATCGAAGTATGAAGGATTTGGAGGCTGAGATAAAAAAACAACAGATGGCTGAAGAGTGACTGCACGCCCCAGTTCACTGCTGGGCCCCTGGTCCCATTCCTATGGCAGTGGTGGCAGCAGAGCCCCTCCAGTGAATTCCAGCCCAAGGATCACGGAGATACCCACACGTGCTGAGGAGGAGATGTCTTGCACAGGCACTGGTTACTCACCAAGAGCCCTCAAGCTGCAGCCTCTCCGCACATACACAGATACATCCTGTCATGCCTACAGGATTCAAGGGGAATGTCTGCTCTCTGATATTTTTGTCACCAACAAGATAATAACCAAACCACTCCAGCTTCAATGAAGATCTTAGTTCTAAAACTGCAAATCAGAGCAATGAGAATGATCAAAAGTTTAGAAAATGTTGCCCATGAATAAGTGATGATGCAGAAGGAAACACAGTAATTCACACGTGGAACAATGAAGCCGAGGAAGACACGATCCTGTTTTCTGTGTTAAAGAGGAGGGGACACACATTACTGAAAAAATTAACAGGTGAGATTCAGAAGGCAGCAAGGAAAACTTTCCACCTGTAACTAACATCACCAAGAACTGGAAAATCCTGCAGGATATTGGTTGTGGGATCTCCACTGCCAGAAATTGAGACGAAGTCAGAAAGTCCCTCCCAGGATATGGTTTAGATTTGAGTTCTACCTTGAGGTAGAAAGATGGACTAAATGACCTCCTGAGCTGCTTTTCAGCCCTATTTTCTATGGCTTTTCTATTCTATTAAAAACATGTGAAATTCCCCTTAGCTCTTTTCCTTAAATGAAGGAGGGTAATTCAAGAGACACAGTATCTCCAGAGCATAGCCCTTAATTAATTAACCTCATAACGTAACCTGCAGTCACATTGTGCAGCACTGTGTGTGTGCCCCCTCCAGCGCCTGTCCTACATACCAGTGTCTTCTGGCTACAGAATTTAGAGCTTGATCACGAAGAGATTGGTGTGTCCTAACTCTCTGGAATCAATGGGAATTGAGGTGACTAATTAAGAATTGTAATCAGGCCCTTAATCCAAAGCAATAGAAAGACATGCCTTTAGAATCCGATTAGTGGCTTAATAATTCAAAACAGGCACCGAATAATATGTTGACTGCCTGTGAAAGAGGCATCTTTTTCTCAGGCCCAGAGCCTGCTCTGTCTCACATTTCCACTTAACACCAAAGGAAAGAGAAGCCAACCCCTGGCAAAGCAAAATCTATGAGGCATCTTCTCTGGCTGTAACATTTTGTGGTTGTTCTCAGTCAAGGCTGCTCATTTATGGCTGTAAAATTATGCAGAACTGAAGAACCAGCTCTTCTACTTCTGTTTGTAAAGAATGATTTTGTAACGATTTCAGTTCTTCTCTGTCTTATCAAAAAATTTAAAAAAAAAAAAAAAATTTCAATGTTTTAGGGAAGCATCTCCCCTTTAATCAGATTTTTGGGTCCATTACACTGGCAGCCTCTCTCTTGAGCAACACTCTTTGCTGATCCACCACTCTCATCCCAGCTGGTGATAATCAGAACTGAGAGACTTAATTACTGTACCTTTCAATAAGGATTTAATTTTATTTTTGTTCTTTCTACTGCAAATGCCCATGAATCAGAGGGTCACTTTAAGCACAGAATTCAATTTAATTATACTCACAGGCATTTTTATCATTAAACAGGTCAGCTTATTAAAAAAATATCTTGATTATGAATAATGGAAAGCCTGGCAGGCAATCCAGGAGAGTTTCAGTCTGAGAGCTCCCACATCCATTTGTTTATATTTATTTACTAAGCACTGGGCAAGGTCCCACTGAATGAATATGACAGCATTAACTGAAGCTGCATCTAATATTTAATTATAAGTGGATTTTAAAGCTGATTTACTGACTTTTTTTTCAAGGGAATATTCACCAGGATTTGTAATCCGGACTATTATCTGCTAATATAAGCAGAGAATGAGAAAACCAACACAAAAGGTCATTGACTGAGAGAACATGACACTGTATTCCTGAACTGGATCTGGCAACATCCTTCCCAAGGCACAGAATGATTTCCAGTAATCAGGTCCATTCCTCAGATAGGACAGGATCCTTTCTCAGGTAGGACACTGTTTTAATTACATGCCAGGGAGGATGTCTCTGATGGACTATCCTCATCTGAACCAGTTCTGAAAAGAGAAATCCATGCTGTTCATGAAAAATTAGATATGCAAGGTAGAAGAGAGTAAACATTCTGGAGAAACAACATCCTTCACAGCAGAGAACAGAGGAAAAGCAAAGCTATTTTCACGCTTGGGTCTTTTCAAGGCAATCATTTGCATATTTTTGCTCTATTCCAAATGCAGCTCTGTTTAACATGATTTCTGTGTGCTATTTATAAGGCTAAGTAGTCAAGGAACTACACACACACACACTGTGTTTTATTCATCCCTTTCTTTTCTGCTCCCCATTTTGCATTAACGTTTTGTTTTTCAACAGGTCTAGAATTCATCTATTTATTTAACTGCATGGTCAATACTAATTTAAAAGCCAGTTGTTATTTTTAACCACTTGCTTTATGTATAAAAAGAATTAATTCAGTTACTTTAAGCTAAAGGTAATTACACAAGGGTGCAATGCAAGTTTTTACTCTAATTTCCAGAACATTTTTCCTTTCATCTTTATGTCCTCATGACACAGAAAGGAAATCAAACTGCAGCAATGAAAAGTTATTACAGAGAAGGATCTTAAAGGAGCCTGCAAAGCCAGTTCTTCTCTGGGCTTGACGACCATCTGGAGTACTTTTCTAATCCATCCAGGATTACTTCATGATACTGGTCATAGATAACCACAAACACACAGATATCTAAAATGGAAAAACTAGAAGCAATTTCTGTACTCGGGAACAGGTGCATTTTGCTGACTCATTAAGGTACCCAGACATAAGAGCAGCAGCTCTCAGAATCCAGGAAGACAATGTGGCATCACTGACGCTGAATTCTCATGTTTCATCTTCAATTTCCTTTTCTACGTAAAATCAAATGCCACACAGGCACAGCACCACAAAGCTGCCAGGACTACAGAAGCCTATGGAAAACCAGGACCATGTATAAACTCACTGGTAGCTGATCTCAGAGATTCATCGATGCTTGGATTTAGCAGGGAGCTGATGCATTATCTCTCCATAAATACAGAAGTTTATTAAAATAAGGATATATCCAGTCACAAATGTGTCCTTCTCACAGCAGCTGCTGATGTTACTTCCTCTGTAACTCCCCTCTCCTGTCTTCTCTCCCAGCTATAAATCCCCCCCTCAGCTGAGACTGTCACTGTCTTGTCCAGGCTGGAAAGAGCAGCAGATTTCCCAGTAATATGATGATCTATTTTAGCTCTGATGATTCAACTTAATATGTTCTTACAGTATATAAGGCTGACCTAAGTTCTTTCAGGTTATGGCCTAAGGAGTAATATTACCCTTACTAGTCATAAAAAATTTCCAGACCAAGTTTCATATGGAAACAAATCTGATGATAAAAAACCCCACTGAAAATACACAAACTTGCTTCTGCAATGTAAGTTACACTGAAGTAGAACTAAAATAAGCTTAATAATCTTCAATTAGGTCTCATACTGCTTACATTAATTTTCCAGGTATTAAGATAGTTAATCATTGTATATTTGGAGACAATAGCAAGGACATTTCAAATTATCATTAAAAAAAAAAAGCCCCTTATACTGCCCAGAAACTGAAATATTGCAATTATTTAATCAGTCCAAATGAGAATCAATTTGCAAACTTAATTGTTTATAAGAAACTACCTTTACTCCAACCAATGGATATTTTAGATTTATCACTGAATTATTTTAGTATTACATTTTTATCATCAAAACCATTCCAAGCAAATCAATTTGAAAGTTCTGCAAGATAATATTACTCTTTGCTATCTGCAGGTTTTGATCAGTCTTGCAAACAGAACATAGAATCACAGAATGGTTTGGGTTGGAAGGGATTTCAAAGAACATCTGGTTCCAATCCCTTTGCCATGGGCAGGGGCACTTTCCACTAACCCAGATTTTTCCAAGGCCTGTCCAGTCTGGCCTTCCAGGGATGAGGCAATCACAGCTCTGGGCAACCTGTGCCAGGGCCCGGCCACCTGCACAGGGAAGGATTTCATCCCAATATCTAATCCAAACCTGCCCTCCCTCAGCTTAAGGCCATTGTGCCCTGTCCTGTCACTATATGCCCTTGTAAAAAAGTCCCTCTCCATCCCCCTCTGGGTACTGGAACATCTAAGGAACATTTCAATACCTATCCAACACTGTTCCGTGTCTGAGTCACAATGGCAGTGCACTTGGAGATTTAATTGGAATTCTCTGTATGAATTTGTCTTTTTTTTTTTATTATAATTTTTATGAATTCCTGAGGTAATTTTGTAAATAAAGTCATAAAAAAGAAATTAGACTGTGAACATGAACAAAAGAGAGCAGTACTTGGTTCTTGTGCTACCTCCTTACCCTCCCTGTCCATCTCTTCTGTCCGTGCCTCGCTCCTTCTGCAGCTCCGTGTGTAAGTTTGCCAAGTGGCAGCGACAAGAATCCTAACTGTGCCATCTTTGTCACTCAGCACTTCCCAGGACAGTATTCCTGTCACCTCCACACTCATCAGGGAGCACACAGAAGGGGAACACTTTGGAGGCACTTTGCAAAGGCTGAATGGAGTAAAGGAGTGGCAAAGGATGAACACAGGTCAGCGGTGATGAAAACCCTCAGCCCTCAGTGGCAGTGCTCTGCCTTTAGTCCCCCCTAAATGTACAGAAACACCCTGATATAGATTAGAAGTCTCAGTATTTGGATTGTCACTTCTTGTATTCCAGTGGAATTCCAAGTGGTGGCTACTGCGCCCTGAGGAAAATGCTCCCTGACCCAGAGAACTTATGATTTCAATATCTAAATTGTCATTCAAAGGGAGAGGAAGGAAGGGCAAGAGAAGTTAAGTATTAACGGCATGAAAAGAATAATGATTTGCCCCTCAGGTCAGTTCCACCATTTGGGAGGTGGATTTCCATTTAAATATTGTTTGTATTATTATGAAATTAGGACAGATAAAGTAGGAAGAAACGTGGGGCAAAGAAAGGGAGACAGAACAACTTCCACCCAGAGGCCTGAGCCGTAACAAAATTATGTTACAAATAAGCAGCACTCAGAATGATAAGCTTTTCTAATGAAATATTAGTCTTGCTGTCACATACGTCAATCCACTGAACACAGGGAAAGGAACCGTGGGGCAACACCCAGAATACAAATTGGACTCAGAGCAAAAGCAGCTGCAAAACAAAGAATGAGCTGACTTGACACTCGCTAAAAAAAGTCTATTAATCACAGGAGAAATATTTATGCTTTCAAGTCAGAATACTAGTCCTGAAAAACAAAATTCCTCATCGTATTTCCAGGCCTTCAGCCACAACACAACTATTTGCATGAAAAATGTGATTATACCATTTTGTGCGTGCGTGTTAACAATTAGTGAGAGTAGAACATAACAGATATCCCACATCAAGAGGTCTAAAAAATGTCATACAGGTAACACAAAGCATATTTCAACACTGGACCACTTATTAAAAATAGTTAGATCATGTTTTAGATCACGCAACCTTGGTAACTATAACCTGTAAGTTGGAATTAATTTTATACTGCATAATTTCTCCTTATTAAATCTGTGGGTGATTCTTCAAAAAGCAAGTTATTTGTGATGGGTACTCCTAATGGAAATTTTGAAAAAGTAGACAATAGCTAATCTTAAAGTTCTCCTGAATTTCTGTTGCTATAACAACGCGCGAAAACCTCTCTCCTGTTGAGGACATCTGTAGCTATTTTTACATGCAACAGCTGGATTTGTCTGTCTGACTTTCACTCAGAAGAAAAAGTGTTTTATTTGCTGTCTTTGAACGAACTTTTAATATAATGACAAATGTCAGATCCCAGCAGGCTCCATAGCTGAATAATCTCTGGTATAAAACACATATTACATGGCAAAATGGTAAATTAAGCAACAATTTGATTAAAAGCAGTGAGAGTCTCACACTTCCCCCATGCAGACACATCTCCTCCTCCCAGAGGAGATGGAACAACATGGGCACCACAAGTCTTTATAAATGTCTTTGATCTCAGGAGATGCCGCCTTTGTACTTTAAATTTGTCTATAATTTACCAATACAGGAGAAGACCAAGAAGTTGACTTTCAGTTTCCTGTGTCAGACACCTGGAAACACCTAGGATTCAGCTGTGATGCCCAAATACATGTAAAAATGAAACAGCCAAACATTCTCATCCATCTCTACAAAAGTTTCTCATACAATAAAAAGAGCACATCAGACCAGTGCTGAACATGCAGATTGCTCCAAACCCACATCAATAACTGAGCTCTCTCAGAGCCTTGCAGAATTAGGCCATGTCTAATCTTGCCTCCAAACCAGAGATATCTGTAAGACTGGAAACAGAAATTAGGAGCTCAGACAAACAGGCAACACCAACATTGGCACGTAGAGAAGACAATTTCATTTTCAAACTCTACTTTATACTACACAGGATGTATTTATTATTACTGCATATAATTTAGAATATAGTATCATTATAATGCATTACTGGAGTTCGCTGTGAGGATTAGGGCAAAATGAACTATATCCTAATGCTGATCATGAACCACCCCTCCCATGCGTGGGTGACTTTTCGGAGCCTGGTGGAATCCATACCCCTGCCCACCTCAGGCACAGGCACACTCTGGTGGTGCAAAGTCTTTCAGAGTACAAGGAGTCACAAAAGGCTACATGGATTCCTGAAAAATACCCTCCTACTGTTTCCGAAAAGACCTGTTACTTGTGAACTGAACTCACAAACACAAACAGAGCACAGACTCCACTGAGATGCTGGAAATATGCAATATATGCATTATACAAAGGCTGTAACTGCACATATGCCTGGGGCACAGGGATTAGAAGAATATTTGCTTTATTTTTCAAACAAAAAGGAGGAGGGCATGACATTTCGTGAACCTGTATCTTTTTTTCTTTCAGTTCTGATTTTAGCTGTAAATACATAATTACTGTAAATGCATTCAGTGCCTACGCAAATTCTAGAACAGCACAGAACTGTTCATCTTGCAGCTGCTGATCAATAATTACTAATTTCATGCAGAGACAGGTAAATTGCCCGTGCTTCACCCCAGGACACTTCGTGTTCAAGCAGACGCCTACGGCTTAAGGCAACAGTTTGCAATACAAAAGGCAATCCAGGCTTAAGTTTTTCTTAATTTGCTTCCAGCTGATTGCCCAACATATTAAGATTTACTAGTTCATGCTGAAAAAGTATGAGTATGACTTGGGTGTCAAGCAGATTTACAGCCCAGTGGCAGACAATGGTTCTGTTGGCACTTTGCAAGCTGAATTTACTGGAGAGCTTCCTGAAGAGGGGGGGAAGAGTTCAATTACCTGGTAAATATCAAAGAACATACTTGGTGTTGCTGCTCTTTCCCTTGGACAGGAATTCCACACTTTGAAGTGTGACCTTTCATTCAGGCCCACTGGAGTCTGGATTTAAATTCTGTGCGGGAGAGTTGGACACAGCACAGAGCTTAAGAGAGATTTCCATGCTGGTTTGTACACAAGGCAGGAAGCAGCACAGAAAGTAAAGGCCAAAAGGCTCAAGGCAGTAGTTTCTCCACAACTCTCTAAAAGAACAAAACAAACTGAAAGAAGATTAAGAGCAGAGATCAGAAACAATTGAAATTCAGTATCTGAACTCTGCAAGGTTGAGGAGCACCTGGATGCTTTGCAGTTATTAGTCAGGAAATAAAGACAAATAGTACAGAGTAAAAGTGCCCTGGGATGCAGGCAGGGCAAAGCAGAGCACTTTGCTCCAGGATTCAGGATCCATATGAAGGCTCATCTGAAGGGCCATCAGAACGATCTTCAAGATACGAGGCCAACACACCCAGCAAAGGGTAGAAGTGTGACAGAATGGGCAACCTACTTGCACGGAGTGGGAAACAACATATTTGTTAGGATATGGCAAAAAAAACAAGTAGTTCAAGCAACTTAAAGAATTTGAGAATGACCTTGTGTTAATCAGGTTACCATGCCCAAGGGAGTGGGAGGGAAATCTCCTTACTTAATAAGATCAGTCTTGATTTTAGAGATAATAGGGACATAATTACAAGTAGGAGAGGATGATGTGACCTCCAACCCATCTTTTTAATCCTCATCTTGAGATACTTAACGAAGCTAGTGAAAGTGGGAAATAAAATGGAGTAAGAAATAATGATCCGTGCCAAAGCCTAGTGGACAAGTCTTCAATAACCACCACACCAAATTTGGTGGAACTGAAAGGAACATTTTAAGACCACATGAAATAAATCTACATGCAGAGAAACCTTATAATACATTTTGTTAAAGCACATTACTTCAACACACTCACAGTTTAACAATGTGGTTTACAGCTTTGACTGTAAAAATGAGCGCAAAACAGAGAGAAAATGAACTGGCTTTTCTGTATAGTAACCTCCACACACAGCATATATTTTCCCAAATAACCTTCCAAATGACAGCCTCTTCTGTCTAGAAAAAACATATTTACTGTGGCTATTACAATGTTTTTTGGAAGTAAACTCTCAGCAATCAATCTTTAGAAACACAATGGGACTTGGGTTTGCACAAAAGGACACAAAACATCTGTAACTTTGCAGGTTCTGCCATCTGCTCTCTCATTAGAATTTGTATCCACAAAAATCTGTTGACACAAAACTCTGTCAGCCACTGTAAATACCTTTGGTTTAACATTTTGGTAATTTTATGAGGAATAGTTAAGAAATAAAACCCAAGAGCTATGCACAAACATCAGAAAAATCCAGTGGGCTAGTGGAAGGTGTCCCTGCCCATGGCAAGGGGTGCAACTGGATGATCTTTCAGGTCCCTTCTCACCCAAACCATTCTGTGACTTTATGAACAGTCTTCCCAATTGCCTTTCTGACTGGTAAGTTTGTGCTTATTAACCACCTTTTTTTTACTTTCTAAAGATGCTGTACAGAACAGACACTATGGGATAGAAGATAAACATTAATGATGATTTGAACAGTATCAAAAAACTTAACTCAGGATTATATACTGTCAATTATTCTATTTTTCTAATGTGTGATATCAAAAGTGAGGGAATTGCAGAGAGAAGATTTCTGCCAACAGTGATTGACCTTGAATTAGGCCTTAATATGACAGAAAGCACTTGGATTTTCATCAGGTACCCTGCTCATTTAGAGACTATCAGCATTCAAAATACATGAGTGACACTGATTCCCTCTGTGCTGAAATTCTGAAAAGTTACCTTTAATAAGCAGGATCAAAGTAACACCAAAGCATTACTAAATCTCTTCACTACTCTTTTTCCAGATTAATTATTTAATATAAAAAAAAAACAAACAAAAGAATTCTAACCCAGTGACTTCAGGATGGCATTGCTCTCTGTTCATAGTTACTACATGATTCTCAAGCTGAAATCAAAAGTTGCTACATAAATTTAAGGCTATTTAAGAAATCTAAGGTTTAAATAAATTTAAAGCAGAAATAGGAGTAGGGGATAGCTTGAGGGGGAAAAGAAATCAATGAAAAGCCATGAAATTTCTCTGTGTTCTATTCATCACGTCACAAATAATCTCTCTGGAGATATCCACACACACGCACAATTAAATTAATGCTTTCAAACTGACAAGAGTGGTTAAAAATAATAAAATTAAGCCTTTTTAATCAGAAAGCATTGCCAAAAGGTGCATCCCCTGAAGCCTGGCACTGATATCAAAGCCTGGCCACTCTGATTGTTAAGGACCTGACTTAATGAGCAGAGTGTTCTTAAGCCTCTGTGTCTGTCCTGAGCCATCATCCCCTGTCAGAGCTCACAGAGGTGCAGGAAGACTCCTCCCAGTGCTCTCTGGCTGAAGACTGAGTTGCTATGATATATGTTCATGGAATAATAGGAAAAAACCTCTGGAAAATGTGAAGATTGCAGGCATGTTCCCTGGAAAAAATGTATTTGATTACAGGAAGTTAGAAACAAACTTGACCTAATAATTCCTTACTAAGAGAAGTTCTTCCCGCTATTGGTTCCAATTTATATTCATTTTGACATGAATCCAAAAAAAAAAAAAAAAGAGGGAAAAGAGGGGAAACAAAGCAAGTATTTCGGTGAAAAAATACTAAGACACTGTAGAAAGAGTTTTTCGGTTGTTATGGAAACACAGAAAGCACAGGATAGGAAAAAGAAAAGTGAATAAAGAAGCAATTTAAACTGCAAATATAAACATGTTCCTGCTTCCCGGAAAAAGTCCTTCCAAAAGATTTTCTTGTTGTTGTGCATCTAAGCAACTGAAAACTACAAATTCTTCCCCAGAGTTAAAAAAGACAAAAATTTGAAACCCACTGTAACAAAATAATAAACAGGACAAGGAATAAAAAACCAGATGGAGTTATCAAAGAACCAGTTTGCTGAAAATGCAGAAACTTCAGACGTGCTGTTTGAAGTAATCAATGGAGTGGTGAAAAATTACAGGATTCTGCATTTATCTGGAGAAACAGAGTCCTGTTCCCCTCCCACATCTCTATTTTCATTTCATACATTTTGAGCACGTAGCCAAAGAAATACTGCTATTTCCTGAACATAAATTACTTATTAAACATTGATTGTTTTATAAGAAGCTACTCTGAACATGCAGAAGGGGATGTAAAAATTGATAGTATCTCTCAGTCTATAGTCCTTTGCACATGAAAAAATAAATATATTTCCTGACTCAGTCCTAAGTTTTATCAAGAAATAATGGCAATTAATAGTACAGATATAACCAATTAGCCAAATTTGGGCTTTAAAATTCTCATTCTGACATTAGGTAACATTTAATGAAGTGGTACAAATGAGTTGTGCTAACAGTATAATGCTCTTATGTACCTGCATAATCCACACTGGTGAAGTATCGTGGAACTTGTCAATGCAAATGGGGCAGCAGTTCAGGGCAGATCCTTCAGGGAAGGGTCTGGAAAAGTGGCACCTTCCCTACAGGAGGACAGCAGGTGCCTGCACTGCAAACACCTTTCCACTGGCCCAGAAAAGACATGGGTTTTTTCACTTGCAGCAATGATCCCCTGCTTGTGTAAATCAACACTGAGAGACAAGAGAGGGTTTGCCATCGATTCTAAATATTCAGGAGGTAGATTGTAAGTGAATCCTCAGTGGGGTTTTGGTCAAATATCCTGACTGCTCCCACGGAACAATTCCTGCTGCTGATGGAATAATGGGCAGAAAATCAGCTGCACACTCCATAAGCACTTCTGTAAGTAAGCTAATCACTGAAAACAGTTTCTCTTCCTCACCAAAACAAAACACCACAAAAAACCCAAAGGCAACAGACCACAAAGTTCACATTATGGACCCAGTGACTTCTAAATTCATTTTGGAAAGAAAACCATTCTCAGCGCAGCCATCCATCATTCCCCCAGCTCAGTAGCTTTTTACTCCCTGCAGGGCAAAGTCTCTTCATCCTTGTTCTGTCATTTTAAACTACAGAAGGGAACAAATCACACACCTAAGACCACTGCTGGTTATTTTATTCTTTCTTAGACCAAATTTTTAAATCATTTTGTGGCTGGGAACTCTGAACTCAGGCATCTGAACTGTGTTGACAGCAATGGCATGGCGAAAGAAAACCACTAAACTCTTCATGCACATACACCTGTACATGAATAAAAAAACACCTTTAGTTCCAAATACCTGTCAAACTCACTAATATTCTCTAAGTAAAACTCAGAAATAGAAACATGAATCTTATCAGGGTCTAAAAGGGCTTTTATTTGGCAGCGAGGGGAGAGTCTAGGTAAAGGAAAATTCATGTGATTTGTCAAATTTTCTGTGAATGTCCCCACAAAATGAGGTAAAATGCTTCAGCATTCACAGAAAGCCCCCCCTGTACTTTTCTGGTATTTTTTAGCAACACACACACAAAGCCAAGTCTCTATATTGTTAAGAACATGAAACTCCCACAATAAAGTGTCAGATCTCTATTTGACCCACTGGATTTCTGAAACACAGTTTAAAATTCTAATGTGCAGTGAATATTTCCAGGTGACTGCCTGGTCAGGAACCTCAGTGCCAGTTCTGAGCCAGAAGGATAATTGCTCTGAAGAACCTGGGGAAGTGGTCCCAGAACAGGGATTTTCCTTTGGCCCAAGTGGGAACAGGACTTTAGAAGCACCGAGATGGTCTCCTGCTGACATCCTGTCTCTACTGCACTTACGCTTTGGTGCACAGACTCAGTTACAATCTCTGCCATGAAAGATACAATGCACTGATTTATCTCTAATTAAGGATGAAGTAGAGAAACAACATTTGATTGTTATTTACCTTTCAACATCTGTTGGCCTCTTTCAAATACAGTGATTTGAAAGAAGAGAAGAAACCTCACTAATTGCTCTCAGAGCTGTGTGAAGAGTTCAGGCTTTCTGTTTCTGAGCTTTTGTAGGGAAGAGCTATGTTTCAGATGTAGTGTGTGTTGCTATGGTAATTATTATTTTACTGAATGATATACATTCAGAACTGATTTCATATTGTCAGACAGCAATTAAACAGATTAGACTGTGTATACTCACAATTCTGAAATATTTCCAGTTTGTTTTAAATTTTAGGGCATGTGAAAAGACCTGATCTGACAGTCCTGGGGAGTGAGACACCAATTCAAAGGGGAGCTCCATCTGTCCAGGTTTCCTGGTCTCTTCACAGCCCATTGTACCTCAGGAGCAGAGATACTGCAGGACACTTTGGGGCCTCAGTTCAGTCACCGCCTCTCTGGCTCCTCATCTCCTGCTCATTCTTCTGCTGCAGACTTGAAATCTCCCTTTCCAGATGGTCAGAGCAGCAGCCACAGTAACTACCCAAAATTGAACATACTGGCTTCCATCTTCCATTATTACTGTGCTCCTCAGAGGAAGTTTTCAGTTGCTGACCACTGAGAAAAGCTACTAAATGGAGATAAATGATTTTCCTCGTCCTGCAGTGCCTTCTGCCACCATCCAACCTCTGAAAGCATCAGCTGCAATGCTGCATCCTAGTTTTGTCACCAGGACACCTGTACAATAGAACCAAAAGCATAAAGTACTCAATCCAATCATCCATTCCCCTTCTGCCAGGTCCAACAAGCACTTCAGACTGACAGTCATTTCCAGATATATCCAGCCCTCTCAGGTATAACTGGAAGCATAAAAGCAGTTGAGGTAGAAAAACAGGAAGCAACATGATTTAATTTTCCTGAGAGATTTTAAGTATGACAGAGTAACTAGGGAGCCAATATTCCCACAAGACAAAAACGATGCTAAAATTTGTGTAACCAAAACCATGAGACCCTTTGGAATTTTATTTGCTATGTCTTGGCTTGGCAAAGGAAGAAATGATAGAGGCTGGGATAGGAAATCCAGAAACCTCAGGCTCATGCCCAGCTTTAATACAGACTTTCTTTAGTAAATCCATCAATTGCAGAATCCCATTTCCTCCATGCTAAGAAATAACTCAAGACAAAATTTAATACATGTGAGTAGGGATAGTCAGGAAAATGAATGATGAGTTTGAAAACTCATGGATGAAAAACACTAGAAAAATGCCCAGAACTGTCATGAAGGAAAGTAGCTGTGGAGCATCTGAAGAAAGGATAATAATCTCCAAAAGAAGAGCAAATGCAGTGCCTGCCTCAGTTCTGCAGGCCCATGGCTGGATATATGCAATACAGGTAAAAATAGGGTACAACTTTAAAGCTTTATGGGGAGGACACCCGACAGACAGAGAACAGAAGGGAAATTATAGGATGTGATTTAATTATCCATATATTTTCATGGTCATTCTCTCTATGAAGCAAATTATTTTCATAGGATGACATATTATAGTTTGTGGGAGCAAAGTCATTTGAGGGATCAGGAATGAGTCAGCAGCAGAAGGCTGATGGAAGCATTAATCTTGCAGAAAGCTAAAGGACAAGAGGCAAACAGTATCATTCCAGATCAGAGAGGATATAATGGGCACAGAGGGTCTGAAAGGTGAACAGACTGATGGCTGCACAAAGGAACATCAGGCTGCCAGAAGCTGGTACAGCACAGGCCATAAACAAAGAGGAAACAAACTGACCAAACTAAGGTGGAACCTTCAAAGTGAGGATAAAAATAATTTTGATTCCGAAAGGAGATCATAGTTTACCCAAAGGACATCACGTCATGGCAACATGACCGGAGCAATTGTAAGGCATTTTCTGTTTCTCTTAGCGATAAGGAATCAACATAATCTAGTCCTCTGGTACCGGCATTTCAGACAGCTCACAAAGGAGCTGGCGTTCAGCCAGGAAAGTCTTGACTTATCTTTTTGTCCCAGTCCCCAACCCTGTGAACAGTGGGGGCTTTGTGTGCCATCAGCATATCACTAAAATATCCAGGTTGTTCACAATAGTACTCGCTACCCAAAATCACTAACATGGGAGACTTTTTTTATGCCTTTTGGATCAAGCTGTCATGTCTGCAAAATACACTGTGCTGGGTATCCCTGACACATGGTCAGAACAATTTGGTTTGTTTTCTTAAATACCACCTTCTTTTAAGGCAAATTTACTGTGTGAGAGATGTGGAGGGGAAAAGGATGCAAAATGAACCAGTGCCCAGCTCCAAGGGAACTCATAATACACATTTAATTTTAATAGATATTGAAACTGTCTGCTGGGCTTAATATTCAGGCTGACTATGACTACACCAAAATGGTTGTTCTTTCCCTTCCCTGTATTTTTGAGAAAATTTGGTTCTCTCTGGAGAAAACCAGTTAATACAAACAAGGTGGTTCATATTCAGACCAGCAGCTGCCAAAAGAGCTTGAAAAAGGAACCTTAACTCTAATTTCTGCACCTGCAAAAGAATGCAAATGGTTAACTGGTGGCAGGATCCCACAATATGAGGCTAGTAAAGCTCATAATCCTCAGCTTTCCAAAAGAGCCACAACATTAAAATTCAGTGGTAAAGGAACAGACCATTCTTTAAGACCACACTGGCAGCTGAAGGGAGAGTCCTAAGTGTCCCCAACTTTCCCCTTAAAATGGTTCTAACAACATCCTTCAGCCTTTGCCTGGTTAACTCACAATTAGCATGTGTGAAGCTGAGCTAAAAGTTATTTTAGGAGCCAACTGGAAAGGAGATTCAGCCTTTTTAAAAATGGAATTGTTTTCTATGGTTTAAGACTGTTTCCATGGAGAGACCACAGCATATGAACATCTTTAGGCCAAGTGCTTTGCTGCAGGCTTATCTGAATGAAAGCACCACAGGAGGAAGGATAATTGAGGCCAGTTGTTTAAAATTCATGGGCCTTCTCCTACACTTAACTCAGAAGCAGTTTATTTTCATTATTTTGATCTGTTAACAATTTAAAAGTTAAACAGTGCTAAACACATCTCTTAAGTGACATATCTTAATATAATATTTACTTAGGATAGAATAAACTTAGTTGCAACAGTGTCATGATATTGGGTGACAGTGGCAAAGTGGCAAAACTATACTCTAGATGAATGCAAAGGGATGCAGAGCAGAAGGGGAAAACACATCCATCCTAAACTCTCATACAAATCAGTGGGCTCTGAACTGACTATTGCCACTTGGGAGAAGCATTTTTCTAAGGTATAATAAATAGGTCTATTGAAAAGGCAGTTTACTCTTCACTAAAGGAAAATAAAGCAAATAGAATGGTAGTAGTTATTGGAAACAGGAGCATTGTTGTATTACTTTATAAACCCTGAGTGCACAGCATGAATATTATCTCTGACTGGGATCTCAGTCCAGCTTCTCTCCTTACAACTTCCCCTCCCGACACACGCACGCACAGACAAACAAGAAGAAGTACACACAGGGCAGTAAGATGAAAGGAATGGAACAGCTGCTCTTCAAGGAAGAATTAAGAGATTATATTGTTTTAAAAAGTCTCTTGAATGCACTAGTGGAAGCCTAGCAATATCCTGGATATGCCATATGCTCTTGCACACCTTCACAAGGCAAATCCAAAATTCAACCTTTCCCCCTACAAAATGCTAATAGAAATTTTGCAGAAAAACAGTCTGGGGTCCAGGACCTAATGTTTCAACGTGAATGACTGACAGGCATTTATCTGAGTGCTGAGAGCATTTTCAGAGGCTAAGAAATGTAGTCCCCACTGTGTGCTCCCCCTCCACATGAATCGTTGCTTTAAGCCGTGTTGCACCCAATGCAACCGTTCCTGTTGTGTGGGCTGTGCTTGGGCTCAGGGCACTGACAGCACCTCCTTTGCTGCACTGTCGGCTCACACTCCACTCCAATGTGGAGCTCTCGTGAACCTGGGTGGGATCCTGTGGGCCTTTTCCAGTCAGGGATGTTATGGATGCAGTCCATTTGCGGTAGCATCAAACTAGGGCTGTCAGCACACCAAGAACTTAGCAGAGTTACACTTTCATGGTCACATGCCATCCCAGGAAAACTAGGGTCAAAACATTTACATATATTTCCAGTTTTTGCTAAAGAAAGATGATCGCCTGAACTGCCTCCCAATCCAGTATAAGAGCCCTCACCTTCTGTTTTAATTTATTGCACCGAATTGTTTGTAACATGCCTGGTTTAGGAGGACACCCGCACACTTCTCCCAAGACAGAAGAGTCATTTAAAACTTGAATAGAAGAAGAAAGGAAGAAAATTTCCTCTGGCAAGTCAGGTGCTGCCACTTGCTCTGGCTTTGCTCCTGGCTCTGCTGCTCATGTTAATTTTAGTGCTGGGCTCTGAGAACTGAGTACCAAAGCAGACAAGCTGAAGACAATAGCTGAGTCTGAGAACATTTTCTATACTAAAGAAATCCCATTTAATACCAGAATATTTACCTTTGACATCAGAACCTCTGTATACACAAGAGGAACAATTTACACTGACATTTTCCATCGCAATACTCTATTCCATTACAAATGCATCATGTTCTTTCCATTCTTATGCATGACGAATGATGACCTTAAAAGTAACATTTCAATTCACAGGAAATTTTAACTAGCACAATCATCATACCCAAAGGAATATGACATTGAAATATTATTCTCTTGAACTTTGCAAAACACAGTAAGATATCAACACAAATAACAAACCTCTCACTGATTTAATACTTAGACACTGTGGTGAGGTATTTTTGCAAGTAAAGGTTAATTTGCTTCTCCCTGCACAAATATTGATAATTAACAGACAGCCCAGGTTCAATCAAGCCAATACCTGGAGATGAACAGCAGTACAGTAAAGCAAAATTACCAGATTTTGACTGGATTCGTTGACTTGCATTTCTTGGACTAATGTGAAAGTATCTTGTTAAGATGCAAACAAGCAGCCCATATGAAAGGGATTCCAGCCTACCAATTGCCTTTGTAATTCCCTGTATTATGACAAACACTTCTAAACACTGGCAGACATTTTCTAATCACAACCTGCAGATTTGCACATTACACATAGGTCAAGATCCCTGATTTACTATCAGTATACAGTATAACATATACATTAACCCTTTTATTTTCCTTTAGAACAGAAACCAGTTCTGTGGTGACCACAAGTAAACAAATGAGGGACACTGATGATCCACAAAAGTCCTGTCAGCCACAATCCTGTAAACAAGACATGCCAGCAGAAGAAAAATGGAAATGTTCAAGTATTTTACTTCTCGAAATTCTGAATCTGAATCCACTGTTTTATTGCATCTCTAGGGATAAACTCAAAAACCAGACAGGCTTGCTTTGTCATGTTTCTTCTCTGGAGAATTTTGAAAAACAACCTATTTGCACCAGGCAAGGTTGAAAAAATCTGAATCAACAGTGACACGCTCAGCTAGTTCCTTGCTCCAAAACAAGTGAAAAAAGAAGACACTGTATCTTTTATCCAACTGAAGCCATTACCCCCAGTGGATTTTACACATTCACAAATATATTTATGATGCCTCATTAATTTGACATGATGAATAAACTCCATCAATCAACATTTATTTTACTAGATTTAACTGCTATTACCCTTGAATTGAAAAGGAAATGAAGAAAAATGTAGGCTTGTAGGAGCTGTTTCCCCAAGGGCTTTTTTAAGGGTGAAGAGAAAAAAAGGGTTATAGAACCATTTTGGTTGCAAAAGACTTTCCAGACTGAGTCCAGTCATTCCCCAGCACTGTCAAGCCCACCACTAAACCATGTCCCCAAGGGCCACATGCATACATCTCAAATCGCTGCAGGGATGGTGACTCAGCCACGTCCCTGGGCAGCCTGTGCCAGTGCTTGATAACCCTTTTGGTGTCAAGAGGAACAGAGAACAAGAATTATTCATCTGCTTTAAATGTTCCTGTCAACAGACGTATCTGCCAGCCAGGCAAGGATACAGGGTGTCATGCTCCTCACAATAAGAAGCCCAAAAGTTACTATGAGCTGCATCCAGAGAGCTGAAGGTGCCATACATCTACTCATTTGGCAAGGAACAGAAATGGCACAAATTTGGTGACGTGGTTCTGGTTTTTTGTGTGCCACTGTCACTGCCACATAAATCACCAGCAGAAGTGCCAGGGGTATGAAATTTTAGATGAGCGCTGACTGGGGAAGGGGGAGCAGGAACAACCACCAGAAACTGAAAGAACCCCTGAGCTAACCCTTGGTACTGCAGCTGGCAAAAACTGTTCTGAGATTTAACATAGGTTTTGGCGTTTAAGAGTGAAACAACAGTCTCTGTTGGCCCTAAATTAATATATATTTACTTACAGAGCCTGTGGATGCACATCTGTGTGTGTATGCCTTTAAAGATAAAACATCAAGCAAACAGATGTTGATTCATGGAGAGTTAGAATTAAAATAGCCTCCTTGCTGATTACACCATTCAGCACTAGGCTGTTTTGTCCTATTTGATGGTATTTTTTCATTGCTGAATGCTACAACACTGTCTCATCTCCAATGTACTTCAATGCCACGTCCATACCACAAAGGTACTAATTGATCAGAACATTCCAACAGTGTGTATATTAAGACTCTCATCATGCAAAAATAACAAAATAAATTGCTAGTTTTGTCTGTGGTATTTATCTACAGATAGGCAGCTGTAATCCCAAAATCTCTCTATATCCCAATCTCTCTGTTTTATCTCCAATATAATACTGGGAAAAAACCACAACAAACCATGCTTATGTTACGCCATATTAAAAGCTCAGCAGTATTCCATTAAATAGCAACATTTGCTTTGTTTGAGATTACAAACACAGATCTCACTCTTTCTGGCAATCCATAATCCAAGATATTTGGCACTTTATCAACGATTCCAGACTTGGAAGGATTACAGATGTGCTGACAGTTAAAGGCAGCTAGTTCTCTGCCAAAGATAGATAAGTAGCATGTACTCTTTGATAAGTCCTACCAGAGCCACACTCTGACAGGAATTCCTTCACGACGCTACTAAATCTTATGCCATGAAGCTCATTAAAGGCACTGCCATTTGTCCCACTGGAGTCTGAGCTCCCTTGCCACCAGTAAATATATTCCATTTCTTTCCCCAGGTACATACATACTGCTTTATATTCCAGATTCAAAATAACTGCTGGGGCTTCATGGGGCTGGGAGGGGGAGAAGATGGAAGGCTTTTGTAACAGCACACAGATATCCAGCCCGAGTGCTTAATCTGGTTAGCTGTAAGAGGAAAAGCTGTCCAGTGGCTTTGTGTCAGAGGAAGGAGCTGTGTAGTAGAACACAAACACCTTATTCTGTTTGTAAACTTTTAATTCCCATCATTTGCACTGAGTTACTCTGTGAAAGAAGTTGCTGGAGAAACATTGCAGTTGGGGGGTTAAATCTTAGCTCTTTAGTTGCAATGATTTCTCTGTGTGCCAGATTTTTCCAATATAATTACCCACATATGCACACACACAGAGCACAAGGATCTATGCCAGTACCATTCAGGAAGAGCAGATCTAAGCTGGCTGAACATTATTCTTCTATAGGAATATCATCATAGCTTCTGCAGAATTTGGTCATACTTGCACTTCCTTAACTGTTTGCTCCATCGTTAAAAAATCCATTCTGAAATATCTCCTTGTCTTCAATATAATTGGTGAAACAACAGAGCTTGAGAAGCAAAAGCCTTCCTGTACATGTAACGAAGGTCTCTGATCAAACACCTCAACAGAT
Source organism: Grallaria varia (assembly GCA_013396735.1). Taxonomy (NCBI): domain Eukaryota; kingdom Metazoa; phylum Chordata; class Aves; order Passeriformes; family Formicariidae; genus Grallaria; species Grallaria varia. The sequence continues at coordinate 39,516 of VWZG01006634.1, forward strand.
TCATTTAAAATAAGTGTATTATAATTTCCTAGATTATTACCTGCCAAAGCTCAGTGGGTGGTCTCTGAAGGCCTACGCTGACAGGAATCCCAGGTTCTTAGAATCCTGTCATATCTGTCTGCATCCACCCCCTCAATGTTTCCAGTTTCCCTTCTTCTGCTGCTGAAAGTAATTCCCTTGGTAGCTGTCACATTAAGATATTGGGATACAAGTCCTCCCGCTGCACTTTTGGATTCCAGCTGAACCTGACTGTCAAGTTCACTAACAGAAAGTGTGTACAACCTACTCCATTGCCTTGAGATTAATTTGCCTTGTGCTAATGAAAGTCAATTTCTAATTTCAACCGTTAATTGTGATCAATAGGGCTTGAATGAAACATATTCAGACAGAGGAATGATAGGCAGAATTCATATCCAATGGAGCTGTTAAGATTATGTGCCAACCAGATTTGATTCTTCAAGTTCAGCTATTTTTCAGAAAGAGGGACATGACAGCCCAGAATCTTATCACAGGAGCAAATCTGGCAAAGTTTAAGAGCACAGTAACAGCTGGGAATGGGTTTAGAGTCAGATGAAGTCAAAACAGCTTTTAAGCACATATTAACACTCTATGGCTGGTCTTTACATAAATGGGCATTCCTTGAGGTGTCTCAGATAATTCATAGAGAGAAGGCTGTTCCCTGCAGGTGTTCAGGCCTAACTCCTGACTGAGCCCTCACCTCTGACTCTCCACTCCTTCTTTTATACTCCAGTGATAAAAATCACCTTAGAACACGTACAGCTTATTTATGTTTGCATGGCATTCTCAGAGACACAACCGGGAGGAAAACTCTGCAATTCTCCTGCATGCTTAATTCAGACCAAACCAAACCAACACTAGAACTTACGTGTGCACACGCTGACATAACACTTAGCTGATTTGATATCTTTTAATAAGCTTACAATCATGTTATGTTTAACTAAGGAATCTAATTTGATGTTAGTGGTGACCATGGGCAAGCTTGTTTGTTTCCTTGACTATAGTTAAAAGCTGTGAGGCAGGAGCTGAGCTGTATTTGTGTTCTTTTTTTTTTTTTCATTATTGAACACCACGGCTTGGCCAATAGTTTGTAGAGATAAAATAATCTAAAAGATATTTTCAAGCATGATATCAAGGGTAACACTTCCTAAAGTGCTTTGTTTATGTTGCCATTTTTCGGAAACTTTCCCAGTTTGTTGTTCCCACCAGTGTTATGATAAGGGCAGCAGTTTTAGACACTTCAATGTAAAATTTCCTTATCATGTCACTTACCCTTGCACTAAGTGAGACTGAGCAGCTTGTATTTGCTACTCATATTAACACTAGTAGTGCCTACTGTTTTCAGATAGTACCATAAAGGTTTTACAACTACACACAAAGCAACAGGAAAAATTACAGTAAAATTAATCACCGAGCTACCAGGGCTGCTTTAAAAATACTGCCTTATCATGCATATATTTTTGTTTTTCTCAGATTGTGATTATAACAAATGAATAATTAACCTTTGCAAGCAAATACAGAGAGTAGCATCATCCTCATACAATTAGCTGTACTCACACAACAGAGATGTGTAAGCTATATTTGGATCCAGGAGGAGGAACAAACAGATGAATCTGTGGAGCAAAAGAATACTCGTGAAATGCTTTCTTTTACAGGATATCCAAACATGTAGGCTGGAATATAGAATCTGAGGAGATACAAATATACTTAATATAGCTGCAAATTCTTTATTTTGTTATTAAGTCAACGCATCACTCCACACTTCAGTTCTGCCAGCAACAAACAGAGTACCAGATCTCCGACACAGGAGAAAGAACAAATCTAATAATTACCAATTCCTCTTACATATCAGAAAGAACAAATCTACTAATTGCCAATTCCATCCAAATTGATGTATTTTAGCAGGCTGGAATTAGTAAATTAGTTGCAGCCTTTGACCTTGGAAGCAAAGGACATTGTACTCCTTGCAGCCACCAACAAGCAGCAACCAGAGTTCATCAGCACCAGTTCCTTGGGTAACTTGCCATGTCGATGTCCTTGTTATTGTCATGAGACTTCTAGACTATGATAAAGTCTTATTTCTCATTTATAAAACTGCAATAGGAACTGGTAGGGAATGATAGATTTATCTTTTCAAACTGCTCCTAGAAATATAAAAGCACCTACAGCTGGCTTGATCACAGATCAAACATCGGTTGAACAAAACAATTTGGACCACCTATTTACCTTGCCAGACCTCCTTTGTCACAGAAGAAACACTTAACACTGGTAAAAGAGAAGGGTGAAACCTGAGAAGGATTACAATTCTATAAAACCATAGTCATATTTAAGCTGTTGCACTATAGCTACTTCTGACAGATCACTGAATAAAAATAAGTGAATATGGTTTTGAAAAAATGTGCAATTTTCACCAAGGAATCCAATGGAATACACAGTTTTTCACCCCGGAGAGGGAGAAGCAGCATCAGTCTGTTAGTTTTTATTGATTTCAGCTGGCCAGACTTTAAATGGAACTGATTAGGTTATTAGGTTCAATCAGTGTTCTACTGATGTTTAAACACAGCCTGTTAGGCCTGAAGTTGGCAGGTAACTCACTGCAGGAGAGAGCAGTCCAGCAATTCCTTTTAATAGTTTTAGCTGATCTGATGTTTCAGAAGGTCTAATTACTCTCACAATTTTATTTTCTTGATTATTTATTTTCCTTTGACACTGTGTCTATTATATTTTCTCATTCTGCCCCTCTGTTCTTGAAGTGCTAATTGGTGACTTCTGTATCTGTTGGAAACGGACCTCACTCACATTTCCTCTGTTACAGATTTTATTTTACCCTCTGTCTCCTCGAAGAACTATTTTTCAGTGTTTGAGTGATAAGAAATACTTTACTTAGGCTTGGAGAAATTCTTGATGTTTAAAAGTACCCATCAATGTAAATGTTTAAAGGAAAGAATCTGGATATCACAGATAAATAAAAAGGCCTCAATAGCAGTCTAGAAGACTCCCTAAGTTTACTTACCCAAAAAATGTGAAAGGCAAACGATCATTTATAGTGTAACTACCAGTGGTGAAATTCCCAGTGTCTTTTTTACAGCTACACATTTGTTCTTTTTAAAGACATCACCAGTTTTCATTACATTCTACTGAAGTGGAAAAGGTCCACAGGCAAACAGCCCAGAAATGTGCCAAGGTACAACACAACTCAAGCAGTGACTGCAGCACCTCACACCTCATCTTTGCTTAGAGGTTAAAAAACTCCAACCAACCAACCAACCACGCCCTCAAAACTACATGGGATGAAACTGTGGCCCAAAGGAAGCACTGGAGAATTAAGGCTTTGAAGGGCACAGTTTCATCCCTTGTGCGTTTTCCTGGCATGTCTCATAGTATTTTGTGTTTTACTTCAAGCTTCAACTATTTGAGACAAGCAAGTGCCTTCAAAATTCAGACTATTTTTTTAAGGGAAGTTTCCAAGCTCCTTGATGCCTAAAGTGTTTCCAAGTACATTTTTCAGAAGCAAAAGCAACACCAGGGTTTATTCTCAATTATTTTAAATTTGCATCAGTTGTATCATTTTTGAGGTAAATTGTGATCAATGATTACTTGATTTGGCAGCAATTTTTACTTCACCTTTTCTTTCGCATATTCTACTTGTAGGAAGTGGCATTTTTTGATGCCATTTTTATATGACAGTTTTCTAGAGGCTTAAGAAAAGCATATGTCAAACAAGACTCCTAACTGGATTTCTATTTGTAGAAGCAGCACATTATAATTATAATTTAATCTATAACTACAGAAACACATGAAAACTTTTTGATGGTAAGTGCAGAGGGTGAGGAGAAAAGATTAAGAATGAGAAGGATTTTCTTAAGTGGAAAAGAATTTTTCTAATGTTTACTTTTAAACCAAAACTGACTTGCTCTTTTCTCCCCCACCCTGATATTTTTCCAGCCTCATACCCTGTTTTATGTATTTATCCTTCCTTATTCATAGAAATGTAAAATAAACCATCTTCCACAAAATAAAGGATAAATATAGAATAAATTAATTAACTCAGTTCTGAAACATAAGGGTTTATGAAACTGGAGGATGTGTTAGTTTATTCTTGGATTTAAACGTAGCAATTTTTGAGGGTCATATCCTGTGCCTTTTTATTTAGCCCAAACTTCCTTTGACATAACTTGGAAGTTCCTGACATGCAAAAAATGCGAATTAACCTCCATACACACTAGGTTGGCATTTTCCTGAAACTTTCCACGTTTATTGTTGCTGCCAGTATTACTACCAGGGTTTAACACCTCTGAATGTTTTCTTTTCTATCTGCCAGACAGCCACAGGCAAAAAGAGCAGTGTCATACCTTCATCACCACTGAAAGGAGACAGTTGAATTACTTTATCAGTCTTTCCAAAAAACCTCTGAGTGCAGCCTGAAACAGCTCCCTGAAAAGCATTTGCAATTGGTAACAAGATATTAATAGCAAACCACATGAAAGCAAGAGCATGAGAAAGTACTAGATCTTTTCCTAACTTAAAAATTAAAGTTACAGCACAGACCCAGGACCTTGCAGTGATGTTAAAGTACAAACACAACAGTGCATAACCAACTTCAGTTTAGGAACTTCGCCACAATAAAATAGGGGTTATAAAAAAATTTGATGAGTTTCTCTATTTTGCAAACCCATTTCACAGCCTGAAAATTATTCACTAAGAAGTGAATGGGAGGAACATTGGTAGGTCACTCGGGTTGTGGTATCACTTAATTCTTTCTTCCTCTTTCTGTTTTATTTTTTTCATGCTACCTGATTAGCTGGGTTTCATATCTTTACAAATAAAAACAGACTTCCTCAAAACGCTTTCCTTTTTCTTTCTGGACTTCCTCAACAGATGGTCTTAGTTATCTTTACTTCAGATGGCATTTTTCTCAGAATTAAACATAAAAAATAATTGCTCCTCTCAGGTGTAAATTCCAGCTTTAATATTTATAGGTTACAACTTCTGTTTTTACTCCTGGTAAGATGCACAGCCATAGCAGGGAAACAAGAATTGCATGACTTCATCAGTTTTCAGAGGACAAATTAAATTGAATAATTTTCAATGTGTTAACATAAAACTAGCTTTTTATTAAGTAAATTATGTATCTTGTAATTGATAAAACATATTTTGTAATTTGTTTCTTCAATCTATTTAATATATAATTACATTAACAGAAATGGAAGAACAGCTCATTAAAAACAATCATCAAAATATTTACAGTTCATTGCTTTCTGCATTAAATTTTGATCTAGTTCGGATAAATTTAAGAAGTGTTTTTCAAATTTATTGTATGCTATTATATACATTTGTTCTAGATAATTAAAAATGCCTGTTCTTACTCCCTGTTGACAGACCTTTCTTCTTGCATCTCCCAAGGCATAGGGAGAGTTTGTAAGATTTGGGAGAGGGGAGAAGTATTTTATGACATTGAGTAATTTTGTAGGAGAAACTGTTTTTACTTCAATTCCCAGAGGTAGATTCAGAACTTTGTGGCTTGGCTCAAGTTGTTAGAGATGACTATTGTATGCCATAAACAGCATCAGCACTTGTAAAAACAAAGGGAATGTGAATTGCACCAACTCGGGTTTGTGAGGTGCTAAACCAAAAGTATCCAACAACCAAAAATGCTCTTCTAAAATTAGTACACAATGTAATTAGTGAGGTTTAAAGTCATTCCTTATCAGCCAAACCGAAAAAGTTTAAACCACTTAAAATTCATTCTCAGATGAACAATGCACTGGGGAAGAGGATCAGCTACTTAATGCAGGCTCAGTTCTCCTCTCCAGCCAAGCAGCCTGGACACACAGCCCCAGTCAGGCTCCCTGGAAAACCCTCTGCTGTTCCAGCCTTGTTTCAGTGGGAATTGCACCAATTTTACACAGCAATAATTCTAACCTTCTGTTTATATGGAAGACAATTATTTCCATTGATTTTACACCGTTGTACCACTGAGGTAAAAGGTTAAATGCCAGAGAAAAGATCTCATACTTTTGTTTAATCAATGTTCATTTCTACTGGAGGCACTTCCACCAACAATTCACATGCCTATGGTAAGGTTGGGATCAAAGAACTTTCTTCTAAAATCTGATGGTTTGGACATTTTAAAATTTGAATTTTTTAGACTGCTAAGAAGAGGAGAGACTAAGTTCCTGTTACACCACACAGATCCCCTACCCTGTGGAGCACACTCCAGCGAGAAAGCAGAACTAAGAACACCCCAACACACCCACATTCTGCAAAGTCTACACAAAGTGTATCTGTCCCCCAACAGGACTGATCCTCCTAATCTCCAGAAATACTGAGCTTCTGACTTCTCATTACTAAATACGTTGGTTTTTACCCAGCTTTTCAGCAGAATGTGGTAATAAGACAGATCAGAGCATAAAACCTTTGAAAACAGCGACCTTTATATGCAAATTTATGAATTCAATCATATTTGCCTCTAACATAGAGATGAGATGACAAATAGAATGACACAATTTATAAGAAAAATCTGGAAAAAGCCTTAGTTAAAAGTATATGTCATGCTGTGCATCCAAGTGTGTACCATTAATTTATGTTAACTTATATCTACTTTTCCTGCAGGTAGGAATTTTAGATAGTTTATCGCTGCTGCCAGCTGGGCACATAGGTTCCAACAGGAACTGAATGTTTCCCTGGATTTTCAGGTGATCTGTGACCAACCAATAAACCAAATACATTTTTTAAAAATAAGGTATTATGAGTTTTATCCACGCTGTCATATAATTGAAAACAATAATCAAGGAATGTCTAATTGAGCAAAACCTCATTGCACATAAAACTACTAAACACAGAAACCCAAATTTTAGTTACCTAATATTTATTCTGTTGAGAAGAAGAAAACACAACTAAGTGCTGAACTCTCAACGAGAGCATGGGGGTTTCAGTCTTCCACAAGTTCAAGTTAGGACTGAAAGTAACAGAATCCTTTCAGAAGCTAATTAATACAACATGCAGAGTACTGTGTTTGTAACACTAACGAGGGACAACTTACCACATTCGTTTCAGATCTTTGAACGTCAGTAAGAAGGTCATAGCCCGAGGTGAAAGGAACAGCCCTGGAGACAGTGCCAAGAAGTTAAAATGCCAAGGCCTATTTTTATACACTGCTTCTATTTTTAGTTACATCATGATGGAAGTACAGAGCCTATAAAAAAATCATATCCTCAAATGAGAGAAAGTACTCAAATTCTTTACTATAAATGAAGAGCAAAAAAAACTAAACTTGAAAGATGGTTAGGTACAATTTAACAGACTTTACTGGATCATCAAAGGCCAGCCAAAATAGCTTCAAAATCATATCCTCTGAGAAAATTAACTTTAAGGAGCTACCCACAATTTTACCCAATTAATCAAATATTCCTTTTCTTGTAATTACAGCTATGAGAAAGTGCAAATGTTTCCCAGTTCTGGTTTGCCTGCATCCAAGCACTTTTTCCATGATCAAAGTTTAGCAGTCAACTTTTTAATTTTGCTTTACCAACAAAAAACATCAAACTTCTTACCAGAGTGCATACAGAGTTCAGAACTGTGAGCAGCATCACAGCTTCAAATGCTGCTTCGGTTACTCAATCATTAGTTGCCCTCAGCTGTTTTCCATCCAATATAAACACAAACTGAGGTAATCCTGCAATCTAGTTAACTTGTTTAACTTCTGTATTAATTATAGAAGTACCCAAGGGCAGCTACTTCCCAGGCACTTCTAATTTATGACTCTGATGATTACTTCTTTATAAAATGTCTTATTAAATGCGGGTAATGTTGTTTTGTCCTAATGAAGTACAAAGGCACAGCAGAAATGTTGTTAAAACAAGTCCACAATCTGCAATCATTTGATCTAATCACTATTGCGTTATAACAACAAAAGTCTAGAGTATTTGTTTAGTAATTTAGTTTTCAGCCAAACCAACCATGAGGCCCTATGCTACAACATGTAGCAATGACCACTTATAGTTTAGTAGCATGCCACCAATTACTAACACATCACAGGCACATATTGTCCAGGATACATTTATTTTTATAATAATTTGCATTATGTAAGTGTAATTGCATTGCATAAGACAGTCTTGCAGCATGCTTCAAAGAACACCTAATGTTTTAAGCCCCTAACTCCATTTCATCCCATTTTTCACGTGTCTTTCCTAGACAAGGAGAATATTCCCAAGGAGACAACAAACCAAAAATGAGCACACACCAAATGATGTGAAGAAAGAAAATGGAAATGGTGCAGAACAGCCAGAGAATATGACAGCAAATATAGGAATAAATAATAATCTCATTATCTGTGTACTACATGCCCTGTTGCTTTTGCTTTTAATGTGATCATGTAAGCAATTTAGCAAGACAACAAAAATGAATGAGTGTATACCAGTGTCAAGGCACTGAAACTTCTACTCACATACTGCAAAGCAAACTAAAAGTTTAACCTTAGCATCAATAAAAACATTTCTTAAACCTTCTGTGAAAAGAATCACAACTAAGTAGATTATCTTTTCTTCAAAGAACAGGTGGAGAAACACTCTGCCACTGTCGTAGGCAATTACAATGAGGAATTTTGAGAATAAAAATATTCTATGCAGGGTGTTTTCTGCAAAACAGAATTGCTAAAAAAAGTCTCCAAAGGAATGAAGATCAATACATCCAAAAGGCAGAGTCAAAAGTAGTTTCACCTGATGGCCAATAAGATTTTAGTTTTAACAGTGGTTGTATAAGGTCCATAAAAAGAACATCTTAGCACAGATCTAATTTTTCATTCAGTTTGCTAAAGGAGTAGCAGAATCTTTGCAAATTGATCCTAGGTCAAAAAAAAACCCAAAAAACCCAAAAAAACCCACATAGTGTGAAAAGCTCCTAACAAAATTAATTCCCTTTAATGTGTTGTACTACTAGCAACATTCATTGAAATAAAAGCACTGGAATGAACCTATTTCCATAATCTGCTCACTAAGAATGATTTTGTAATGCTATATAAAGCAACTTCCAAGCATAGTCACCCTCGTGCTTGGAAAACTCAGCATCCTTCTGATCATAAAGTAGTAAGTTTTGAAATGTCACCATATATGTTAACCATTACAAAATGTAAATCTGCAATTTAAATAGCTCATTTCAGCTGATATTATTTTTTTTTAAATGAGGATCAAAATAATTGATTTACTTCAGTATTTTTAAAAGCGTGGGAGCATGAGAACTGAATATGCCTCAAAGGCAACTTGAAGAATCTCTCACTGTGCAGAGCATTAGTTGTGTTTTGAAAATGGTTATTTCTAAACACCACCTATTTGTAGATTATAATGATTTCCAGGCTAAAGGGGATGAAACGTGCCCATCTTTGCATGCCATGACATCACCATCCTCCAGCAGATAGCTGGAATGCCACAGTAGGTTCTTCTAAAGAGTAAAAGGACACTTACAGCAAAGCCAAAGCTCTCTGGACTTTCTGCACACAATACCATGAGATGACTGAATTTCTTTACAGAGAAACACCAAAATCCCTTCGGTTTGACATGAGCATCAACAGTCAGCTCAACAACGACCCTCAGAAGAGATTCCTTCTCTTGGAGAGAGCTCCTGGGAGATGTTAACACAGCTACAACTGGGGCTGGGAAATCACAGACCGGTTTGAATCAAAAGGGACCTTAAAGCTTCTCCAGTTCCACCCCTGCCATGGGCAGGGACACCTTCCACCAGCCCAGGTTGCTCCAAGCCCTGTCCAACCTGGCCTTGGACACTTCCAGGGATGGAGCAGTTACAGCTTCTCTGGGCAACCTGTGCCAGGGCCTGCCCACCCTCATAGGGAAGGATTTCTTTCTAATATCTTATCTAAACATAGATTAGACTAAATATTCCTAATATTGAATCCAAATTTAATGTTCTCTGTCAAATCTCATTAACCAATAGAAAATGCCCCAAACAGGTACAACCAATATCCATTCCTGTCATTCACTGTGGGCACAGGCCAACATTTTCATTTCCATTGTAAAACCTCACAAAAGATGACGAAAAAGAGCATTATCTTAAAAAGGATGGCATTTCTTTTTTTTTTCTTGGTCCTTGTGATGAATATTAGACATGGCAAGTAGTTAATTATATTTCCTAAAAGGGCTTTGAGATTGCAATCAATAGAATAGGTGATAAAAGGCAAATTATAAAGGAGTAAAACATCAGAGTCTATTTAATATGATAAAAAAGCCAATCTAGAATCATATATGCATTTAAATTTAGAGAAAGTGACAACAGTGCCAGCTTTCATAGGATAGTGGTTAAAAAAGCAAGTTAAAAACACATACATCTGCTTTTTAAAGGGAGAGAATTTCATCTCTTAATTCAACAGTGATGGATACAGCAGACAGAAAATTACCATGAGAAGTTTTTCCTCTTTAGCTTAAAACTGCAAGCTGAGGGGCAAAACCTTCATTACTGTTCACATTTTACATGATTCCAGTATTAAAAGGTTGAGCCTATGTTGCCTTTCTTGATTTTTCATAGCAAGACTGTGGGAAATATATAAACCTAAAAAAACATTTCCTTTCTTTAATACAAAGAAAGTATCAATGAAAGAAATCCACTTCAAATATTGCATATCCTGTGAATGTTGCATAGTATTCTGCAAAGAAACCTGAAAGGGCAGTGCTTGGAAGTTTTTCTTTTCATGTTCCAAGTCAGACCAAGATTTCTGCAATCCTCAAAATAATCATGTTGTCATCAATGCCTTAGTTAAGCATTTAAGGTGGCATAACAATTATTTTTAGTTTTATTTCACCTATCATCTTTTGAAAATCTCAGCACTGGAAAACAGGCCTACTTTCTAAGCTTGCTCAAGAAGGTTCTAAGTAAATATTTGAAAATGAAACACTGTATCACCAAAAGCACTGAAACTAAACCTGAACCTACAAACGATACCAACTATACCTATTCCCTTCAAAGCTTGGGTAGAGAAAAAGAAAAGGAAGAACAATATGCCATTGAATTTTTTTAATTATTTCATTTCTAGAGGAAAAAAAATGTAACAGCAAGATAAATTTGTTCTTCCTACTGATACAACTTCTAAAAGTCTGGCCCTGCCTTGTCTTTGCAAACACAATTTTGCTGATCAGTTTTTCAGATGTCTTGTCAAGAATCAGCTTATAAAATGCATTAGATTTAATAAAAGTATCAGTAGGAAGATAACAGAACATGATACACAACTTTGTTACATCAAGTTAGTAACTCCTTTCTTTAAAATAAGTCAGAAATGAGGTCTGCTCCTGAATCAGTGGAAGCTAAGGGGTCTCATATTTAAAGGATTAAGGCCTTGGTGTATTTGTTTCTACACAGAAACTATGTATATTACATATTTTTATCTAAAATAAGATGTTACAGAAGACAACTACAATTTGAACTTTCAGGCTATCAGCCAATGTTCGAATAAAATTCCTCAAACACTCTTCTTTTGTGACTATCTGTGGAGGGTCACTAAGAAAGCACACAGGACACATTTTGTGGCATTTAGGCAGATATAAAGATTACATTAATCTAATTTTCCAAGCATATGTTGTCTCTAGAAAGAAAAAACCCCCAAACCAGGAACTGGAAATCTCAAAGGGGAATATGAGTCTTACAGAAAACAGCAGGAAAATCTCATAAATAAGAAATCTTTGATACTGATACACAGTGCCACAAAACCATCATATTTCTTCATGATTGGCAATATGTTCTCATTTCTGAGATGGTCTTACTTCCCTCAAAAAGATCTAAAGCTCAGTGCTTAAAATAGCTGAAAAACAGCTGTTGGATTTTTCACAGCAATGGGTTTTATCCTCATGCTACATATAATGGAAAGCAGTCATTTGACTAATATATAGTTGCAGAAAACGTGCCTTCACAATACAGTCCCTCTTGCTAATGACAAACCAATAGGATATTCCCCTTCACAGGAGTTTTCATGTGCTTTTTTCTGGTTTTAAACACTACCATAACCATTTGGCACAAGAGTAGCTTTAATGATATGCATGAAGCTTCCCATCTCTGGAGTCTGCTGACCAGTCAAACCCTTGGCTGTAAAGAGTGAAAACATTCTACTTTTGCCTGTTTTATAGGCTTCTCACACCTTTAAGTTTCTCTGGTGACCAAAGAGTGCACTAGAAATACAATATCTTACCTGAAGAATAGTTTTGCATACTTGCACTTACCTCAGATTTCACCATCATTCAAGAAAAAGCTATTTCAGTTTAGGTCTCTGTCTTAGAAGTTACTAGATTTGGCTTATATTTTTAAATGTTTTAAAGAATTACTTTTGCAGTTATCTTAGAAAGATGGATATAAATCAATTTCTAGCAATCCTCAGTTAAAAGATACTAATTTATGAATTCAAAATGCATTTTGTATACATTGAAAAAAATTATTTAAGCCTTTGGAAAACATTTTTCTTACAACATGATCTCCTGCTCCCTTGATTTTGAGGTAGACATTGGGTTTTGCCCATAGAAGGAATTCTGCATTGATTTCACCACAAACAAAGCCAAGAGATGCTTCATTCAGTGGCCATTGAAAGATTTATACTGAAGGCTGAAAAACCAAACAACCACAACCTGGCAAGAGTTATCTCTATAAAAAGAATGCTCTGAAAGTGTCTTTTTTTTTTTTTTTTTCTTAATAATTTCAGCCATTTAATATGGGCTTCAGAAGTCAGGGAATCTGCCTGTCCTGAGGTATGCAGACAAGCAGAGACAGAAGAGGGGGAGGAATTCAAGTTCAAAATCATTTCATAGATATACTTGAAAGAATACTTTCAAATACTCTGCTCTATGTCTAAAACTTTATTTGCACTAATGTGACTTTTGATCTTACAAGTCTGTTTAAAAATAACCCAACAAAACACGTCCTAAATAGGTAGAAGGGACTTGCCTCTCTGCTCTCTATCACATCCCATGAATGTGCTGCTGTATTCCAGAGACTTTCCAAAGGTGGCAGGGTGAGCATGTGTGAATAGGAGAGCTTTGTCCTCTGCAGCTATCATTGTGTTGTCCCTATCGTCCACAAACGCAGAGGACAGATGAGAACTGAATAGAAACAGACTATGTAGTTGTAAAACCCGGTTCTTTCTTTATTTATTTATTTATTTCTGGGACTGAGTAACACCTCTATTACAATTACCGGCTCAATGGCAGAAAGCTCCCCGGTGTGCTGTGCAGATTTTCACAGCTTCATTTGTCTCCTCCTGTGGCATCAGTCTAAAAAGGCTCCTAAAGAATCGCCACTAACAACCATTTCTATTTCAAGCCTTCAAAGCCGAAGCTGAGCACAATACACGGCACTGGTAACTGATCTTTAGGTTTCAGTCCACAGACTTTCCACACTGGGAATAGATCCCATCTGTTTCCTCTTTATGCACCAGCCTTTAGAAAGCACAGATCTGGGAACTGCCTCCGTACAGAACCGAGTATAGCTGGCTTTCCCCAGCTGACGGCAGAAAATTCCCCATGGTTATGGATACCTTTCTCTCAAGGTTTTCTACCCCTCTTTTCTCCCCGGTCTGTGCATACATGGTGTGGTTTTCTCCATGTGCCGTGGTTTTTTGGAAGGGCAAAGGGGGTGGACCGCCTCTCTTTCCTTGCCCCTTCTTTTCCTCTTCCTTCTTTCTTGGCAGAGGTTTCCCCATTTACAAACCCTCACACGGGGAACATTTCAATTTAAAGCCTCAGCACAATCAACCAGAGGCAAACCCCCCTCCAGCTTTGGCACCAGAGCGTGAGACATTTCTCCCACCGCTCTCCCTCCCCAGCGAGCTGCTCTCCAGATGGATGCTCGTGGCTCCCTCGTCTATTCCCTTCGCCTGTCCCAGCCAGAGGGAAGGAGAGGGCACAGTGCAGAGGGTTCTTTTGGGCAGGGGGAACCGTGCAGAGGGGAGCGCTGTGAGCCCCACCGAAGCCCTGAACTCCCCTGCCTTCGGGATCCCCTCGCTGCCCTCGCCTCCCTCCGGCAGCCCTCAGGAGGGTCCCTTTAGCCCCGCACGAGGGAGTCCCCTCAGCCCCCCACACGGGAGGGTCCCCTCAGCCCCCCGTGCTCCCCACACGGGAGGGTCCCCCCTCAGCCCCACACCGGAGGGTACCTTAAGCCCCACATGGGGGTCCCCTCAGCCCCGCAC
>VWZG01006634.1:54783-71729 GCA_013396735.1 Grallaria varia
CTCGAGGGGGCGGCTCGGCCCGCGGCGCTGAACGCGAGGAGCGGGAGAACTCTGAGGAGCCGCGCCGCTGTGATGAGTCACGCCAAGGCAGCCAGACGCGTAGGTTCCTCACAGGAACCCAGAGGAAACCTGAGCGCACATCGCCTGTTACCTAATCGCTGCCTCCTTCAGGGCTTCCCTGGAGTCGCCGCGGTGGCTCCCGGAGGGTGAGCGGGGCCCGGGGGGAGGCCCGGGCCGGCCCCGCCGTGTGGGGACGCCGCTGTCCCGCCGAGCCTCCGGCACGGGCCCGGAGCAACCCAGGAGGGCGGCTTCGGCATCGCTGCGGGTTTGTCTGAGGGGAACTGGCCGCTGAAAAGAAAGAGGGGAGATTTAGACTAGATATTAGGGGGAAATTCTTCCCTGTGAGGGTGAGGAGGCACTGGAACAGGTTGCCCCGAGGAGCTGTAGCTGCCCTGTCCCTGGAAGTGTCCAAGGCCAGGTTGGATGGGACTTGGAGCAACCTGGTCTGTGGAAGGTGTCCCTGCCCATGGCAGGGGGTGGAACAAGGTGATCTTTAAGGTCCCTTGCAACCCAAACCATTCCATCATTCTGTGACAAGTGATACATTACACAATATCTACATACTCATATTCCCCTTCTGGCAAAGGGGAGCTCATGAGTAGCTGAAGATGTTAGACCAAGTGAAACTTAAAAGATAACCAGTCAGTGGGAGACAAACTGCAGCTGATGTTCTCCTGCTGTCTAATAAATATCTCTCATTTGCAAAGGGCATTTTGTCTTGTTTTATTCATTGCTGCTGAAAAGGTATTTTCAGAGCTATCAGGTCCATAAATACCAATAATGAACAGGTATAATTGCCACACGTTTAAAATAGCTTGTACACATGGGAGGCCATGATATCCTTAATGTCAGATATACCTTGAAAAATGGCCAAATCACAGCCCTTTTATGCAAAAATATTCCCAAATTTTTATGGATTATTACAAGGACAATATCTTGCTGAAACCTGTTGTTCTCTGCATTGTAGTAATTACCTCTGCATGTCAGGTGCTCCTGTAAATCTCTCTTCTGTTTGGTGAATTATTTGAAAGCCAAACAAATTTTAGAATATTTCCGGCAACTGCATTGACTGAGCATATTGCAATCTTGTGAATATGTAAAAGCCCTGAGAATTAAAAATGTGATTGTCACAGTTAGTCTTAGTCTTTCACAGCAACAGTGACAGAAAATCACATCACTTCTCCTGAAAGAATATCTTTAAGTAATAATTTTTCAGTATACCATTTCTATGTTTTCCATTGAGCTCTCCTTTATTTAGGAATGCCAGGTGGGTTATGGGGGTAAGAAACATTGCAGTTCTTTTAGAGCAGAAAGCTCCCAGTTGCAGCTGATGATGTCATTGCTGGATTTTGGTTTTGTTTTTTTAGGTTTGTGTGTACTGCATCATCAGTGAGTCACAAGCCCCAAGAGGATGGATATCAATGCAAGTATCAAAAAGCAGTTTTAACTTCATGATTAGTTGTTTTTCACCAGGAATTCAGACGCAGTTGGAGTTTCTAAGAAACTGTAATCCATATAATCTTAGTGTAATATGATCTGATTCTAAAAATTCCTATTATAACCATGTCTTAGGGAAGTAACAGCTAATTCAATAAGATGTATGATTAGCTTCATGTTGTCTGACAAACAGCAATTGAGGCTATGCAAGAAAAGATTCAAAAGCATTTAGGTCGTCTTTTTCCTTAGATTTTTGTTAATTTTCTATTTTTTTGCTTGTTTCAAACAGCGCATAAGAATATCTGCAAGTAATACCTACTCTGTTTCATGTTGAAATGTTAAAGTTACCAGATGTCCTTGATTCATCTTGGCAGTCCCCATGTGCTTTTCATCATTTGTCTCGTTGCAAAAGACACTAATTAAAATGAAATAGAGTAGAACTTCGTACTCAGGATACTTTGTCAACTTTTGGCACTAAGGTCAAGTCAGGATTGTTTTGCTTCGATATTAAATAAAGAGCTTATGGCTCTAAGCCATGCTGACATTTGTTTCTGGGAGGGAAAGGTGGAAAACCATTCCTATTAACCTGGAATGTGGAACATACGGTTGCTGTGGGTGGTGTGGCTGAGCCAGGCAGGCAGGAATGTGCTGGCCCTGTGCTCTGTGGAGCCAGTGGGGTGGGCAATGCCTGCAGGAGGCATCCCTACTGCTCCCCACTGCTGCCAGAAAAGGAAGCTCCAAGCGCAATGTACTCTCCAGTAAAGCACTGATCTCTGAGAGGCGTGCTTGGTGCTGTTATGAAATGTTTTCAGTGTTCAGTAACTCTGGAAGCTAAATTTAGAATGCCTGGGTACACTCTGGATCATTGGATAGCAGCAGGATGCATGGTTCCTATGGGATGAGGTGAGGTGAGATGCGCGGAATAAACTCACAATTCATAACATTTTGAGTCTGACATCACTGCAACACATTGTCAAATGGAGGATAGGGCTTGCACCTGACTTGAGAAGGGAACACAGGTGTTTGTGTCCTTTCCAGCTTAATCATGTGGGTTTTTTGGGGTTTTTTTGGTTTTTTTTTAAAGAAGGTTTTACAGTGTTGTTTTGAAAGAAATATGTTTTATTTTAGCCTTAAAATGATGTCCTCCTCTTTCTCATCTGCTGGTGAGAAATAAGCAGGATTTGAAAAGGCCTTGGGGAGATGACCTGAATTGTATGGAAGGCAAAAAGCAGTGCTTTTTAATTTTTTGTAACCTTTGGAAGTGATTCCTGTGGGCTGACAAATAGAAGACATTAAGAATGCTTTGACAATACTTAATATACCTGTGATATATGTTCTAGTGCCACACAAAACAGTTTAATGGGAAAACGAATTGCCTCTCTAAAGTGATGTCTTTAAAAAGTAGGGCTTTTGCAGTAAACTTGAATTAATTTTAGCAGCTCTATTCGGTTTTAATAATTCCAGTTGCTTAAGACTAAAGACAGAATTTGGAAGGAATACAGCAAGAAGGCTCTTGTTGACAAGCTGCATCAAGCTCCTGTTAATTTTCTTAGGTTCAGTCTGCTCAACTGTAGTTTTAAAAAACAGACTAATTTCTGTCGTCATAGTTTTACTGGCTCCTTCACCATAACAAACACTGTATTGGGATGTTCCTAAACACAAAGTCCTTCTCTCTTTCATTCTCTTGCTATTTTTTTTTTTTAAGTTTTTGAGGTCAAGTCATATTTTCCAGATTAATAGTCAAAGATTATTCTGAAATATCTCTATCCCTTGCAAAACTCAGTATTTCAGGCCTGAATCCCACTTCCAGCTGTCATGGAAGTTTCCAGTGCTATTCCAAAGGAAAAATCCGTTTTCAGTCTTCCATTCAGACCCCTGTTTAGGGAAGGGGGTTCTTTGAATAGCAGTAGTGAAGAAGAGGATATCAACCCATGCCTATTTAGTGAGATTTGGAAATCTGTGCATGGAAGAAAGAAGTAATGAAAAGCTAACTTGGAAGTGATAAACCAGGTGTGGAACACTGTCAAAGCAGGTGTAACACACACTCCTCATGTTTTCTGGTATCTGCTCAAGAGGAGGAACGCCAAATAGTGCACTGCTTAAATCCCATTGACACTCTCTTCCAGGGGTTTAACAGTATGTGCATATTCCATCCTTTTGGGGTGGGAGGGTGAAGTTCATCCTAAAATGAGAACAAAGTCTAAGGCAGGTGCCTAATGGGATTTAAAAAAAAAAAATTGGTTCTTTCACAGACTTGCTTTAAATGTCTTGTTCATCATCTGTCTGCAGATTAGATTCCTCATTCTGTGATATCCTGCTCCAGTCACAAGATCTTGAATTTTACAGTCACCTGCCTAGAAATATGTCTTAAAAATAAATGAATAAATAAATAAAAATCAGCCAGTTCCATGAGTACCAGAAATCATCCACTGTTGTGTCCAGACTGCGGATATTATTTTCTATAATTTACATTCTCTAAGAGTACAGATAAAATAGAATGGTGGGACTCACAGACTTCAAAGGATGTGTGCAGCTTATCCTAACTTCTTTCAACAGTCTCAAATCCTATGATTTAGCCACAAAATGTGTGTGAATTGTACAAATTAATGAGTAACTTTTAAAGAGATACATTTATGTGGTGTATTCAATAACATTTACTATCAAATGTGTAGTAAGACTTTACAGTTAAAAAAAGGTGTTACAATCTCATATTGATCTACGCTTTATAGGTATCATTTTCCTGCTATGGAGACATGTTCTTTAGTCCAAAACATTTTATTTTAGCAATATGTATGATACAAAAAGAATTACTAATTAAGTACAGTTGTAACTGTGTTGCTAAAATTGCAGTGGTTCACACTAAATAGATTAGAGTATTAGAAGTCTATGTGTCACAAATTTAAACCTCCAAAATAATGCAATGTGAGATACCAACCTGAGGAAGTATTCAAACAGCTTATTAGTTGGCTTTGAGAAAACCGTCCAGATCCATTTATTGACGTCTGTAGAGTTGCTCTTTTACTTTTCTATATATGTTACCAGATATTTTATATTTTAAACATTCCCCCTTCTCATTGTTTGAAACCTTTTAGTATCCTGATGCTTCTTTGACTCCATTTAAATCAATGGCAAGTAATGCTTGTAATAAAATGAACAGTCATATCTATAATTCTTGAAAAATGACTTAGTCAAATACATACTTTTCTATGCATTCTTTTGGCATATAATAGAACATTTTTACTGCTTGTATAATGATTGACCTATTGTTTTTAATATCATTTATTATTTTCTATAGGTATAGTTAAAACGGTGTAGAGCATAGTCTCAAATAGATAGTGGATATTGTAGGAATATTTCTCGCCTGTGGGAAGCAAGACAGGAGCTGACAGTTTAACAGTGGGTGCATTTGTGGGTGAAATTCAGTACTGGGAAGGGGGCCAGTTCCTGGTGATTTCATTCTTCAGTATAGAACATTAATGCAGGAATCTTGCTCCAGCCAAGGGAAGCCAACTCCCCTGACCCTAATCATCCAAAATGAGTCCATGGCTAGGAGCCACAAGACATTGACTATGCAGCCACACTGACAAATGCTGTTATGGTTAGCCTTAGAGTTACTGTTAGGGTTAGGGTTGAGAGAATAAAAGACCCTAGAGCCCTAGGGACACTGGGGCTGGAAAATGCATGCCAAGAGCATCATAGCAGGGCCCCAACATTGCTGCCCTTGCATCTTTCTGATCTGGGCCACCTGTGGGGATGGAACATCAGCCACGTGACAAGATGCTGTTAGGGTTATGGTTAGGCTTTAAGTTACCATTAGGGTTAGGGTTCAGCTTGGTGTTGAGAGAATAAAAGCACTGGTTCCTGGAGCCAAGGGGACTTGTGCAGAGGAGGGCTTGGCAGGCTGCCCTAGGACACTGCCAGCTCTGCATTCCCCTACAGTCAGGAGCCTGTGTTCTAGCTCTTTGCAGGGCCCTTGTGCCTGTACTGGTTTGGGAATCGCAGCCTGACCTCCCTGGTGTTATTTCCCAGGTGTGCTCTGCCGTAATATTTGTGTTGCTGCAATGTGAGCACTCTATTTATTCAGTTTCCCTCAAGGTACTCTGTCTTAGGGCAAGAAAGCATCAATCCACACTTCAAAACTTAATCACGTTTATTTAATATAGAACTAACATCTTTAAAACAGTGTAATATATCCTTAATATATCCTTAATGTGCCTTTCTAAATAATTATAATCCCAAGAGCAGTAAGGACAATCTCTTCTGAGAAGGTGGAGCACAACGACTACTCCTTCCACCCTTTTTGTCTTCTTTTGTTCAGGAAATGGGTGGACTTCAAAAAGGCAGGCAGGAAGGATTTCACCTTTGTTCTTAGTCCATGAGATGCCTTAGAATAAATCGGATGCTAGGCTTAGTCCCCCCAAAATAACTAAAGGAATGGTAAGTGAAATTCAACTGAAAAAATATTATATTTTAAATGTACTTTTCTCAGCTCTGTATTCAACACTCAGGTTAATGGCTGAATCTCCTTCCACATGACTCAACCAGTTTGTGATTTATTTCAATACCAGACTGATTGTCTAACTTGAACCTTGGCTACACCTTCATACCTCCAGTTAAACTATTTCTTCCCCATGTTTTCTTAAATTTATTCCGGTTAGAAGCTCATCGGTTTCTCAGTATTTCATAATGGAAAAGGTGCAGAACACATAAACCCAGGAATAAATAAATTGTTATTTTCCCTCTCCAAACCAAAGAGTTCCAAAGCAGGACTCTGAGCTTGAGGAGGACTATCCTGTGGCCGCAGTGTTTTCATGTTGCCAAGGCCTGTGGTAGGATCTGTATCCTTGTTGTGGGGACGAAGTAGGTTCCTACACCACAAGTAAATGTCATCCCTACAAAATGGAATAATTTCAAACTCAGCATGGTAGCTAAAGCTCTTGGCTTTCAGAAAACTGGGACTTAAGCAGCAAATCAAACAACCCATTTTCTTTTTGATTCAGTGCCATGAGATTGGCTACTTAGAATCTTACTTTTTGTGCAGAATAAAATTCTCTCCTGCCCCTTGCTGTTGTGCACTGGTGCTGTGACATGCAAGAGAATTCCAGGCACATGTGGAGAAAAATCAACTAGCCAGGGAAGATTTATTGGTGAGGCTATGGTCAAATTTTTTCTATATATGCAATTCTAATCCTGGAACAGCTTCCTTGTCTCCAGCAGATGAGAATGAAATCTGGCTCATTTAATCTAATTTTGTCTCCGCCAACAGATCCTTCTCTCTAGCTCTGGTCTGCAGAGCTGTTTTTTATAATAGCTTCAGTATGGAAAAAAAAAAAAGAAAAATTAAAGAATCTCAGCACAGAGAGCCTCCAGTGTTTCCTCTGGACCTTTTGTAACTCCCATTGTTAACCAGTAAGTGTGCATCTTTTTTGTTTGGACAATGACGCCCGGAATACTGGGAGATCTAACATTTACCCAGCAAAAACCATTTATCTTGTTATAACAGGATCAGCATCTCAGCTGGGGCTTCTGGTTGCTGCTCTACTACAAACAAAATTAATACCACAGTCAGCTGAAATTAATAGTATATGGGAGACATGCCGTTACTCTCCTCACACATGGAAGGACGTGTGGAGGATATTAAATCTGAACACAATACATGGAGGGAAATGGATTTTTCCGTAAATATCAAACACGTTAGATAGCAGCTATCACTAGGAACCAGCAGGGCTTTTCAAAATACTGCTACAACATTCCTAATGGATGGTTTTCCTTGTGGCTACGTAGGCATGTGCACGGTGCCAGCTCCCCCCTCCTCCTGCACTGCAATACGTAGGAAGCTTTTATTCCCAAAAGGAGCGTTTGCTTGCTGACATCACATGCGGTAGGATCCTTTTGTTTGCCTGTGTCTCCTGCACTGAAATGTTTGTCTGAGTCACCAGTCCCGCTGCCTCCCTTCCCCTATGTCATGCTGCTTGCTTCAGAGCTTCTCCCTGACTCACAGTTTTAAAATTTTGACACAGCCCAGTTTGCTGCATGGTAACTGAATACTTTTCCTTTTAATATTTTATTATGTAATTTATATCTAAACACTACAATGATCCAAAAACCACAACCTTTTTTTTTTTTTTTTTTGCAGCTTTTCTTTGAATAGAGAGGTTTTATGACTCAGATTCAGTACTGAATTTTGTTTCAAGGCAAAGTCAGTTTAGTGCATACTAAATTAAAAATTAAAGATAGTGACTCCCACAACTTGAATTCTCCATTTAGCTGCTGGCTGAGTTTCCTCAGCTCTGACGTTATCAAGCTCTCTGCCAGAAAGGGGTCATCTGTGTGCATGTGTGCAAACACTTCTCATAATCGAAGTAATTACTATTTTGCACTGCAACACCTTTCTCCTCCTCTAATAATCTTACCGATTTGTTTTCTCTTAATAAAACCAGGACAAAACCCTGCTGTGCTTTCAGTGTACATTCATTCTTTTGGTTTTTTAGAGCCTAGAGCTGCTAATATATTGCTGGTGTCTAAGAAGTCTGGGTTTCCTCTTCATTAAAGCCACGAACAAAAGAGATCCTGATTACAGCATCTCAGCCTGAAAGGAAGAACATGGAAGGAAGGGCTGTGCAGCACTTTGGTTCAAGCCCGAGTGAGGGCAAAATATTCTTACTTACTAAGATGGGAACATAAAACTAGCGTGCTGGATTAAATATTCTGTCCTTCAGATCTAGCCTTTCATCTCTGTTGTCACCACAAGATAATTGAGAAGTTCAAAAAAGAGCTTTGATTGTCCTTGATCAAGGACTTTGCAGCAGGTAAGGGCTAAAGCCCCACTCTGGTGAAACCTGCATCTCTCTTACAGCACCCACAAGCAGCTCCACTGCCTCCTGCCCTACTCTGAGCATGTGGTGCACAGTGCTGCATCAAACCTTCTGAAAACTCAGGTACACACAAAACCAGATGAGTGATGCAGACCTGTGGCATTAAATGTGCTGTACTAGATGCTTTCGTTTCATTGTGGTTTTACCCAGAGTAAAAGAAGTTGTGCTCTCCATCCCCCTCTCTTTAAAAAAAAAAAAAGAAAAAAAAAAGAAAAAAAAGAGTGAAATCTTTTGTAATAGAAAACATAAGACTTTTATTATAAAAGTAACATAGAAAACATGGATTTTTATTATAAAAGTAAAATGCCATACGCAAAAGAATTTTCTGCCTCAGAAATTTGCATATTGCAGTCTTAATGTTCAAATAACAACATCCAGAGCAGGAATTTGAGTTGAGAGTCTCTTGGGCTGCCTTTGGTTGCACGTTCACAGTGCCACTGCTCTCCTGTAGCACTCCTTTTTACCATTCCACTTTGGATTCACTGCTGCTTCTCCTCCTCCCTCCGCAGCCGCTTCCGAGGGTTCATTTCGGTCCCTTCTGCCTTTTGAGTAACAGCTGGAGGCTGCACATCTCGGAAGCCATGAGGCTGGAAGATGTAAGGAAAATCATGTGCTAATGCTTGTATGGATATAAATCATGAGTAACTAGTTCCCAGAAATTTGGAATAAGGGATGATGCTGCCATTTATTTCAGATGAGCGGCCACAGAATGTTTATAGACTGGCATTGCAAACTTTTCAACAGACATGCCGACTATTAACTGTGTCTCCTCAGTTTGTTTTTTAGAGATATTTTATTTTCACCAGCCAGGCTATCATTTTCATTCTGCTACTAATCTATGGCTATGAAGAACTTCTTCTCTGTAAATTCACTTACGTTGCCTATTTAAATAAATTAAAGGACAAATCCATCAGCTCCCACAGAAGGAAGGAGATGACTGGATTAATTGCCTCAGTCATTTTCAGAAACAAAACTGTGAATTTCTACAACCTAGGATATTTTTGTTCCCTGTACCTACTTAATGAACTGAAAACATCAATGAGACATTGCAAGAGAACAGCAGAGCTGAATCAGTCTGTAGCCTGCAAAGACTGTTCCAGCATAGTAATTTATGGGACACAATGGGATGAAAACCTTTAACTGCCAAAAACTAAATGTAGAAGTGAAAACTAGATGCTGCTACTCAGGAGAGGGCTTCCAAGTGATCTATCTGGCCTAGTACCATTCATATTTTCTCTTACTGCAGCTCACAATTTAATGATTTGAACCATTTTAAAATACGAAAGATTGGAAAATCAGTTAGTTAGACATGTCATGGATGCAGATGGAGATCCTGAGATGTTAGGTGAACCTGCCACTGTCTTCCCATCTCCAGACAAATGCTGTGCAGGGAGCTCTGCTGACAGCTCAAGGAAGACTCTCAGTGCAGACTTAAGAGAGGAAAAGGGGTTAATCAGGACACAAAATTGCTTCAGTGATCCAAAATGCTCAGGTGGGGACAAGTGCATTTCAGGAACGCTGACATTTTGGGTTGCTGCAGTGTGAAAAAAGCAGGCGGAATTACTATCAGACATGTGACTCTTCCCAAATGCCAGCGTGTCCCGCACCCAGATCAATCCCAAACCCAAGCGAAATGTCTTGCTTACATCTCCCATCCGTGTATTTCTATTTCTGAACGCCTCACCTCACCCAGCCTGGGGTTTTTAAAGGAACAAACAGCAAGAGGTGCCACGAGGGCAAGAATCTGTGCAGTCCCTCTGCTATTATAAGCAACTCAAGTGTTATTCTAAAGAGCCTAATGGGGAATCTTCAAGTTTAATGTTTCACTGTTGCTTGCGTCTAATCTCTGCCATTTCCCCGAGGCACAAAGAGGGATATGAAGCCAAGAATCCACTTAATCCAGCATGCTGACTCCCAGCAAAAGCATTCCAATGGTTATAAAGGCCAGAACATGATAAAGTAGGCAGCCTGGTATGGATGTCTGGCATTTCATTACAGGCATGCACCTTCTGGGCATGGCACCTTGAAAATACATGAATTTTGAATATATTTCTGAGGCTTGTTAGTGGGTTTTAGATAGTGAGGAGGTGGCTACGGGAACCAAGGACAAAGCTCAGTCTCCTGTCATTTTGAATTGTTCCATAATGTCCTCTGGCACCTACACACTGCAGCAAGACTGGCAGAGGTAGATGGCTTTACTACTTGAGCAGTGTTCCTGTTGCTAGCTTGGCAGACCTTCCACAGTTCAGGGAAACACTGACAATTCCTACCCAGAATATAGGTCCCAGGTCTCTGTCTTTCACGATGAAATAATCAGGTCACATTCCTGGGAAATTTAGGTGAATCAGCTGAACTACTTGCTCCCTTGTGCATAAATCAATTTACATTTCTATACTCTGCATTTAAGAATGAATCCTTATCAGCTTGTGAAAGAAAGGATTTCATGGGAGAGATGTTCCACAGTCCCCAGAGTGGTGACTGACTCGCCAGTGTGTTGGAAAGGACACGGATAAAAAAGGACCAAGCTTGGTCATGGTTACACATTTCTCCACTGCCTGACAGGCCCTGAACAGCCAGTTTGTCAATGATATCAAAGTACCTCATCTGCACAAGTCTAAACATTTCTGAGGATCGAGGCTTAAGGAACTTGTTATTTTTTTAATTATCTTTTTTTGTATGCCGGTTTTACATAGATGTGCTAAATCTGACTTGGAAACATTGCACATGTATTTACATCTTCCAGTTTAACTACGGAGACGGGAATGAGAAATGATAACAGCAAACTATTATCATCAGCCCTGAATTTCATGAAAAAAACCAGGGATAATACATTTTTTACTTAAAGAAGTCATCTGCTGAAGCAGTTCATCAGGATTAAGGGGAAAACACAGGGATAATCTCAAGTTTTAACTAATCTTTGATTGGGATTCACTCTCAACTATATTCAAGCCTATGCGCATTCACACAGAAGAGAGCATAGCTGTTTTATGGTGCATATAAAACTGAAAGGAAAAGGCAATTAAACTGTCTAAGATAAAATCCATCTGTTTGTCAGCTGGAGAAAAAGGACATCACATGATCCAAATAACCTTGGGATGTAGCCCCACTTACCCTTCCAGTCTTTACAGAGCTAAGAGTATATATTTGCAGTACTTCTTCTGTCCGGGTGAATACACTCAGGAGTGAAAAAAAAAAATTGTTTTCTGTTGGAAAGTTTGAAGATCTCATCTTATGGCAGCATTAAAATCTGCAGGAAATGCTATGGCAACGTGTTTCCATGAGGACATGTAGCAAATAGTTATGGCATGTACCTATGGATCTGGCATTCGAAGATGTGAGAGTGGAGTGGTGGGGGCTTTTTAAACCTAAATACTGCTTAAGACAGCATGTTTTCTCATTAATATGTATCTAAGCATTCCACAAAAGGAAATAATCACAATATTTGACTGGGGATGAATAAGGACTCCAGCCAAAACCTGGAAGCTCCTTATATGAGAGTGACAGAAGAGAGAAATCTGTATATATTGACAGGGCATAGGGTCATTGTAGGATGGAGCCACGAAAGAAATACAACTTGGGTTATGTCAGGCAACACACATAAAGCAGAGATGGGGAGATATGTATGGCACAAAGCACTGGTGAGACCTCTGGAAGATCAGATATGACTCAGTCACCCTGGTCCTAAAAAGATAAACCCAACTGGAACAGATGCAGAGGAGAGCCACCGGGGAAACAACAGCCTACCTGACAAGGGAGAAAACAGCCTGGCTTGTTCAAATCTCCCAAATGAAGGCTCAGATTGTTCTTGGTAATTGCACATAGGCCAAAAGTTAACATCAAGGGCAGATAAAATAAGCAGCACTAGCACCAGAACAGATGGGGACAGGCTGCCTGTAAGTTTGATCTGGAAATAAAAATATTTTAACTCAGGGGACTGACTGCCAGGTCACTTTTCTAAAGAGAAAAGGGGCAAAACACTCATAAATCTGGAGACATCCCAGTTTTACTGGTTACCTTCAGAAGGCAACACTACAAAAGCAAACATAATTCTCAGATTTATCTCTTTATGTGCAAATTCCTTTGCAGCTCACAATGTGCTCCCCTGTCTGACTCCCCATCCCCAAAGAAATACTAACTGTAATGTCATAGGGGATGGTTGCCTCCTTCTGGCTCGGTGATTTGTACAACGTTGCCAACCTGGTAAAACAAATAGCAGGTAATTATGATTAGTGAATAAAAATTCCAAATAACCCAATGAGCAGACCCAAGTTTTCCCACAGTCTTGGGGTAGATACTAGTGGGATTCTTATGTATGTATTTTCATATAGGTCATCTAAACTGTGGATGCTAAATTCCCATCCTTACATGACCTGTCAGCTCACACACAATCTAGACCTACTAAAAAGAGTGAATGATTAATTAGCCTTGTTTCATCACAGTATTTGATGACATTTTTGGAACAGCATTCATTATGAATTAATTCCAAATATCACTTTCTTAAAATGCAAACAAAAAAGATTTTGAGCACAACTCTTTCCTGCTCCATTAATCATTTGTTCACTGACCTCTCAAACCTGGGGGAGACCCTCAAGAAGTCCAGTACTTCTAGGGAGGCTTTTTCTAAAGATTTCATAAGCCTGTCAATATAAGCTAGAGGCTGGAGAAGATGATGTTCTATTTCTAAGCCTGCCCTTGCCACTGACATACAGCATAACCTTGAGAAAATAGCTTCCCTTTTACTTCTCCTCTGACACTTCCCTTATTTTGTGCATTTAGACTCCAAGCCATGCACCTTGATTTGTGCTGTACAGCACCAAGCCCACTAAATGCTTGCATAATACAAACAGAAAATTGCAAAGCAGCTCAAAAGCAAAGGGTTCTTCAAGCAGTGCCAGGGCTGCCAGTTTGCTCCATGCCCACCTCCCCAAAACTTATGTAAACCAATCTAGAAAGTGTTCTGCTCTCCCTATCAGGACACTCTGCCAAAAATCCTGTTAATTATTTTGGGGGGGGTTTTTCCTCCCTGAGGTGCCATTCTATTAGAGAGCTCGTAATTACAGCCTGAGGAACACTGCCACTTCATGTTAGCTACACAGGGAATTCCTCAGAACATTGAAGTGGTGGGTTATACTTGACAAAATTGCCCAAATCTGAAGCTGCAGAAGCCATGCTTTCACAAGCGCTCAGCTGGAGCCTCTGACTCAACAGGATCTTTCCTCCCAGCAATGAGAACCCTTAGAATTAAGCTCTGACATTTTCAGCAGCAGAGAGAAAGGAGGAATCCGGTATCAGAGTTGGCCAAAGCACATTTTAAAAATTAAAAAAAAAANAGTCTTTGTGCCTCAACAATGTAATATAAAAACACTTAAAACAACAAACCATGATGGATCATCAGGTATAGTTTATGTGAAAATGCAACAGCACTGAGTTATTTCTGCTTTTTACAGAGAGGCAGTTGTAACCAGAGTTGCTGTTTCTGCAGGCCCTGCTCCACTTAAGCTGCAGATTTAGATCAGTAAATAAGCCAGGTTTGTCTGTCTTTGGCTTGCTTTCTGGAACTGTATCTGCAGCCTTCCTACCTCTGTTGCTGAAGAAAAAAGTGGTTTTGATATACAAAATTAACTTTTGTTCGCTTTGCAATCATTGTTGATGCAACTTCTGTCTTCTAAAGGCCGTTAACTAATCAGTGATGTTAATTTAATTCCAAATTAAACAGCCTGCTGTAATCATTCTGCGTTGCCTTCAAACTTAGAATTTAAAACCAAATTCCACAAGAAAGTGTCACTGCATTTCTCTTTCAAATTTAACAAGCAAAACTATGCACAACAACATTCCAGTAGCATTTTTGTTTGCTGTTTGCAGAAGATTAGGGAATTGAAGCACAGCTCCTTAATCTCAAGATGCTGCACGGTGATAGTATATACAAGACAAATTTAACTGACCAGGAAAGAGAAATGACCTTGCAATGCAGTGAAGAGGGGAAAAAACAACCAGGAAACAGGGAGGATCTCATTGCAACAGACAGAACTTCACACTGTTTTTAGAAGGGTCACCCTCATTGCTTTGGGTGACTAAGCCCACCCTCCACAGCTCAGCCTTGCCTTGGCTGTCAGTGCAGCTCTTTCTGCCTCTCTGCAGGTCAGTGGAACTCGGTACCTGCTCAGCTGCCCAGCTTTGCATCCCAAAGCAGAAGGGCCCAGTGGCTGCCCCTGAGGCTACAGCCCATCCTCCTGAGGTCACTGTCTGGGGGGCTTAAAGCTTTCTTTGACATCTCGGGATTTGTACTGACTGGGGCAAAGAAATTCTACTCCCTGCCTATAAAACGCAGAGTAAAAAAAACCCACCTTTTTACTTAGCCACCAGATCCTAAATGCTTGTGTCTGTACAGCTGCCATCAGGATGTTGTATTTGATGACACATGACACCTGATCAGGAAGAAGGGACCAGCACAGTGGGGAGGAGGAGTCTGACAGTTCAGCCCACACTGTCTCAGCCTGAGCAAGAAAACTCTGGAGCCTCAGTAGGCTGGGACAGCACAGACCAAGGCCAGAAGCCAAATTCAAATCCCTGCTTGGCCACTGCAGCCAGTTCCCCAATGTCACACTTGTCATTATTATGATATTTAGGATGATTTTCACTTACCTCTGACTGTTGTCCCAGTGAAAGATTAAACGGACGGTAGCAGCATGTCCCCAGCTTTCTCCTGAGTACACAAAATGACAGGGCACTTTAGCAATCTCCTATACCAGCGTCATCATCAATAAACTGAACTGAAATTAGACTAGTCTTCTAAAATCACATCTTTTTCAGGTGTGCAAGAATTTCACAACAAATATACCAAGACAAGGAATAACCTCTGTACTCGCAGTGTGTTGTACAGAAATCTTGATGTTTTACCTCCCTATTTGTAGAAAGATTTTATAGATGCCAAATAAAGGAGAGGGACTTGCCAAATCTGGAAAACAGGCAGCATGAAGAAAAGATTTGTCTAATTACCACTAAAGAAGTCTAGTGAGTATGTCTAAATCCTACTTCAAAACTGCCATATTCTGTCTCTCAGGCATAATTATGAGCAAACATCACTCCCTTTGGGATACCAGCTTTGGGAGAAAGTCAATGATTATTAAAGTATTAAGGGCCCCTGAAGCAGCGTGCTGCTTCTGACAGCAAAATGCAAAAGAACACAACCCCAAGCAGGGAGCAGGGGGGGCGTGGTGGCAGGAGAGAAGGAAGTTTGCACTGTTATCCTCCTTCAGGGGAACAGTCCTACTGTTCCAGCTCACACCTGACCACAAGTCAATGTACAGACAGTTTTACTGGGTGTCATCCTCTGTTTATCCCAGAAGACAGTCAGCAGTCCAAAGATGGATTTTAAACCAGGCACTTTGGTTAAGTGCTCCAAGTCCCTCCTGCTCACCTGCCCACGGCCCCTGCAATCACTCACTGGTCTCCAGCACATCTCCAGCCCCACGTGCCCCCTGTGCTCTGATATTCATTAGAGCACAGGGAATAAAAAATAGGATTCCACTGTAATGAAGACCCAGACCCTCCGGGCATCCTGCCAGACCTTGCTCCACTGTATCTAAACTGAGATTAAAGAATTTGGCTTTCAGATATGGGTCCAAGTCAGAGCTCAGAACACATTTTACAATGGGTACAAATTCCACACCGGCACGTTTCCGACTGTATTGCAAAATGCTACTGTAAAATGAGATATTTCTGAGTCAAACTGGCTGTAGATTAATATTTGACCTCCTTTCTAAATATATCTAGCAGAAATGTCTAGGAACACCCAGCCTAGCTATCACTAGTGGAAAAGAAAGCTGTCCCCTTCACAAAGCTCTTGACTTAATACCTTGTGGCATCTGTGCTTTTTTCCTTTTATTTTTTTTTTCCATAATTAAGACATTCCCTTCTGCTCGGGAGCTGAATCAGAGTTTAGAGATTAATGCTATTGTGAAATCTTAGAAAAAGCTGCTTCTTAGGCTTACCAATCAACAAGGAAAAAAAGATCTTATTTAGGGAAGGCAATAGGATTGATTGATTTTACTTGGGGATTTGGCGTTGACCCTCAATAGCTCCTTTGGCTACAACCGACTGTGGAGGAGTAGGAGGTTCTTCAGATTTTATGATTAAGACTGTTGAAAAAGCATCTCTTTCAGAGTGGGCTGTCAAAGTCACCTTGCAACCCACCTGCTCAATACTTGCATCGAGTCTATGGCATAAATTCACATTAAAATGAGAAGAGTTTTGTACCACTCTGAAATACTCCAGTTGAGATATCACTGTTTAGGATGAGGGGAGTTTGTTTAAATATTTTATCAACTGGTACAAAGTTTCATTTTTGCAAGAGTACACACTACTCAGTTTAACAGTATTATGTGGTCATACACTCTGGTGGGAGTCACAATCAGTTCAATGTGAGGTTATGTTAAATGAAATGTTTGTGAAAGAAAATATGCACAATACTTTTGAATTATAATGAAAAAATACGTATTTGAATTATAACCAACTCTGAACGTCTTCACATTCTTTACTGCCCCTCTGAGTCAATAAACACAACAGCTCCCAAAC
>VWZG01006640.1:1981-15984 GCA_013396735.1 Grallaria varia
CTTACTATGCCCAAACTTTACATCAAACAAATTATCTTCCAGTTTAATACACAGTCAAATGAAATGACTATGCATAACATTAAATTGATGACCATTGGGTAGGAATGTTTACTTCTTTAATCTTTCCCTTCTCTACGACAATGTTTTTCCTTTCTTACTTAGATCACCAGGACTTCATTTTCCCTCTCTTGACTGAACAGAACATGACAGCTTTGAAAGATAATTGAATTTATGAGCTGGAAAGGTAAATTGGTCAATTCAAAAGTTAAGAAATTCTTCTCACTGAACAAGAAGAGAAATATTTCCTTCACTATTCAGTAAGCATTGTTTTCCTCTCCTCCTTCTCCATGATTATAGATTAATTAGTATTTCTTAGATTAAACAATATGAAGTAATGAGCTGGTTCTTTTCTACATGAAAATCATTATTTCTGGTTTGTGTACTTGACTAGCTTTTCTCATTATAGTGACTAAATAGTTCATAAATTTACCTTCATCTCAGGACACAGCAGAATTGTTAAACCATGAATATAAAATATACAAAAATCTAAATTCTTACCTTCAGTAAAATAAGTAGTAACTTGTAAGAGTAATCAAGAAGCTTAAAGCTACTCAACTGAACAGACTAAGTGAAGTTTTGGTCACTACCTGCCTGAAATGAAGGGCTAGAACTCATTTTCACAAGCCTCTATTGCAACTGAAATACCTCAAAGTAGCACTACTTCTGTCACAAGAAATTACACAATCCCTGTACTAGAAAGAACAGTCCATTGGCAAATATTCAAATTTCCCTGTGTTATCTGGTAATGAGGGTGCTGTTCATGTATTACATAATCAAGTCACAGAAATCTGACGTAGTAGTGTGTTTGCAGTAGTGTAAGAATATATTCTGTGCTAAATATTTTCTGACAAGTTTCTATGTATAAATCTGTAACTTCACTGCAAGTATAGGACATGTTCAGAATGTTGCACCACACAGTTTTCCAATGAATGGTTCAAGGATTGTTTTGTGATCAGATATCAATAACAATTTAATTTCAGATAATAAATCTCAAATCTCAGTATCTTAAAGCTGCAGTGTCAAAACAAGGCAAGTATACCGTTTGAAGCATGCTTCTTTCCCTTAGTGATTGGAATGACAAGTATAAAAGACATCACCTTTTCCAGTAAGAAGAGCATCTGAACATTTTCAAAACATGTTCCGAATGCACTAAGCGTTCTCTGATTTTTTTTTTCTTTTCAGATGCTGCTTGTGTTCACAATGGCTTGTGTTCACAAAGGTACTGCTTCTGCCTTATAACAGATGTCTGCTTATCTGATAGAAAAGGTCTGAAGTGGATTTGAGAAGTTAGCCCTCCAAGATGCCCAGAGAAGATTTCTCTAGAGTTCAAGATCCTAAAAATAAGGATTTTTGTAAGACTCATAGACTTCCACACGAGCGGAGCACAGTGAGATCCCAACTGTAGTCTGGACCAGCTACTTAAGTTAAAGAATCCATGAAAAGCAGCAACTTGTGGAAATAAGTTTTTGAAAGCACTGACCTGTGTCATACTGATCTTTTCTAGATTATTCCTAAATTATTGTGGTAATTTAGCCACCTTCACTGAACTATTCTTCCTGTAAATAGAAATTCCCTGCAGATGTATGGTAAGACCAAAGGTATGACAAAAACACACTTCTTAATTTTATAGGAAGATCTTTTTATAAAGACCTTCATGAAAAATGACCCAGACTGGAACAATAAACTTTAATATGCTAAATACAGAGAGATCACCCACAAAGCTTAAGTGTAGCACTTAATTCTCCAGGTTCTTATTATTCTAATTAATACTTTTTTCTTCTCCCCTTTCTCATGCAATAAACATTCCCAGAGTTTTGTTTGATGTATCATAACTAGCAAATAACAGATTTTATGTCAGATTTTCAGATTTCTTCTTGAAGGTTTCTGATTTTCCTTGATTCTTAGGTTTAAGTCAAAATAACCCTCCTCCACTCTCCAGGCACCATTACCATGAAGACAAAGATACCAAAGGAAGATTGGTGAGCATCAGGAAAATTCAGCAGTACTTTCCTGTAAAGGTTACGTTTAAACAAGATTAAACAAACAAATATCAGATCCAGGTTCTAATGCAACCATGCTGTGAGTGGGAGTAGGAGAGGGATTTGCGTAACAAATGAGCAACTTGGTTACATGCCTAGGACAGCCACATCATACCAGGAAAGGAAGGTGCCATTGAGATGTTATAGTCTTTTACACAATTTGATATTTTACTGCTTTAATTGTCTCCTCTTCTCCTTTTCTTGTAGTAAATTCAGTTTAAACAGGTAAAAAACATCTCCACAAAGTCAATCACCAATACAGTTTCAGAGCATTTTTAAAGTCAGTGTATTATACGTTATTTTATAAAGCTACTATTACTTTCTCCAGTTAGTTAACTATTTCTGGACTTTATAAAGTTGATTCCAGGAGATAGCCAAGTGCACCCCTTCCTTGATGATCTTAAATCAAGTGTATGATTGCCTCTGTATTTCAGAACCTTCAGTACTGGTCTCAAATGCCAGCCAACATATATTATTTTTTGATTATTTTTTTTTCAAACCTATATGCATCACCTTATCAGACTGGTACCACCACATACTGACACGGACTTTTGCTTTTTGTCATATATCAATTTTACTGGATAGAAATGGGAAAGATATAAAAACTAATCAGAAACAAAATTAGTTTAATTCCAAGAATAATTCAGTGGAAATAATGGAAAAGGTCTGAGTCATTAGTTAAACTGCAGAATTTCAGGAAGACAGATTGTACATTTACTGGGCACATTAACCAGAAGTGTGCCCAGGTAGCCAAAAAGGTTAAAGGCATCCTGGCTTGTATTAACAATAGTGTGGCCACCAGTACCAGGGAAGTGATTCTTCCCCTGTACTTGGTGCTCGTGAGGCTGCACCTTGAATACTGCATTCAGCTCTGAGCCCCTCAATTCAGGAAGAATATTGAGGTGCTTGGGTGGGTCCAGAGAAGGACAAGGAAGCTAATGAATGGTCTGGAGCACTAATGAGGAGTGGCTAAGGGAGCTGGGGTTGTTCACCCTGGAGAAGAGGAGGCTCAGGGGAGACCTTATCTCACTCTTTAATTACCTGAAAGGAGGTTGTAGCCAGGTAGGAGTTGGCCTTTTCTCCCAGGCAACTAGTGATAGGACAAGAGGACAGTTTTAAGCTGCACCAGGAGAGGTTTGGATTAGACATTAAGAAGAAATTCTTCACAGAAATGATCATTAGATATTGGAGTGGACTGTCCAGGAAAGTGCTGGAGTCACCATCCCTGGAGGTGTCGATGGAAAGACTGAATGTGGCACTTAGTCTCATGGTCTAGTTGGAAAAGTGGTGCTCAGTCATAGGTTGGACTCCATGAGCTCAGAGGCCTTTTACAACCTATTTGATTCTGTAACACAACAGGATTAGTGTAACATATTCCTGTATGTGCAGATTTAATGCTCTTTCCTAAGGAAGATTTCCACTCTTGCCTTAAGGGCCAAGATAACCCCCTGATAAACATTACAAGAGAGGCCCATCTGGCTAAGGACATAATTCTGTGCTAGGTAATAATTTTAGTAGTGTTGACACATTTCAATTCCTCCTGGCTTTGCAGTTTAACATTTGTAGTCCTGTGTTTCCTGTTCCACAGTGGTGGTCTGCATAGAGACTGGAGTGACATATGTGAGAAATTTTGCAACATGCAGATTACAGTGTATTTGGATTTTTTTCTTTTCATTTAAAATAAAAAAACTAAAAGGCTGCTAAGATTGAAGACCATTTCCTTTATCCACATCAAAGGAGGGAACAACCAGCTGTTCTAGCATGGTATACTGTTTGAAAAAGCCAACTCCTGGCTTTGCAGCCCACTCCTCCTACTTTTGAGTTGGCAATTAAATATATGGGTTGGTATCTGTAGTAAGAATTAATAAAGGTTCTTCAAAGGCAGACTTCCTGCATTCTTTTCAGCCTCTGGGGGCAGACAGTTCACTTTTTCTCCTCATTTTCCCTCCTCCCTCCGAGTTACAAGCATTTAGTAATAGCAGTAGCAATTTTATTCCCATTGGGTTCTATAGGATACAGGAAAGTAAATCCTTTTCTTCAGAGTTAGTCTTAAACTGCGGAAAGATGTAACAGGTAAAGAACAGAACACAGCAATTCACAAGGAAAAATTAATCAACCAGATGCATCTATCATGAGAGATGTCTTAAGGAGAAAAAAAAAAAAAAAAAGCAAGCAAGCAAACAAGAATGACTGAGTTGAGTCAATTTTGAGCATTTTCCAAATACTGTAGATAGCTTTGATTCTTTAAGAACACACATGCCTCTTCAACTGTAGAGTGAATTTTTATTGTGACATTTTGGGTCACATCACTTGTCATGCTTGTAGCATAACTCATAGCACTTGCAGTTACAATGCAATATTGTAACATGAGGGAAGGGCAAGATGTTTCAAGTTAAGTGATGTTCTTCTGTTATGCTTTCTTTTTGCTTCATTTCTCTATCTGGTAGACACATAAGCTTGGGTCTCCACAGCAAGAACAATTTCCTACAAGCTCATTTCTTACTGCAGAAGGGGAAAAACTGACAGCACTATCATGCAAGAAAAATTTTACTATTTTAAGCTTCAGAGATGAGGTACTTTTTTTCCTCTTACAAGAGCTGTTGTAACTGGCAAGATATATTCACCATTTACACTCTGCTCCCTGAGAAAGTGCACAGGATCTCTGCCTTTAATGAGCCAGACACAGCTGCAGGTAGAGTGGCACAATACACAATAAATCTGAGGTCTTAAAGTGGGATCAAGTATTATATTAAACTTCAGTCAAACACCATCTTATATGAAAGCATCTCCAGCTCCCTATCCCTTCCCCATACACTCCACATCCCATCAAGAACGAGACTGAAGGAGAGTCAATGCATTTTGCCAAGTCTGATGTGTATAGAATACTATCCTGTGTTCTCTTTTATTACTTTACAAAGCCCCAAATTGTAATAAAAGAGGTGGACACAAGTTTTATTTTATTGAAGTAATACTCTAACCATGCTTCATTATTCAAAAAATGAAGTGTGAATGGCTCCTGATTTATTTCAAATTGATGATGAAATAGTCTATATAATTTATCTGACTTGTTCCACAGGAGGTGGTAGATAACATCTCTAGAAAACAAAAAAACCACTATCACACCATCCTATACTGGAGAATAAGTCTGAGTGAACCTATAGCTGTGAATTTGTCCTTGTTTTGGCTGGGGTAGAATTTTCTTCACCATAGCTAGTATAGGGCTGTGTTTTAGATTTGTGCTGGAAACAGTGTTATTGCTAAACAATGCTAACACAGGGTCAAGGTCTTTTCTGCTTCTAGTACTGCCACACTAGCAGAAGGGCTGGGGGTACACAAGGATTTGAGAGATGACACAGCTGGGGCAGGTGATCCCAAGGGATATTCCATACCATAGGACATCATGTTCAGTGTATAAATCTGAGAGAAGAAGAGGGAAAGAGGGATGTTTGAATTGATGACATTTGTCTTTCCAAGTCACCCTTTACTTATGATGGAGCCTTGCTCTTCTGGAAACAGCTGCACACCTGCCTGCCCATTGCAAGTGATGAATGAGTTCCTTATTTTGCTTTTCTTGTATTTTGGCTTTAGCTTTCCCTGTTAAACTGTATTTATCTCAAACCATGACTTTTCATTTACTCTTGTGATTTTCTACCCCATCTCACTGGAGTAGGAGTGACTGAATAACTGTGTGGTCCTTGGTTGCTGGCTGAGGTCATACATTACACCATTACAAATCAAAGACAGTCAGGTTTACCAAATATCATATTTCTGTTAACTCACACACTCAAACAGAAATTCACATTGTAATTCAAGACACCACAGTTCATTCTTCTGACATAGGATTATTTCATTTGAACATAATTTATCCTATTGGGCTTTCAGTCTATTTATCCCCATCTACTGACTGCTGGAAGAAGAAATAGAGTTACCTGAAAAAAATCCAGTATGCTATTAAGATAAAAAATTAATATAGTCTTGAAAACAATTCTAACTGAACCAACTTCCACTGTTAAAAATGTGATTTTTCAAGTTTATATCTAATATATACCCAGAAGGGGAAAACAATGAAAACGGGCAATTTTAATGGATTATTATGCACAAAGTGTCAGCTCATCAGGAAGGACCTACAAGATAAGATATTAATAAAGTTAACAAATTTCTTCCCATGACATAAAGAGAATTATTAAAGTGATCTGACAATCAGTGATGTCGAGTGTCACTACTCCTTAAATCACTATGTTATACTATGATAAAAGGAAGTCTTCACATAAAGTGTGGAATATCTTCCTGCCAAGTCTGACTAGGAAACTGACAATATGTTTTAATCAGGATATACAATAATAAACTGTGGTACTCCTTTGCCAATATATAACAACTTTCTATTTAGGTACTGCATGCATTTTAAAGTTTCAGTACAACAATGCTGAAGAATATAATTTCCTTTGTCATTTCTTTCCTGCTTCTTCAATTTGAAGCATCCAAGTGACAGACAAATTCTCTAAATAAAAACTCACCATCTGTAAAATAAGTGAGCCTTTATCCCCTATAGTTTCATATAAGCTATTTTAAATGCAAAAATCCTGAAGTAATTTCTCTGAACTGTTCCTATGCTTCTCCATGGGATGTTAGTGCAACACTGCAACTCCTTTAAGAAGCTATTGCTTCAGACCTTTGCTATGAGTAACTTCTTGAATACTCCTTCCAGGTAGACCCTGATGCAGCTTTCACATAGTATTAAGCTGTAATCCTGGGTGTCAAATAGATCTGCTTGTTATCTAACAATGCCCTCCCTTCCCTCATCTTTCTATCAGTCTCTGAGGAGGAGATCAGCTGTGGTTAGGCAATATCTGTGCATTTGGAATACAGCAGGCAAGCATTCTGAGGTCAAGCCATTCAGGGTAAGTTTAAAAACATTTTGACAGCAACCAGAGAAGTACTGATACATGAGAAGTGCATACATAAGTCTGTAATAGAGCATTCTTCCAGATATATAGGTTCCTTTGCATATGTAAAATAACCTCAGTGCCTGGGGGATTTTTTTGTTTGTTTTTCTCTGCTTTATCTCAAAGAAAAACAAAATAGCTCTGCAGCCTGTTTATGGCAGATTTCACATTTAAGAAAGCAATGCCAAAAAAAGTGCAGTTTCACAAAGTAATTAGGATTCCTGTTAGAAACAGAGGCTCACAGCTTTCTTCTCAAGCTCACTGATGGTCTAATTTTTCCTATCTTCTTACTTGTGCAAAGGGGGTTCCTAGTACTATTCTTTTTACAATTGCATTTTGTCAAGGGAAACAGTTCAATCTTTGTTTATTTAACACAACTAGCTTGCAGTCAGATCAAGGAGCGAGTGTTGGTGATGACACTAAAAATGTGATTGCATCTTGAAACAGCATATTTAAATCATTCATAAAACTATATCCAAATCTTTCCTCTCTCTCCTGTATTTCCTGAATAGCTTTTTTTTCCCCCAAGTAGTTCTTTACCACTTCCAAAATCCTTTGTTAGAAAAGAATATTGGTGGCTGAGGTTTTCATTGCACTGTAAACCTGCCCTCCCTCAAAATATTCTGCTTCTCATCATTGATCCACTGAAGAGCTAACTGAAAGCCTCACATGTATCAGCCCATGTTGCCTTTAGACCATTCTTGTTTGTGAGCTCTTCACAGAAATTTTGGGACTCTAATGTGTATCAAATATTCAGAAAAATTCAACAGATAATCTTATGTTTTCCCTTTAAAAACAGAAAACTGAATGTCTGTATAATATACAGATCAGGACTGACAAGCCTCTGTGGAGCAAACTGGTGAAGACCAAGTCCCACAGCAAGGATAGTATTTCCTATTCTATTTTTACAAAGTCCAAATGCTAACAGTATATCAGTTATACCAGCTCTCCTCTATAACCTCATAATACAGTGAAGTTTTTACTACAGCTCTTTTTCTAGACTACTTGCTACAAAATTCTTCCTATAATTACACCAATCAAGTGTTCAAGAAACAATGATGAACCTTTAAGGACTGAACATGAATGCATGTTATATAAAAAGTTGACGTTTCTAAAGCAGTGAGGAAGCATATTTGATCACTATTTTAGAGAGGTTATCTGTTGTCATATGTAGTTAGCTGAAAGCCAGAAGTTCTGATTTCTGCTCCCACTGAAGGTGCTCAAAATACCTATACCCTTAACAAAAGTGGGGGGGAGCAATGAGTAGGAAGATTATATCTACAATACCGTCTCTACTGGTTAATCCTGAGTCTAAAGGTAATTTTCTCCAAACAGTCTCATTCAACAGCCAAGGCAGTGAAATAGCACATTAATAAGAAAACAAATAAAAACCAAATGAAAACAAAGAAAATGTGTTATTTTACAACCCTATGAGTTCACTTGTCACTGAAGAGACCAGCTGAACTATTCAAGACTGTGTCAAATAACTATTCTCTCTGCAATCTAAGGCAAACTCATTATATGTTTCTCTTTTAAAGCACAGTTTGTGTGTATGTGTCCCTAAGTACCAATTTTAATGTTAATGGACAAGCTGAAATTTAGTTAACAAGACCAAACCTTTTTATTAACAAAGTCAAAACAATTTTTAGCTTATTAAATTGGCTAGACATATACTATTTCATTAGAAGTACTAGGAAGTGTTCCACAGTATTGCAATTCAATTATCTGTCCTTTTAGTTGTTACAGCAGCCCTATCTGGCACGGTTCTTGGCCTGGTCTAAACAGTGCTCTCCCAAACTATTTCTGGGCATGATTCAGGAGTTGGCAACATTCAGAAATTACTCCCAAAAGCCAATGTAGAAACAGTAATTAT
Source organism: Grallaria varia (assembly GCA_013396735.1). NCBI lineage: Eukaryota > Metazoa > Chordata > Aves > Passeriformes > Formicariidae > Grallaria > Grallaria varia. The sequence continues at coordinate 10,897 of VWZG01006640.1, forward strand.
ATTTTTAAAGACTAAGAATTTAACGTTCTGGCATTAAGGCTAGCTGAGACAATACAGCTGTATTCATGATGTACCCTTAGACTTTTTTACTTTACCAGTATAGGCATAGGTATATCATTGCAATCAAACCAATACTTCTCAAAGCACAAATACCACAAAACTCAGATGCCAGAAAAACTTTGGCATCACCCAGACTAAAATAAATCCTTTATATAATCTGAGGATCAGAAAATCGCAAGTTTTCTGAAGGTCTTCATAAAAAGGTTAAGCAAGGAAAGACAGAGGCCAGAAGTGTAAACCTTTTCTACTGCTTGAACAGAATCTCAATTTTAGAATTGTCCTTCTTTTTCATCTGCAGCACAGGGAAAAAAATAAAAAAAAAAAGAAAAAGAAAAAGAAAAAAGAAAATGTATAAGTGCTTGGAAGATTCATATTTCATTCTAGTAAAAATTCACATAGCAGAAAGGTGGCCTGTTACAACTGTATAAGATACATATTGATTATTCCCAAAAAATGTCAGCACAGTCATTTTAGGATAGATGATAGAAGTAGACTGAATACAAGAAATCTACTTTACTGAATAATAAATTTTGAAGGGACCTAGCTGCTTAAAGACACCCTTGCAGAAAGGCTTTTTTAAAGAAGTTGAGAAATCTACCTAAACATAGACTTTAAAGGATCTTCAAATATTGACGAAATCTACCTAAACATAGACTTTAAAGGATCTTCAAATATTGACTACTTCCATAATGCTGAGACTTCCAGAAGCACAGAATGTTTAAGTAATGTAAGCCAACTAAACTAAAGACTAATTTGTCTCTTCTTTTTTTGGAATATCCCTTTGGAATATTACTCCCTTTCTGGCAGCCTACTGAAAGTGGAAATAGGAAACTGATCCTTATTGGTTTCAGAGATTTTTTTAATGCTCCATTAAAAAATATTTATACCTTTATCTAATGCCTTCCAATTGAAGCAATGTAGTGTATTAACCTAGGTGCTAAAACCAATCTTTTAAAGTGGCATTCCTCTCTCCCCACTGACTTAGAAGTAAAAACAGTAAAAATTTCTTGATTCCAAAACAGTCGTGATAAGAATTAATTGTATGTCTTTCTAGACATCTGCCTTCAACCTCTAACTCTGATTAACAATAACAGCTTAATGCGAGCTGTCTTTTTTCAGCAGATATATTGTGCTCCATAGTTTCAGGTGAATATTTAACAACAAGTGTTTGGAGTAAAAATCACTGTGAGAGGAAGGAAACAATCTAGTAGAATTAGTTGTATCGGAAGACATTGTACATTTAATGCATTCCACTATCATCCAAATATGGGTATATATTCTATCATTTGCCTGTGAATTGTGAAGAAAAAAAAATTCTTACTCTCTCCATCTGAAAATAAGTGCTAATGAAGATAGATACCACGAGTCTATCAATCAAACAAGATTACTGACCAGTACTGTAGGGCTGTTTCCAGAGATGTATTTCAAAATGCCGCATATAGACTTCTACATATTTGCCATAGTTTTCAAGCAATTCTAACAGGTTAATGAAGATTTTTTTTTTTTCCCAGGAAGGCTTTATATTTTGAAAAACAATCCCCTATGCTTTAAATACTGAGTGTTTAGATATGCGACACATTACAGAACATGCACCAGTGATCTCATCTGTTCCCTTCTCTGACTGATTGGGAATAAAAGTCCATTAGTGGATACACACACTGCACAGCCCTCCAGAACTGGGCTTAGATGACAAGACTATCTGCCCCACCTGCTGGCACCTGGACATATTAGCCTGAGGGCTCCAGCACCCCTGCAGCTGCTGATACTGAACCTACCTGCTACACACACTTCCCCCACAGTGGACCCCTCCAGGAACTGACCTTGGTCCCTGCCTATCCAGTAGCCAGACTGTGGAGCCTCCTGTCTCCAAATGCCTGATGCAGAGACAGTCATGCACAGCAGTATCAACCCCTGGGCCTTATGATCTCACCAGAAAATGTCCTGGAACTGCAGGGCCCTCTGGTAGATAATTCCTACAGTTGTAGGACATGCGCATGTCCAGTCCTCAAGACAACTAACCTACTCACTAGTGAGCAAAAAAGCAATGGGCAGAAAACAATGTACAGAAAGTTTCACCTGAACACGAGGAGAAACTTTTTAGTGCATGTGACCACTCACTGAAACTGGTTGCCCAGAAAGGTTGTGGAGTCTCCCTCACTGGAGGTATTCAAGAACCTTGTAAGTGGAATCCTGTGTAATGTGCTGTAGGAATAACTCTGCTTGACCAGGCAGGTTGGACCAGATGACACACTGATCCCATCCTTACCAATTCTGTGATTTCATGATTCAGCAACCAAACACTGACATGCACACCCTCACTCACCATCTGCTGACACCTCAGGCACATGAGCCCTTATCCAAACAAACACACAGAGTGACAACCTCAAGAAAATAACCGAAAGGAAGTTTAAAAACACAGGACGCATTGTGCTGGTCAGGTGTGTTGCATGGCCAGGCAAGCATATTGACCAGCAGTCTGCTTACAGTCAATGGACCTCTTACTCCCTTATCCGTCTTCCCATGCTTGTCTCTCCCAAAATAACCTCAAGCTCTCTCTTTCCCAAACCTTCTGCCCTTCCCCTAAATATTTCATAGTAAGTCCCATCCAATCCCAAAATACTCTATGCTGTCATGAGTCCCCTCTACACAGGAATCCCTCAGTCTGAAGTGACAAGAAATATTCCCTTGACCCATCTTTATGTGTTTTATCCCACAGACCATACAACTCTCCAGTGACAGCCCTTGGAGGAGTCAAGCACAGGCTCCCTTTCTCCATTCAGGCTGTGCTCTTCTGTATGTGGAGACAAGCCTTCCATCAAATAACCTACCACTTGCTTAGTCCACAAATATTTTCAAATCTAGTTCAGTAATCACTGATTTTGACCAGAAGCCTGCTTTAAAAAGTACTGAAACGCTACAAAATAATAATAAAAAAATAAAAAAAAGAAGTCATACAGGTCACATAAGTAATCAGTCATTTGGTTATATACCTCATTACAGCCTTCAGTGCGAAAAGCCTTTTTCTGAATATGGACCTCTTCCTTGAATTTGTAACTGCTGCTGTTAGAAGAACAATGAAGTAAAAACAGTTTGAAAAGCTTGATAATTATATTTTTAAAGGAAGTGTAGCAACATTTACCAACATCTAATTGTTGAGAAGGATTCCAGACTAAAAAGAAAGTTACATTTACATTGCACTCCAGGTATAACTATGATTAGATTACTACTTCATCCAGTCAGCTGTAGAATGACTGTTTCATCCTTTGGAGTTGCTTAACTCTCCAGACAGCTTGTAGCACATTTATGAGAGATCTACAACCAGACCCTAATGCAGCTGCTATGCAGAGAAACCATTTCTTCCACGTCTGTGCAACAGCAAACCCTACGTTCTGTGGCAACATGGTTTGTGGAATCTCATTGCAGTACATGGTAGTATAGCAATGTCAATTCAATGCAAAGTCACTTGAGAACTCATAAGAATTTTAACCTGAAGACAGAATAGCTGGGTAAGTTTTTCCTCCCTGTGCTCTCCTCTCCTTTTAACCCTCTCACCCCCATTTAAATGGGGAAAAAAAATAAAAAAGCTTAGCATTTAGTTGTCTTACTCTATCAGTAAAGGATCTAATTTGTGATTTCCTTCCACCCTTTCCTTAAATAAAGCATTTTTATTATCCATTAAATATTTAGAACATTAAACATTTATATGCAGTGGCAGAGAAGGACCTTACTTGTTGAAACTCTGCATGTACTTTGACAGGCTGCATTAATCCTAGCAGACTGAAGCTTTCACTTTTTACTTCAAATAAGAATGTGAAGTAGATTCTGTGACACAGTCAGGAATCTCTGATTCAAATGTGTGTGAAAAATTGCAAGTTCAGACAAGAAACGGCTGTGTAGGTCTACTGTCTCCCTCCTCTGTATCCCTGAAAGAATTATCTTTCCCTTATAAAGGGTCACTGCAGAGAATTCTTATAAATTTCACCATGTAAGTGTGATGTATGTTAGTTAGAACGGAGATTTTTATTTTACTAAGCAAATAGCTAATAAACAAAAATTTTAGGATGTCAGGTCATCTGAAATTGTCCAGACATTGACAGAGAGATAACAACTTGTTCTTTCAAATTCTTGTATAACTACTTAAGGAGGAAGTCGCAGTAGTGAAAACAAGGAAACAACTCTTAACCTATCTTAAGTGTACCTTTTCACCCAGTGCCTCAAATGAGAGTTAATTAAGCATTAGATTGCAATAATGAAAAAGGATTTTTTCCCCCCATGCATTTCCCCTGTGTTATTATATACTTTTCCTGCAAACCTCCCCACTGGCTGCCCCTGCTTAACATTGTTATTAGGTTTTATTGGAGTATGCTGACCAGGTGCAAGTGTTGCAGGTACACCTATGCATACAGGGACTTCAAAAATATTACACAGTTACAGGCCATTTAAAGGACTAACTTTACTGTGCATTAAGTAGTACCAACTCAATGCTACAAAACAAGGAAAAAAAAAACTGGAGAAGAGAAAGATGAATTTCATATTAGCAGCAGTCACTTGCCTTATGAACCTGTCACAACAATACTATCAGGATTTGCAGGCACAGAGCACAAGACCAACAGTCTGGGAATAACAACATGAAAGAAACGAAAGCAAGATAATGGTATACAGGCCCTGGGAAACACTACCTCAAGAGCTTCAGTGCTGCCTTAGTGATAAACAGTGTTCTGTCATAGTTAGCACAGTGCAATAGTCAGGCTTTTACATTAAATGTAGTGGAAAGCTTTGTCAATATTGAGAAAGTTCAAGTTTCTATGGGATAGAATATATACTTCAAATTCATCTTGGTAGCATATGGTATATATAGAGGAAAAACATTAAAAACAGCAGCAAAGGGAAGCATCTAAAGTGTTGATATGACTACCTTGAAAGTGATGTATTTCCACTACACACACTTCCAGAGCCACTTTAAACAAATAAAAAGAACCCTCAAGTAAAACCCTAATGCAGTATTTAAAAAAAAAAAAAAAAAAAAAA